>SJYT01004979.1:30837-43874 GCA_006410635.1 Cephalophus harveyi
AAAAAAAAAAAAAAACTTTGAGGTTGTGGCAATGAGAGCACCACCAGATCAAGTATGACAATCTTACCCAAAGAACTCATGTTCATCTGATGAATGCATGTAGCAGAGCCAATGATACACTCTCAGAGCAATTGGACCGTCTTCCCTGCTTCCCATAAACTGTTATTCCTGGTGAAGGAACTAGTTCAGTCAACATCAAATGTGCCTACTACCCATGGACTACATGTTATAGGAGGGGTTTTTGAATCTTTAAGTGTTCAGAGTGCTACAGTGTGGGGTGCTGGGAACAGAGAGGGAAACAAGCAAGTCACAAATACCAACACACAACTGAAGCGTCATCTACATTCAGTTCCTCCAAGGTTAGCATCACCTAAGAGCAGAAAGCCAAATGCAAGCCACAGGCGGGCAGCCACACTTGAAAAGTAGGAGAAAATTAAAACAGTGAAGTAAACTAGAAAGAGCAGTAAAAGGGAAGAAAAGCAGGATATTTCAAGGTCAAAACAAAAACCAAGAATCTTCAGTGGCATCGCATGGAGCAAGGACTTCAAAAGAGAAGCAGCAAAAAGTGGTTTGACAGGGAGGAAGTTAGCAGAGAGGTTGCCGAGGTTAAGTGGTTTCTGACTGGGCAGGGGGTTTCTATTGGATAAACAGTGGCTTATATGGAATGAGATATTTAGATCGACGACTTATTTAACAGAACATTAAGAAGCCATTATAATCAGATTGGCTCCTTCATTCATTTCATGAGCATTTGCAGTGCTCTTACAAGTGCCCAAGTCTACTAAGCTCCATAGGATAGGGATACAAAATAGAAAAGTCATAATTAAACCATAATGGTTTTTCTTTCACAAGAAATCCGAAGTTTTAGACCCATGACTTAAAAAGTCTCATTTCCCCCAAACTGTTTATGTATTCTTTTCTGATATATTAGACTTCTGTTTTCCTTTTTGAATTAAAAAAGTTTGGTTACCCACATCACAGGTAAAGGTGTCAACCTTGAAGGGCAGCAAATTTTAAAAATAACAAATCTCAATGTATCTTATGTATGCTGTGAGGAATAGTAGTTACAGCTTGTGTTAGACTTTTTCCTACAAATATAAACAAAAGCCTATACAGAACAGTCCAAAGAAATCAACATTTTCTCAACTTCACACACACACAAATGTGTACATTGCTTAGCTTCTAATAATTTAATCACTTTGGCTGGCCAGCATCACTGTTAAAGTACCAACTTGGATTCTGACAGGAGGTTAAAAGCATAGTCTCAAAGAATCCTGTATGCGCTGAGGAGAAACAGAAATGGCATTTATACCTTGTATTAGGGACTTATTTTCTATAAAAGTCTGATGCCTACAACATAAACCCAACCCCTCACAGAAATAGGCCAAAGCTGCCACGCTTTCCACACTTTCAGAGAACTGTGCTTCTCAAAGTGGAGTTCAGAGCTGCCTTGCAGTGGGCAACCTGGTGCCTGGAAGGGAGACAGCCCACAGGACACCTTTGGCGCATTGCAAAGGTGGAGGTGGACTTTATAGTCCATGTCCAGATGCACACCTCAGCTCGAAGGGACTTTTAACTGGCCATCCAAAATAAACAAACACACCAACCCACCTTCAGGGCAAGGCAGGGTGTTTTTCCTACTTTTCACATGTGCTTTTTTTTTTTTTAGTAATGAGGAAAAATGTCTATAAAATACTAAAGAAAACTTCAAAAGATTCTCCTTGGCCACCCTAGTGAAAAATAGCTATTTGAAAATTGCTCCAACTATCCTTTAAAGAAGCTTGATTATCCTTTAAATCCTTCTTTAGCATCACTGATTTCAATAACTGATTCACTACATTTGGAAAACCACTATTTTTTTTTCAATTGTTTTATCCCTATACCTTATGTCAAGTCACCCATCGAATGTTTTAATGGAGAATACCCTTTCTCTACAGTAACTCCAAGTACTTTCAAATAAGTACTGCCAAATTCATTATTAACTTTGGTAGTTTTTATCCCCTTTCCTTGTACTGTGATTGACTCCCCCTTACCATTAAATTTGGGCTTCCCTTGTAGCTCAGTCAGTGAAGATCTGCCTGCAGTGTAGGAGACCCAGGTTCAATCCCTGGGTTGGGAAGATCCCCTGGAGAAGGAAATGGCAACCCAACTCCAGTATCCTTGCCTGGAAAATCTCATGGTCAGAGGAGCCTGGTGGACTGCAGTCCATGGGGTTGCAAAGAGTTGGGCACGACTGAGTGACTAACACTTACTTACTTACCATTAAATTCAAGGACTGTGAAGTGTGGCAGTCAGAGATGAGCTTGGTTCTTCTAATGGATAAAGAGGGTTATCCTGGTGGCTCAGATGGTAAAGAATCTACTTGCAATACAAGAGACCTGAGTTCGATCCCTGGGTGAGGAAGATCCACTGGAGAAAGCAATGGCAACCCACTCCAGTATTCTTGCCTGGAGAATTCCATGGACAGAGGAGCCTCGAGGGCTAGAGTCAGGAGAATCAGAGTCGAACACAGCTGAGCAACTAACACACACACAGTGAGTAAAGAAACTCAAAACCGAAGAAAGAATGCCCCCATCCCAACTCCAGCTTTAATGATTAATTTCCTTATTACCCTGAAGGTACAGGTTCTCTCTCTCCCCATCCAACTTTAAACTATACAATATAAATGTCTAATCTCTAGAATGATAAGCATTATGCTCTTTCATAGCAAGGAATGTGTTTCTTTCACAGGGAATAGTTTTTGTAAACAGAGACTTTTTAAAAATGTGTCAAGATCTCAGGTTTACATTTCATATCCACAACTATATTCGTCAAGTAGAAATGTGGGGCTTAGCTTTCTCAGTGGAAAACCACCATCCCTGAAGACTTTCCAAAAGTTAAACACAATGATTTTAGAGGAAAACACTACTTATTGTGTAAAAGATTTATATTTATTAATCAAAGGCACAAAACTATCAAAAGTTAACCTTAGTATTGACAATTAAGTCATATGAACCTGGCAAGGAAATACCAGCTAAACCTAATGAAGATCTGTTGCTTTAAATTCCCAAAAAGAATACAATAACTCTGGCACCAGTAATGATTAGAACCTTTCAAACTATAAGGGAAACATGTTAGTGTAAATACCTTAATTCAGAGGCAGAGACATGTAAAGTGTTAAGGTGTTGCAACCTGGTGTATCACGGAGCATGTGTAGTGCCTTTTAAAGTCTTGAGTGCCTTAGAAGTCAGAGACCATTACCACCAATTGGCAACTCTGATGATGGGTGTTATCCAACTACTGGCTGGAATTAAATTACATAGTGTGACTAATGAAAACATTTTAATTTTTTGAAGCAAAGTATACAATCACACAAGATAACTCTGGCTGGGAAAAGGGCAAGTTTGGAAGGGTCAGTTTTCGATCTTACTACATGAACAGCAAACTCATTGTCTTTCAAAAGCCCCATACCAAGACAAAAAACTCAATAGGAACAGTTTTGCTTCGTTTACAATTTATTAAGCTCTTCCAGTGTTTCAGAGTGATATGATGGAGATTTCAATGATATAACATGAATGGGACAAAAGGTGAACTTCGAATGTATCAAACAACTGTCTTGATCGAATCAGACTATTGATGTAGTTTTTCAATCTATCTGTAACAACCGTAGGTCTTCCATCCAGGCGATCTTATAATTCACAAAGTTGGGGATAGGGATGTTAATATCCTAAATTAAAGGAAAAATAGTTAATTTCCTTGTAACCAAACTTCAATATCTGTATTCATTTGCACACATTTTCATCTAGTCTGCTAATGCAGATCTCCATGTGTTCCCAGTGAGTGACTCAGATCAAATGTGAAGGGCACCCTAGGGATTAATTCATCCAGCTATAGTTCTCACGTTTTATCATTCAAATTCTGAAGTTATTGAAACACATGTTTCTCCAAAATCCAGTTAAGCTAGATGAGTTCATGGCTCTGGTAATAGTCCACCAGAAGACTGCAGTAAATGAGAATTGGGTAAAAGACCAGGGAAAATGCCAGTGTTGATCAAGAGCCAGAGTGTACTTGCCAGGGACCCTTACAAGTAAGGTCACTATTAGGAGTCTTCATTGCTCTTCATCAGGTCCAGATCTGTTAGAAAGGGGACCATGAAGGATCTGTAGGCTGGCACGCAGGGAAACCCAGAGAGGCCCATCTGTCCTTCTGCGGCCATGGTATTTTTGCGAGACTAGTGCTTATGCCTGGCTGTGCTGTGTCAAGTCACTTCAGCTGTGTCCCACTGCCAACACAATACTGGTAACATCTGACTGCATTGCTGGCCATGATCTTCTTTGCAAACTCAGTCCCATCCATCACATGTACAGGCTGGAGTAAACACTGACGGTGCTGAGGATCAAAATGAACATACCTTAAAGCTGGAGAGTAACAGGCCCGTGCTATGTTGGTTACACTATCTCATACTGGTTATTTGTAATGGCACGAGAAAGGCAGTAGGCTAGAAAGATTCCAATCAGCTGGAAATAAAATAGAAGCAAAACTAAACATACACATACACACAAAGCTTAAAGACCTCAAGATACAGGTCCTTTCACTTCCAATTCGCTCCTTATTTCCTTTTTTTCTATAAGCTTATACGTGATGTCTTAACCACAACTGTGATCTGGAATTTCACAACCATCCCTGACATAAATCACTCTGGGAAAATCCTGAAGCCTGGGGAAACTTTTCTTATTCTTCCTCTCAGTTATCAGAGCAAAAAGGATATGGCTTAGAATAAGCATCTCATCAAGTAAAATCTCCATCTATGAGGCAATACTGTGATAATGAAAATGTTGTCCAGCATGGTGGCAACTAACCACATGTGGTTTTCAAGCACTTCAAATGGGAGCCTGAGGAGCTAAAATTTTAATTTCATAGTTGTAACTTTTGAAAGGTGGCTATTTTATTAGAGAGTACAGATTCAGAGAGACCCAAGAGGGCAGGTCTCACAGAACTCTGCAGTTGTGGAAAACAGCATGGTAAAACAGGATCCAAGACAACCAAAACTGGAATGGAAAGGGTAAAACTACTCTGTTTCTATTGAGATGATCGACTGAGTTTTGTGAAAATGTGACTTCTCTAAAAAATCTCCTTGCTATACAGGACCCAGAGGCAAAAACTCAAAGCCTTCAAAGTGGAAATCTTGTAGCCTACACCTACAAGAGTGATGAAACATTTCCTAACTACAAGGACTTACTTGGAAGCAAGCGACTCCAAAAGAAATTCCAGCAATAACTCCCATTTCTGATTCTATAATGGTCATCACCATTATAAAACAACCCTAATGGAAGAGAAATTAAAAAAAAAAAAACAGTAAGTACAGTCCAAGCAATTAATACTTTGATCATACATCTGTGCAAAAGATGATCTTTGTTCTTTTATTAAAATTTATTCTTTCATAACAAATCCTATCTCCTTTGAGGGACATGAGATTCATTTTTTGGATTATGCATTTAAGTGTCACTTAATCACAGTCACAAATTTTCTGAGCTTCAGTTTTCTGCGCTATTGCAGATTATGTGTATTGTGAGTGAAAAGTAAATTCTTTTTTTACTCCTTACTTCATTGTTTACTTTATTTGCATCTCTCTGAGGAGAACAATCTTCAAGTTTACAGCAGCTTTCAGGAAATCCTTTTTCCGAGTAATAATTAGTATCCTTCCAATCTCTATAGTTGGTAACACCACAACAATGCAACTGAAAAAAATCCAACAAAAGCATTTAGAGTTCACATTACAACTATGTAGTCAAGCAATTATACCAGCATCTAAGATTATACTCAGTGATCTCTATCCTATGACACTGGCATTAAAATTCATGAGATAAATGTTTTGGAACTGGCCTTTTACTGCTAAGGTGCAAGTGGACAACATATGATAGGCAGGGCCCTATCATCCTCTCTGAGGGAATAGGGAATGTGTTTCCCTCTTGAGAAACCACCAGCTTTGACCACTTACCATGCTTTGGATCTTGTCTACTGCATCACTTCTATAATCTCCCGTAGTGTTATACTGCTTTAAAGCTTTCTCATAATTATTCTTAAAGCTGTTCTTAATCTACAGCAAAGAAACACAAGGCTGGTAAACAAAGATTCTAGAATGTTCTTTTGATCTCCAGGTCAAATAAGAAATTGCAGCAACATATAATTAATATCTATGATCCAATTCTATCTTCTAAGCAATATGGTTTTGCTAAGGGGACTCCTAAGCAAAACATTCCAGTAAAAGATGATAACTACGAGAAGTTCAAAGTACAATGGGGACCTGTATTTATTCAAGTGGCAGCTTTGTACTGCTGTATCTGCCACCCTCACTATCACTTTGTTAAACACTCTCCCTGATGAGGCCTCAGTACTCACTGAATGATTTCCTAACCCCGGATTTAACAGAGTGGAATTCCAATTTCTAATTTGATTTTAAGGTTTTGACAGTGGAGAAGGTATCAATTTGTGTTACCAGTTTTGTGCTAGTGAAAGCACTATGAAAGCTGTCTTTTAACTCTATTACTTAAATGTATCCAGTTTTATCTCTTAGAGGATAAATTTTCACATATTCAGGTTCCCAAAGGCAGGCTTACCTCATGTCTGAAAACAAATCCTACGATAGCAGCGACCAGTTCAACCAAAAAAATGAGAGTCAGAAACATTGCATACTGTGGGATAAAAAGAAAGTCCAAGTCAGCGTGAATAAGACACATGACGGCTGCAAGGGGTCAGCGTTCAGCACACTGTGCCTGAAAAGGGCGGGGAAAACACAACAGAAGTGGGAATTGGCAGCTATACTGTTACCTGCTAAGTTTTCATAAGGAAGAGGAAAAATCAGAAAGGGGCCATGCCGAGTTCCAAGAAACAAAGCCTACAACATATAAGCCTTTTCAAAAAGCAACAAGCAATTTTAGGAAAACAGGGACTCACCAGTTTCAGCATCCATGCAGAGGCTCGGCAGGTAGCGAAACAGCCAAAGGTGCCCAGAAGGATGACGACGGTGCCAGTGCCAACGAGCACAAAGGGGACGTTGGTGGCCTTCTCATTCAAAAGGGAGAAGTAATTCTCTAGGCTCACCTTGCCCCAAATGCCAACGGCAAGAAGGATAACACCAGTGACCTATGTGGGAAAGCAGAGAACAGAGAGTTACACACTGTATACAGTAGCATCTTCAAACCACACACCACTAGATGTAGCACTCTGTGGCCACAGAACTGTGGCTGGGATATGGCAGACAAGCGGGGACTGTACAGGGGGTTAGGAAGCGGAGCTGCACACAAGAACAGGTCTTAAACCCGCACGCTGGATCGCTGTAACCAGGACAAAACCAGGGGGCAGCTAGGCATCTTGACAAAATTCTTAAACTTGATCTGTTTTTTTTTTTTTTCTTTGCCCTAGGGCTCAAAACTTCCTTAACCCATTTCCTCCCGCCTTAGGAAGAAAACCTTCCCGCAGGTACGGGGAGAGGGAGTGTTTCTAAGCGTTTCAGAAACAGATGTGCACAGCGTACAAAAGAATGGTACACAAAGCAAGCCTAAGGATAGACTGGCGGGAGTGGAGCCATTATCATACTTACCTGCGAAATTCTCCCCTCTTATGAAGCAGTGGAAAGAAAGAGACTATTATGCAAGCGAGCCCTCGCCGGGCCCGGGCAAGCCTTGCTTCTCAGGGGACACTCTCTGTTTGCGTTGGGGGAGGCGGGGGTGTCACTCCATTCCAGGCGCCCCGCATAGAATTCGAACGCTAGGCACTTCTGGTCCTGGCTCAGCCTCTCGGCTGCCCAAGACCCCGACCCGAGCGGGCGAGATGCCCGAACCCGAGGTGCAGGGCCAGCGCCGGGGTCCCAGCAGCGACCGCCGCCCCAAGCCCACTCGCGCCTCCCTTCCCCCTTCGGATCCGAGGTCCCTGGGCTCAGGGTCACACACCCCCTCCCCGACTCCAGCCCGGGGTCCCCTCCCGTCCCCGGGGTCCCCGTCTCTCACCCAGAAGATGAACGTGTAGATCAACAGGACGCTCTTGAAACAAGTGATGACCGGTTTGGTCTGCAGCCTGCGAGAAGGGGACGCCATGTCTCGCCCGAGCCCCTGCCCCGCGGCGCCGGGCGATCGGAGCAGCCAGCGCGGCGCGGAGCCCCCGAGTCTTCCCGGAAACTGCCGAAAAGTTACGAGCGCCCGCAGCTGCGAGGAGCCGGAAACACGGCCCAGTTTTCCGGAGGGTGAAGTCCGGGAGGCTGTCCGGAAAGTGACGACAATTTCCGAGCGCCCTGTGCCGAAGGTTGCCGAAAACGCTGCCCCGAAGGTTCCAGGGTCGGAAATTTCTTAGATCTTCAGAGTGGAGGTTGCTCCGTTTTCTCGCGTATGGAAGGGTTCCTGCCCCAGCCCTCTCCATGCCCTTATAGCTGCATCGTACGGTTTCTAACACCGGCAGCGCCGCTGGCGCTCTGAGACACGGCCGCGCCGGCCCCTAATGCCCCGAAAGGGTAGGGGGGAAAAGGATGAAAAGAGGTTAAAAGTAACCTAAGAGTATCTTATTACGTAGCAAAATACTCTCAAGACACGGACATACATTTCCAAAGAGAAACAAAAGGAAAAGTGCAATTTACCTGAGTGGTGGCATTACGCTGATTTTTTTTTTTTTTTTTGTCCCTTGCTTTGTGTTTTTCGATTTTTGAATACTGTTCTAGGAGGTGGGGAAGGGACTCAAGAATAAATAACCACTTATTGAAAGAATTCCAAAGGTAGATAGGAAAGGTAATGAATTTTAGAATTTCTCTACAAGAATTTGCCAAAAAAAATTCTTTTTTCCTAGTCATTTTACTTATTTATTTTTACTTTACAATGTTGTATTGGTTTTGCCATACATCAACATGAATCTGCCACGGGTATACACGTGTTCCCCATCCTGAACCCCCCTCCCTCCTCCCTCCCCATACCATCCCTTTGGGTCATCCCAGTGCACCAGCCCCAAGCATCCTGTATCCTGCATCGAATCTGGACTGGCGATTCGTTTCTTATATGACATTATACATGTTTCAATGCCATTCTCCCAAATCATCCCACCCTCTCCCTCTCCCACAAAGTCCAAAAGACCGTCATTCTTGCCTTTATCCCTCTCCCTCCTTATCATCTAAATTACTGGAGATTAAGGAAAAGTGCTTTAAAGTAATTAATCCTGAAATGTAAGTTCAGCTATTAGCTACAAACTTTCAAAAGGGAAGGCGCTACAGAGAATACCCGGTAAATCTGACTCTCTTTTAAATGTTAAAACTGAAAGGCACTGTAAATTCCAGCCCTCTGTATTTTCAGATCAAGAACAGCTGATCATAAAGAGGCTGAAATCATGGGTCACACAACTAACAGCAAAGGCAATACTAGAGATAACTGTGCTTTTCAATTCTCCCCTCTATTATATAAGCTGCTAAGTCGCTTCAGTCGTGTCCAACTCTGTGCGACCCCATAGACGGCAGCCCACCAGGCTCCCCCGTCCCTGGGATTCTCCAGACAAGAATACTGGAGTGGGTTGCCATTTCCTTCTCCAATGCGGGGAAAGTGAAAAGTGAAAGTGAAGTCACTCAGTCATGTCCGACTCTTCGCGACCCTATGGACTGAAGCCCACCAGGCTCTTCCGTCCATGGGATTTTCCAGGCAAGAGTACTGGAGTGGGGTGCCATTGCCTTCTCCCTATTATATAAGCTGTATATGGTATTTGGTGCCTCCTCATCTCAAAGAAATTCTACCAGTTGCTTAGATCTTCCTAGAACTTGAGACCATGTGTTCCTAAGGACTTAAACTGCTTCTAGGATGGGAATGAATCACCAGAAAGTTTCCTGTCCCTTATGTCCACAGGCAGACCTGAGTCAAACTCTAGGGTAAAGTGGAATTTTAAAACACACACACACACACACACACACACACATGCACAACAGCCCTCTTCACAATCTCCTAAATACTTGTCTCTTATACACATCTAGATGTGTATAAGAGACAGCTTTAATTCAGAGGCAGAGACATGTAAAGTGTTAAGGTGTTGCAACCTGGTGTATCACGGAGCATGTGTAGTGCCTTTTAAAGTCTTGAGTGCCTTAGAAGTCAGAGACCATTACCACCAATTGGCAACTCTGATGATGGGTGTTATCCAACTACTGGCTGGAATTAAATTACATAGTGTGACTAATGAAAACATTTTAATTTTTTGAAGCAAAGTATACAATCACACAAGATAACTCTGGCTGGGAAAAGGGCAAGTTTGGAAGGGTCAGTTTTCGATCTTACTACATGAACAGCAAACTCATTGTCTTTCAAAAGCCCCATACCAAGACAAAAAAAGGGGGTTTCTAGGGGGATGGGATTAGAAGACAGTATCAGTTTCCTAACCAATTACATCATCAGTGACACAAGCTTAACATCACAAATGGGCATTCATTGTATTGCCACGGCAATAAGCCTTGCATTGGTGAAGAAGAGGTGACTGCCTAAACTGTTTTGCTCTAAATCTTGCTTTAAACACATACCACAGAACCAGAAAACAGGAAAGTTCCATTAACTTGGTCACACAGAGCTTCCTTGTGCTTCAAATATTGACCTAGGACCAGCTCCTATAGCATCATGCCAGATGTCTGAGGTCCAAGAGAGCAACTGTTGGAGAATTATTGCACTGCCATGCTTTATACTAAAGCATGAAAAGCCTAACACATAAATACATGGAGAGAACAGGTAAATGATACATCTATACACTTCATGAACACTAAGATCATCATGAAATAAGGAAGAGATCAACTTTTAAAACACCATATATGCCACAGCCATAGGAAATGAAGTTGAGGGCGCTCTCAGTATATGCAAAGTTTAGGTCTCCCTAAACTAAAGAGCACACATCTGAGGGGTTCTCATATTAAAAGAAAAAAGTATCAAGGGAAGTCTTGCTAAATTCTTGTCATCTTAAATGGAGTTTCCTCTGAAGCGTAGGTTTGTACCATGTCCTGAAAGGGATTTTCATTGTGAGCCTGAGAGCAAATATTTCTGTGGCCAAAGAGAAAGCAAAATAGCAAAGCAAAAGCTGCATCTTATTTCCAAGAATGTGTTGATTTTCCTCCCCTCCCTTCCTCTGCTACTCACAACACTGCTTTGTTTGAATAACAGTCAGTGCCAAATTAAACCAAAACCTGACATGGAATTTAATATGCCTATGGCCACAACACCTTGAACAGTGCCTCCCACCCTGCTAACCCCACTCCCACCAAGTTCAGTTTAGTTCAAATCTAGGCCTGGGTCTGGGTCGAAACCCAGACAAAGAGGCATCTATCCCATCTAGGCAATGTAAGAAGTAAGTGTCTATGTTATAAAATAAATTCATTCCTTAAAGTATTAATAAATGCTGTACTGAGCATTGACTATGTACCAACCACCGTTGCTAAGCAACCAAAAAGTGTTACCTCATCCTTACATCACAAAAGTCCTTATTGTGAGGCCGCGACTACCATTGCTCATGTTTTACAGATGAGGAGACAGGTTCAAAGAGGCTAAGTAACTTGCCTAGGACTAACCCCTGGCAACTTCCATTTCTCTCTTCAGAAACAGAGCCCACTCTGTGATGAGATATGGCTGCTATTGTACATTTAACCACAAACAAGGGCTCTCGGGAGCCCCTGAAGCCCAGGAACCTCAGTGGTTTCCCCAGTTCTGCCTTGTACTTGCGGGTTTTGTTGAATTTTCCTTTTGCCTTCACTCAATTAGCCCAGCTACCTAGGAGGTAACCCTGCCCATCCCAGCATGGTAAAGGGAGTTCAATCGCTTTTTTGGTTCAACCTCTTAATTTCTCCCTCTTTTCTGATCACAAAAACACATTTGATGTTGAAAATGTAGGCGGTGGGGGGGGGAAGCAAGATACTTTCCTTAAATATTGTTACTGCTTGTTTTACATTCAACATTTAGTATAGATTTGGTCCCTTCTCTATTAACTTCCTGTAACCTTTAAGATTAAAGTGTTTTTCTTTGACATTTAAATGATGTCTCCTCCTGCACATCAGCTTATTTCCTATAGCTTTTCCAAAGTGAATTTTCTGTTCCATAATAAGCCAGTAAGATTATCTCCCCAATAAATAAGACCTGTTCCCTACTTCCCAATCTCTAAACTCAAAATCCCTGCCCCGCAACTTAAGGTTCAGCTCAAACCCAACCCAATGAGAACAACCTCCCCCAGCTCTCCAGCCTGGCCAACACATACACCTCTTTCTTTAACATCAGTCCTTATACTCTGATCCTTCACATTAACTCATACCCTTAGTCAATCACTACAGTACCTGCTCTCAGTACCTGCTTCTTCTCTGCTTACCTGTCTTACGTCTGGTTGTCTACATGTTCAGAAACTACTTGAAGAGCCAGTTTGGCTGAGCTCCTGCACCCACTTTTATACTCTCCAGGACCCTAGGACACAATGCTCAGTTGATGAGGTCATCTGGTGCTCGGCCAGTCCCTGTTCAGCTCATTGGTCATAGCTGACCTCTGAGGCTAACCACTTAGTAGTCGCTCAAGGTTTGAGTAATTAAATGAAATTAAAAACTAAATGTCTAAGCCATCCCAGTATCACACTGACATAAAATGGAAAAATTAAGTTGAGCTGTTAGATAACCTCTTGGGACACTACTTCGCTCAGTTGTGTCTGACTCTTTGTGACCCCACGGACTATACGGTCCATGGAATTCTCTAGGCCAGAATACTGGAGTGGGTAGCCTTTCCCTTTGCCAGGGGACCTTCCCAACCTGGGATCGAACCCAGGTCTCCCGCACCGTGGGTGGATTCTTTACCAGCTGAGCCACAAGGGAAGCCCTCTGCTTATCTTATTTTCATTTTCTAATACCTTTTCTAGAATCCCTCCAATTACCTTTGGCTAAGCACCTATTGTGGAAAATTCTGAAAGAGATGGGAATACCAGACCACCTAACCTGCCTCTTGAGAAATCTGTATGCAGGTCAGGAAGCAACAGTTAGAACTGGACATGGAACAACAGACTGGTTCCAAATAGGAAAAGGAGTCCGT
>SJYT01004979.1:44200-70816 GCA_006410635.1 Cephalophus harveyi
ACTCCAGTACTTTGGCCACCTCATGCGAAGAGTTGACTCATTGGAAAAGACTCTGATGCTGGGAGGGATTGGGGGCAGGAGGAGAAGGGGACGACCGAGGATGAGATGGCTGGATGGCATCACGGACTCGATGGATGTGAGTCTGAGTGAACTCCGAGAGATGGTGATGAACAGGGAGGCCTGGCGTGCTGCGATTCATGGGGTCGCAAAGAGTCGGACACGACTGAGCGACTGAACTGAACTGAAGCACCTACTGTAAAATTTAAAAACGCCTTCTACTTATTAAAGTCTTATATTTTACATTATAGTCATCAGATAAACATCATTTATACAGATACTCTGGTGGCTTAGAGGTTAAAGCATCTGCCTCCAATGTGGGAGACCTGGGTTCAATCCCTGGGTTGGGAAGATCCCCTGGAGAAAGAAATGGCAATCCACTCCAGTATTCTTGCCTGGAGAATCCCATGGACAGAGAAGCCTAGTAGGTTACAGTCCATGGGGTCGCAAAGAGTCGGACATGACTGAGTGACTTCACCTCATACAGATAATTTAAACATCATAATTTTGACAGATAATTCATAGGTATACTTTTAAAAACTAGCTTCCTAAATAAGAATATCTTTTTTATTCCTCTTGTCTTTTGTGTATTCTCATTGTTCCTTCTCTGAAATTGTCTTTTTCATTCACCCTTTTCCCATCTCCTCCTTTCAAATTCTCTATGAATCCTTTCTTCCTTTTCCAGTCCTTATCTTGCCTTTTTCAAAAAGACTCATAATATACAATTTGGGACACATGGAAATGAGAAATATTCCTAAATGGTATTAAAATTTACATTTACATATCAATTTGTCTTAGTCTGCTTTCTAAGAATGATTTCAAATGTAGGCTTGTTGAGCTTGGCTGAGATTTCAACTACTCAGTTTCCGTATCTAATATTTCTTAAAACAATATCTTTTTGACTCTGAGGTACTTCTTATTAAAAGTTTTGATACTAAACTTTAAGAACTTTAAAAAATTTATATTTGTATGCATGAATGTTGCCAATCTCTCTGTGTTTGTCTTGTCTTCCCAACCAAATCATAGGAAAAAGTGTTTTATTTAACTTTATATCCCCACAGTGTCTAATATAGTGTTATCCACACAAGCAGTGCTGAAGAAATGCTGGGTTTTTAAATTAACCCCACCTGTTTGTTGTAAGGTCTTCCTATTACCCATCCCAGTGCTTCATAGGAATGCTGCCCCTCTTGTCTCACTTATCCCCTTGCTTTGATCTCCCTATGATTTCCATAATCTTCTTCTTCATTTTCTTCGCTAATCTCTCACTGCCAGCCCTCTGCCCTGCTCCTTCCAGCCCTGAGTGGGACACAAGGCCTGGGCAGCAGCTTCATCTTCGCATATTCTGGCCTCTGTGTTTGGTGCTGTGGGAATGAAGAAGACTAAGCCACAGTCTAGCGAGGGCCAGAGACGGGTCTGAGCTGAACAGACTTGTTAGAGTAGGGAACAGAGATTATCATAGATCAATAGTGGCAACAATGTGATAAATCCTATAACTGAGACATGAGACATGTACAGAGTGATATGATAGAAAAGGAAGGTGAAGTAAACCAGCTCTGGCTGGGATGGGCTGAGGGAAGCTTCTCAACAGGCCAGGAAAGAAGGGAAAGGGTTACAGAGCGGAGTAAACATATCTGTCCCAAGCCCCCACAGTGTGAAAGGAAGGGCCAGTTTAGTGTTTCCAGAATGAGGAGTCAGGGAGTGAATGTTTAAACCAGGCTGAGGACATAGGGGGATTTGCTTGTGTAGGGTATGGTGTGTCCCGCTAAGAGCTGGGACTATATTCTTTGCCACAAGGGAGTCAGTGAAGGGATTTTTAGAAAGAAAACAGCCCTGGTAGAATTTATCCCTCTGCTCACTCACTCGCTCTCTCTCTCCTCTCTCTCAGTCTCTCTCTTTTGCTCTTTCTCTTAGGCTCTCTGTCACACACACATTTATTTAATAGATTCACTATTTTCTAACACATAAGTTTAATGTAAATGCCTATATCTGATTTCAAGGGCCCTATAGGGTAGGAAACTATTTCCTACTGCTCCTCTGAACCCTCATACCAGTTAGCCCATCCCCCACTTTGACCTAACAATCAGCTCTTGTTTATGTCATTTCCCTTGCCTGAGAGCAGACCACAGCCCATGTCTTCCCACCGAGTTTTCACAGTGTATTCCATATCTTTTGGAAATTTATAGGGTCTTGTACAATTTTCTAATTGTGTCCTCCTTCTCTCCCCTAATAAACACAAACCCTGTGGGAGCTGCAGAGTAAGCTTCATAAGATCAAAAATCACACAATTTTTACTCATCACTGTTCCTTATTTCTTAGCTTACAGTGGAAGCCCAATGAAGATTGGTCAGCTCAATACACAAAATTGTAATTAACATTTTTGTTAAATGTCTGTTTCCTCTAACCCATAAGGGCAAGGGTGTCTCTCGAGCACCTCAAACAGTGTGTGGTACATAATAGATGCTTAATAAATATTTGTTCAATTAATTCTGGATTAGGATGTCAGGAATTTTGTCCTCCATCCTTAACACGGCAAATGCTCGATAAATTTATTGAATGAATGAGGCCAAGACCGTGTCTTTAGCTACTTTATAAAATGATCACACTGTAAACAGTACGTAGTCATGATCAGTGGATGAAAAATGCAACAGGCTTGCTACTGAACTTTGTATTATTGTAAGTATAATTCTTCCCTTCATAACTGAGAAGGGGTTACCAATTTGCTTGCTTACACAAGGAATAAATTCTTTCTACAGCATCTAAAACAATTTCTTCCAGGACCACTGCATTTTCGAAGTTGGAAATGCAATTCTGAGGGGAGGGAGAGTATCAGGAGCAGATATGTCCCATGGTAGAACAGTCTCATTATCAGACACTAAAATGAAGAAAGCTTGCTTGGTGAGGAGAAACACGGGCCTCCATCAGAGATCTGTGAGAAACAGCTTAGCAGTGGCTCTAACCTTGCCATGCACAGAGAGATCATTTCAATTCGCTTAAACAACCTCCCCCTAAAGCATCTGTAAGTATGCTTTGAATCTCTGCTCTTATTACAGGAAAGCAGTTTGATCCTGAAGGCTGGAAGCACATTGTATTTTTTGTCAACAACATAATCTTATCAGAAACTGAAATCCATTGGAATTAGGTCATCAGAGAGAATTTCAAAGTGGGTCTGACCCTGTGCATCTGGATGGCAGGGCAACTCGGGGATGGTGAGTGCTAAAGAATTACAGGGGAAATCTCCAGGGAATTTCAAAATCAGCTCCGCTCCTCCCCTCTCCTGAGAGTTTGTGGAATTCCTTTTCATTCAATCCTGATGTCATTAAAAAAAAAAAAAATGTGTTCTTCGCTGCGCCACATCTCTGGAGGCCCGTTAGCCAGGCTGTTAGTCATCACTATACTCACGGGCTTGAGGCCAGCGCCACTCGCACCCTCCTCTGCTCAGCAGCAGAGGCTGAGCTCCTCTTATCCTTGCATTCCTTCTCCATCTCTGTAAAATCTTTCTCTGAGGGAGGAACAGCTATAGCTTTGGGGCTACTATAGCTTTAAGGAAACTTTTGGCAGATGCCAATGTCCTAACATCTGGGCAGTGTTAACAGAATCCTGGAGGCCCGAATAGACCAAGAGCCACTCATTCTAGGAATGTTAAAAAGTAGTTTTTCCGACTGATGAGAGGAGCAGAGAGGAAGGAGAAAGAGAAGAGCGAGTAGAAAACCCCCGCACATCAGGTAAGATCTGCTGCTTCACCCCCCACTCCACACCACACCACCCCATCTCTCAACCCGATGGGGTAGTGAGACCCAGGACTTAGGCAACATGGCTCGGGGATGCGGCAGGGGGAAGGAGTTCTTTTATGAAATTGGACCATATGCTGCTTTCCATTTGAGCTGTGACCTGGCTGCAGACACAGGTTCCCACTACTTTCCCTGCGCACAGCAGAGGGATGGCTGACCCCATGACTGAGTCAAGTTTTCAGTTTGAGATTGGCGAGAAAGGTGGGTAGGGAAGGGGTCCCAGACTCAGAGCACTGGGTCTGCAAAGGAAAGCCCCTGCTCCCAAACCAAGGAACTGGATGGAGGCTGCATGTGGGAGAGGGGGTTGATGATCAGTGCGTCTCTCTTTAATCTCCTCTCACGTCCTTTCATTCCCTCTTTCTGCTTTCATCTCTTGTCTTCAGCTCTGGCAGATTGTCTTTTCTTGCTGAGATTCCTTCCCACATCTTTCCACTTTCCTTGCCTCCCCTGCTTGCTCTCACTTGTTCTGTACTCTGCTTCCTTGCCACTCTCTAGACAGAATCTGAAGCTAGGTCGCAATGAATTGGAAAGTGAATTTCTGCCATTCTTGTACTTCTCACGTCCCTTAGGGATGCTGGTCAGAGTCTGCCATCTTTGTGTTCCTCCATTTCTGGGACTGACCCCTCCCCTGAGCATGGTGTTTCATTGAAAGCCTGTGGGTGAATGGGTACTTGCTGAGAAATCCAGCGGCCAGTTTACAGCAATGGGCAGCAAGTTTCAATACTGTCATTTTGAAGTATTTGCCTACTGGAAACCACAAAGCTCTCATCCCATTAGAGTCCCATTAGAGAGTCCCTCACTCATTAGAGTGAGGACAGGACAGGAAGTGAGAGGGCAGCGGGAGGCTGCTTACCCTCTCCTCACGTACCTTAGGATATTCTTTCCAACCTTACTGACTTCCTGCTGGCTCAGCAGGATAAAACTAGAAAGTTAGACTGGACTTGAAAGCCAGAAGCCACTACCAAACCGCTAAGCCTCGAAATCCAAAGCTGAGAACTGAGCCAGGGTATAGTCACTGCCTGAGAGCCTAGAGGAAGGAGACATCAGTCCTGTTCAAGATGGAATTGGTAATAATAGTATCTAATATATATGGACTGCTTCCCTATGTGCCAGGCAATAATCCACTCTATAATGTAAATTCTATTATTATGCCCATTTTATAGATAAGGAAACTGAGGCTAAGAGAAGGTTAGGAATTTGTCCAAAGCCCCATAACTAATAGGGACAGCATTGGATACATATCCAGGTCTATGTAACTCCAGAGTTCAAGTTCTTAGTCTGTGTATGCTGATGCTTTCTCAGATTCGTGGTTAGGCAGCGCTAGTTCAGTGGGTGAAGCCATCACCTGGGACCTTTAGATTGCAGGTTTCTCTCTTGGTTCTGTATGACTTAATGTTGGCCCTTTCCTGGTCTTGATATCTCCGTGTCCCTCTCTGTAACTTAGGCCATGGAGCACCGGCATCAGGTATCACCAGGATCAATTGAGAACTGGTTGTTTTCTGTCCTCTTCCTCCTGAGAGGAAAAGACCAGAATTCACAAATAGAGTCTTATTATCCTAAAAGTGGGAGATCCTTACAAAGGGGACAATATAACAGGCAGTTGTTAATTTAAAAATCTCTCTTCCTCCTCGTAGATCCTGCATTTCTGCTTCCTCTCACTTTTGGAAGCTCATTGATGTCTGATTTCTGAAAGTCGTCCCCCTTTGCCTTGGTGCTCTGGCCACATACCTCTATTCTTGAGTCCCTAACCCCCCTTCCCATCCCTCCCCACCCCCTTTTCAAGGATGGCCATTCAACTGACTCGAAGAGGCGCTCTCTCTCTGCTGCTCTTCCTCACTCCAGCAGTGATGCCAACATGGTATGCAGGTATGTCATAGGAACTGTAGGCCATTATTCCCAGGAAGGGCAGGGCTTAGACCAAGTCTTGGAGAAGGGAAGGGTGAGACTGAAATAGGAGGCGGTTAGATACAGAGAAGAACTATCCTCAATAAAGAAGATGGCTAAACATTAAGGCAGGCTACGGAGGGAGGCTTTTGAGGCAAACTAATAAGAGATTTTTGAAAACAGGCTGCACCAGCATAGAAGTGAGTTTGGTCAATATATCCTTGTAGCTTATTTGCACAACACAGGGAATATAGCAAATATTTTATAATCACTAAAAATGGAGTATACTCTGTAAAAATTGTGAGCCGCTATATTGTGCCCTAGTAATTTATGTAATAGTATATACATGAACTATACTATACATGCTGCAGTCCATGGGGTCACAAAGAGTTGGACACGACTGAGCGAACAACAGCCACATACTTGAACCAAACTTCATAAATATAAATAAATATTACAAATGTGGCTTGTTAACATGGCTTTTGAGACCATTATATTACCTGCTTTTCCATTTTCTCTTTCTCTCTCCCCTCCCAGACATTATTTATAGGATGAGATTTTTATAGCTCGTTTCTGATAAACATCGCTAATGATAATTCAGACCACATTCTCTTGAACAGGAATCCCTCAGTTTCTTCTGGCTTGTTTCTTACTTTGGAAAGGATGGGGGTTTCTAGATCCCTGAATATTTCATCCTTTGCCTCTGGGGAGATACAGGGAGGGAGCTGAAGAGACTCACTCAGCGAGGGAAAGGAAGGGGAGGAATGAAGGAAGGATAATGAGGTGCCAGACAGGAGTTTTTGATGGGGCCCAGCTGGCATTCCAAGTGCTAATAATATTCTGTGGTCAGCACTGTCTGCCTTCATGGGGGCTAGGGGGAGCAGGGGAAGGAGACGGCCCGACTAATGGAGTTAGAAAAACATCCAGAGATGAGTAAATAACAAACTGCCTCCATCACAGCTGCAGTCATCGTAGCTAAAATTTTCCACATGCCCTGAGCTCCTGCTGGAAGCCTCTGGCAGAAGCTCTGTTTGGAACAGCTGCATCAAGTTTTCAAACAAATATGCAAACTTCTTCCCCTGTTTGGCTTAACTTGGCTTTGTAGGGGGTAAAGCATGAGGGCTGACACTGAGATGAAGCTGTTCAAGCCCTTGGAAGAGCACACACTGTTTGGGGTAAAGGAGCCCAAGTCTCCAGAATATATGTGCAGCTATCCTCCCCAAACTCTCCCTAGCTTCAGTTCAAGTACATGAGACCAAAATCCAGCCAAAGACCATGAGTGTAGGCTAGATGAGTGAAGCCTGATTCTGAATCACTGTAAGAAACCCCAGAGCGCACTGAGGCCGTTACCTTCCCCAGGGTGGATGCCTGAGCTTTTGGAGTCTTGAAGACAATGCAGTTTTTAAGACCTGGATTCATTTGAAAGTCTCAAAAGGCCATTTGCAAAGGTGGCCATTCCCCACTTCCTATAAGGGTCACCATGCTCATCACTGCTTCTTGGGAGCCCTGGCTAGTGAAGTCTCTGAGAGTCCTGCCAACCTGTTCATTCTGTCCGGTTCTTTTCTTAGAAGGCTATGTGATGAGAGATACTTGGGGATTTCCCAATAATCTTTCCCTATATCACTAGCTCAGCTGTCTGAGTTTGCTCTGCTCATGTGTTCATTTCTTCACTCAGTAGATATTTAGTGACCACTGTATGCATTCGGGCCGGTTGTGTTCATGGCTATAACCTTGTCCTCCAGTGGGAGTGGCACAAGGAAAGCAGCCATGTATGGATTCTGGGCTAATCAGAAATAGGATCCAGGAACAATCAGCAGGGTGTAGGAAGGGTTAAAAATATAAATCAAGCCAGCAGTGGGTTAAGAGTGTGTACTGGCATATCTGTGCAGTTCAGGAAGTCAGACAGCATTTCTTATCATAATCCAAGCATTAGTGTGAATCTTAAAATAGTCATCAACTATCAGTTACATTTCCAACCACACCTTTGTAAAGTGTAGTGCTTTAGAGAGTCTGTTCCATGGATGTTGGAGGAACCCAGTAACAGAACTCACGGTAACCACAATCAGCCTAAAGGGACCAAGGAATGATGCCAAAGCTTCTCCCCACCCGGGCTGAAGAGGGACAGACAGATAGAACAAGGTGGGGATAGGGGTCCTCTAGTTTCATATATCACATCTCAGTATCTTAATATTTTCCAAAAATTATCCAAAGACAGGCAAAGATGAGAAATGGAAAGGCTTAAAGTGGTAAGGTGGCCCTAACTTATTCCTGTCACAAAGCAGACTTGGCACTGGGCCGGCCAGCTTTGTGCCCTGGTGAAGACTGTAATTATCTGACTGAGTCTTCACCTCAGCTTTTCCACATCCCTTGTAATTCTGGAATGATATGAAATGTTGGGTGGCCTTCGATCCCACACACACAGAGTTTAAAAAGCTGAATTGCAATAAAGATTTTGGATTTTTATTTCTGTTGGATGTTGTCCAAAGCTTTCCCCTACAACCATCTTTAGTGGAGTGTCTGAGTTTGGCATCAAGGGGGTCAAACCACCGTGGGCTGGAATGCCCACTCTGCTCCTTACTAGCTGGGAAACCTCAAACTAGCTCCTGAACTCCTCTGAGCCTGTTAACCTCATCTGTATTTGAAAGCAATAAGGGTGTCTACCTCACCGAGATGTCAGGGCGGTCTAATGAGATGACACATGTAGTGGGCTGAACCCAGAGTGGGTGCTGAGTGATGTTAAGAGTCACTGTTGCTATTGTGGTGGTCAATCCAGCCATAGGCCTTGGACACTCCTGTCTGCTCTTTTGGTAAACAGAGGCTTGCTCCCATGCTGGGAGTTTGTTCACAAGCAAGCTCTGGAACAAAAGTATGGAGACCAAATCCTTTAGAAAATCACACACATCTGGCCTCCTGTTTATAGGCATGGTAAGGCTTTGATACTAGACTGAAACAGCTGATAAGAATTCTGTCCACCCCGCCACCTCCCTCCACCACAAGGAAACCACCCAGGTGGGAAAAGAGGGGGCAAGGGAGAGGAGGCCTAAGGAGAAATAAAGGAAAGCCAGGAGAGAACTGAAAAGGGAAACCAGAAAAAAAATAAAGGGAAGGAGAAAATATGAACTCTTTCCTCTGGAATGAGGGCAAACCAATGAGGCTATGATTTCATAAGACAAACTTTCAATTTGATTCATTCCCTTGTTCATCAAGTTGGACTAGTTTCCCAACACCCACCCCTCACCCCCAGTCTGGGCCCGTGGGGAATGGAGGAGCCTCATCATCTACCCTCTGCTCCACCCATTAGTGCAGGGGGCCCCGTGTCTCTGCCCAGAGAGGAGACAGGGTAAGCTTGTGGTCAGAGTGTTTACACAGGCCGAAGGGCTCCGGCGCTAAAACCCAGCCTGGTCCCAGAAGCACACCCTCTCCTGGATATGAAGAAGTGTCTCTGACTCCAGCACGGCTGGCTGCTCTATTAATGTGTGTGCTTTAGGCACAACAGTGAGGCTGGAAAGAGAGCTTCCGGAAACTTCCCTACAGAAAGGACCAAGTTGTATTCCAATTAGTATGCATGACCCATTTCCTGCTGTCTGGTGGGATACACTGTTTAGTCTTCCAGACAGCCGCAGACTGGTCTCCACAGGGACTGGACCACTTAACAGAACGGGGGTGGACTCAGAATGTTCTCTAGTTCAGCACCTCCCTACTAAGGCTCCTGCTGATCAGAGTGACTGAATATTTCTGCAAAGCAGGGCAAACTGCTCAGGCAGTGAAATTCCTACCCCCTTGCCTCTTGAGCCCTTCCTCTTTGCCCTGGCATGCCATCCCTAGCCCTGGCAATCAATTTAAATTGAAATTGTAAGATTTCCTATCACCATAAGGCTCTATGTATTTTTTTAAAAAAGCTTCCTGCATAGAATTATCCTTAATACACAGTTGATTAAAAAAAAAAAAGTGAAATTTGCTCAGTCGTGTCCAACTCTTTGCAACCCCATGGGCTGTATAGCAAAAGGCTGGTGCCCTGTAGGCTGGTGGGAGCTTGAGGAATTATTTGCCTCTGATGACTGTAAGAAGGCCCATCATTAGTGGAAAGATCCTTGCTCAGGTTCTATTTTTTTGTCTCCTATCTGGGACAACAGTCCATCCTCAGAACTCAGTCATCAGTATCTCACCAAGACTCCTGTGTTGCATCAGGGAAATGGATCTTTTCTAGTCCAAATGGGCAGAATGGGTGGATGGTCAAGAAGTGTGATTTTTTTTTTTTTAACGGAGTCTTCTAGGGCTACCAGTAGCCACCTGACCCCCTGGACTGTAGCCCACCAGGGTCCTCCATCCATGGGATTCCCCAGACAAGAATACTGGACTGGGTTGCCATTCCCTTCTCCAATGGATCTTCCCAATCCAGGGATCCAACCCGGGTCTTCTGCACTGCAGGCAGATTCTTTACCGCTTGAGCCACCAGGGGACCCCAGTAAGCTGCCCACCCCTCCCCCACTGTGAGCGCACCCTCTATGTGCCTGAGGTGTGGAGGTTTGCGCACATTAGTTGTGCTGCTTCGCAGCATAGGATTTTTCCCACTAAATAGCCACCTCACTCTCCACCCATGGAGTGTCATGTCCTCAGAAAGGGACCAAGCTGGAAAGCGGAAAAGGCTGGAAAGGACTTGCAATAGAGAGCAATATGTTATCTTGATATTTCCTTCATTCTAGGCTCAGGCTACCACCCAGATGAAAGCTACAATGAAGTCTATGCTGAAGAGGTCCCACAGACTCCCGTCCTAGACTACCAAGGTAACCCTCACTGCTTCTCAGGCTTGGGAAAGGCCTTTCCCATCCTCGCTCCTAGGCCCTGTCTGATGCATCGTCGCCCAGCTGGGCTCACTTGTATCAAGGCTGCAGTTCAGGGAATCAAGGGCTGTGGTTTCCAGCCGTGAATCTTGCTACTGACTTGCTGCGTGATTCAACCTCTCTAGCATTGTTTGCCCATCTATCACTAAGTGTGGACTGAGAACCTACCGTATGCCTCATTCTGTGTAAGGAAAGCCTTGGGTGCTACAAAGGTAAAGTTTTGCCCCCCCAAGAAGCTTACATTCTCCTAGGGGATATGAGTGAGGGGGCAATAAAATCAGCAGGTGTAGAGCAAGGAAGCGTGAAACTCTGCTAGCAGTAAACACAATAGGAATTAAGAAAAAGAGGTCAGGGGAGGGGTCATGAAAGACGATGTTTAGACGAGGCCTTGAATGATGGGTAGATTTCGAGAAGTAGAACAGAGACGGGGGGCATTCAGCAAAGCAGATGGCACAGCTAGAGAGAGAAGAGCAAACGTGTAAGAGGAAGGCTCTGGAAAGAATCTAGTCTGACTGGAGGAGATGGGATACGTAGGGAGTTGTAGGAAGTAAAGTTGAATGTAAACAGTGAGACCAAATGAGGAAAGGCTCCACAATCTAGGTGGTGGTAGTTTAGTCACTAAGTCATGTCAGACTATTTTGTGACCCGCATGAACTGTAGCCCTCCAGGTTCCTCTTTCCATGTAATGCTTCAGGCAAGAATACTGACGTGTGTTGCCATTTCCTTCTCCAGGGGATCTTCCTGACCCAGGGATTGAACCCATGTCTCCTGCATTGGCAGGCAGATTTTCTTTACCACTGAGTCACCTGGGAAGCCCACCATGATCTAGAGACCCTTCGAAAGAGAGGCTGAGTAGCGGCTCCTGCTTTAGAAGGAAAGTTAGACCACATGGTTTCTACTATCCTTTCCATTTCTAAGACTCTTTGTTTCTGTGCTGTGCAAGCCATGTTGAAGTTTGGCTGTTGTGATAAGAGTTATAGGGAGTCGTCATATGTTTTTGCATAGGGGAGCAGCACGGTAAATAGTAATTTCAGAATATCAACCTCATTATTGTGGGCAGAAAGTAGGAGTTCAGGAGGGATAGAGCCTGGGTCAGGGAGATTCTCCAGGAATCAGTAACAGTGATGTTGGTTAGAGATGATTGATGCTAGTGGAAAGAAAATGAAGAGCAAGGATGAGCCCCAGAGATGCTGTGAAGAAAGAGATGATAAGACTTAGTACAGATTTGATGTACCAAGAGGTTAAGAAACAAAGGACTCTCTGAAAGCATCCAGTCTGGCACCTGGGAGAACTGTAAGACCCTTCTCAGAGAGACAAGGTTAGAAAAGAAAAGTGGTTTGTGCCCTGTAGGCAGTGGGGAGAAGAAAGACGAAGCTTCGTGGGTCAGTCATTACCTTAGATGGATGAGCTATCTGAGGGAGAGACTGGGGAGGAGATTGGGGTAGCATCTAATATATTACAAAAGCCACAGGAGAAGAGAATTTTAAGGGAGGGGAAGGAATAAGAGATCTGTGTCAAATATTGCCAAGAAACAAACTGAGGGTATTACAAACAATATATTTGGCAAGAAGAAGGCAAATGGTAACGTCTGAGAAAACAGTTTCAATAGAAAAATGATGAGAGGCTGGGGTTCCTCTCTGCTCCTTTCTAGCTCCCTTCTTTCTCTCTGTCTTCTCACTCTGCCAAATGGTCTAGACCCCCTGCCTCTCTGTCTCAGCACCTGCCGACCCCCAAACTCCCTACAGCCTCTTGCCTTCTCACCCACAGACCTCCATGCTGAGACAACAGCCCTTACAGGCCAGTGACAATCGTCTCCCAAAGCCCAAGTCATATGGCCCCTTTTTGAGCTCAGCCGCCACATCTCTCAGCAACAGTGAACACATCTGTCTCTTCTCACCCCACCCCCATCCTTGGACTCCATGACGTTTCACTGTTATGCTCATGGCTGAGGCCAAGAAAGGGGCTGGGCTCTCTAGGAGTGACAGGAGAAGAGTGAGGCGTTGATCTGAACTTCAGGTGATCATGATCTGTCTCCTGGGCTCCCAGACTACTCCTCTAAGTGCTGCGTGACACTTCAAGGTGGAGATATTTAAAACTAAATTCTTTCATCTTCCCTGAAAAACGTTTGACATCTGGCTTCACACTTTTGATAATGGTACCATCATTCTCTTCAAAATGCCTTAATGTGACCTTTAACAGCCCCCACCACCTTTAATAGCCCCCCGCCCTCATCACCTCTCACCATTCACCAAGAATTGTCATTTCCTTATTAATCCAAGTGATTAAAACTTTTATTACCTTACATGTGGTTAATGACAACTGCCTCCCAATTGGATTCTCTGACTCATGTTTCTCCCTTCCCCAAACCTGCTGACCCACTGTGATCATTTCTAATAGAATTTGGTCTCAGTCTAGATAGTCTGACAACACATTATCCCTTCCCCACACATGAAATCTATGAGTAGCCAGATTAACAGAGCTCTATTCTGTTTCCTGACAGCTTTAGTCCACACTGAGCTTTCCCTCAGTTATTCATTCTTTTACTCATTAATTCAGTGACTACTTATTGAGTACCTACCATATACGTCTTCTGATATAAATTTTTATTATCTGGATCACTCATTTGGCATTCGTTATATACTGCCTCTTTGGTTTACTTTTTATTACCCTCAAGCAAATAGTTCTCTATTTAACAGAAGGTGCCATGTATGAGACTCCCATAGAGCTGTGTCAAAAGTAGATGTGCAAGAAACGTATTCTGGCTGGTTGGAATTCTGGGAGCAAATGCCAGATTGTAGTAGACCATAAATGGGAGAAGGAAATGGCAATCCACTCCAGTATTCTTGCCTGGAGAATCCCATGGACAGAGAAGCCTAGTAGGTTACAGTCCATGGGGTCGCAAAGAGTTGGACACGACTGAGTGACTTCACCTTCACCTTCACCTTCATAAATGGGAGACATAGATAGGAAAAAGCAACAGATGCAGAAGGTACTTTCAAGGGGTCCAACAGCCCTGTGATTAATATTAATCTGCCTCATTGGTTATTTTTAAATGCGTATAAAGCCATTTAGAAAAATATAAGCCACATGGTGGCCTTTGGTCTTGGGGATAAAGTGTCTCATGGCTATCTCTGGGACTTAGTCTCAGGGCATAGAACTAATTTGGTAAGGTTATGGACTGCAGCCTTCCAGGCTCCTCCATGGGATTTCTCAGGCAAGAGTCCTGGAGTGGGGTGCCGTTGCCTTCTCCGTATCCATGTTGAGGGGGGGAGGGGCTGCAGGAAGGTACTGCCTGAAGCTCCAGCATTGCTTGTAAGGTCTTGTGATCTCATAATCAACAGCTCTGCCACTGTGCTGCTTAACAGACTTTCTGTAACTTGGAGCAGGCACCTTCACATGGCAGCCCTGTGTTGTTCCTTGAAATGGGATGAACCAGTGGTTCAAACCCAGACAGCGACACAGGGAATATCATTCCCATTCCCAGGGCTAGATACGTTTTACACATGCATCTTCATTTGACTCTCAAAACAGTCCTATGAAACTGGTTTATTAGTCCTACTTTACAGATCAGGAAACAGCTCTCCTGCTGCTGCTGCTGCTAAGTCACTTCAGTCGTGTCCGACTCTGTGCGACCCCATAGACGGCAGCCCACCAGGCTCCCCCGCCCCTGGGATTCTCCAGGCAAGAACACTGGAGTGGGTTGCCAGTTCCTTCTCCAATGCATGAAAGTGAAAAGTCAAAGTGAAGTCGCTCAGTCGTGTCTGACCCTCAGCGACCCCATGGACTGCAGCCCACCAGGCTACTCCGTCCATGGGATTTGCCAGGCAAGAGTACTGGAGTGGGGTGCCATTGGGAAGTTCAATTTAGAGCATCACAGAGCTCAGGAGTGGCAGGGCAGGAATTCAAGTGCAGGAATGTCTGACTTCAAAGCCATGCTCATTCTATCTCTTTCATCGGAAATGTAGCTCATTGTGGGTTTTTTGTTTTGTTTTTTAACAGGATGTTTAAAAAAAATAAAAGTTAACCAATAAAAAGCACATCATTATTTTAGAGCAAACTGCCCACATACTTTGGTACCATTGTCACTAATCTGGAACTTCCTTTCCTTCTCGGAGTCAGAAACACTTCTCTGAGGTGTGTCCCGATCCGCTGGGCTACCACTTGCTCCCGGATCGCTACATCACCGGGCAGGCTGGCATCTGCCTGTGTCATCTGATGAGAGTCGCGAAGAAGGCGCTTTCAATCACGTTGTCAGGACACTGTTCTCTTCATAATCTCTAGAAAGAGATATTGCAGAGGCCACAGGCCTGAATTCGGATCCCAGCTCTTCTACCCTCCAGCAATTTTGACCATGGACAGACACATATTATGTGCCAGTCACTGTGCCATGTATTTTATAAATATTATTTAATTTAAAGACTTTCCATGCTTGCTCTCCAATTGTTGACAAGACCTCTGAAACACATTATTAAGTTTATTTTAAAAAGCGCTGGTGGGAACAGTGGACGTACTCTATGTGGTAAAGAGGAAGAGAAAAGAAGACTCACTTTATATGTGTAAAGAAACTATTAACAGCAGTTCCCGATGGGGGGACTAAGTAGGGATAGGTGGGGGAGCAGGGGTGGAAGGGAGAATTTAGCTGTATAACTTTTTATACTTTGGGGATTTTGAACCACGTGGTTATATCACGTATTCAAAAATGTCAATGTATACTTCAGAAGAGCAGAGCTTCACACGCTGCAATGACAGATCCTGTGGTTAGAAAAAAATGGGTTTCAGAGCCAGACAAATCTTGGGTTCACGTCCAGCTCTGCCCCTTACTTGCTTCTGGTTTTGGGCAAGTTACTTCCTCATCTGTAAAATAGTGACAAACACGCACGCACCTCTTCAGGGCTGTTGGGAGAGCTATGTGAGATGATGGATGGGAAAATGAAGTGTTAAAGCATCGTGCCTAGCACACTGTAGCTACTCCGTAAGGACTAACACTCTTCCTGCCGCGTTCTTAGTTTCAGTTGCCCGTCAGCATTCTTTGGGTGCATTTGTTCAGCCAGTTTGAATCTCCGTGACTGTACTGTCACCTCTCCTGCGTTCATCGCGTCCACATTAATGGCATGAAGGGCATTGTCTCACGCCTCGCTTACTTCCACATAATGTACCCACCATCTCCCCTGTTCTACCAGTCTGGGGACCACACCCAAGAAGAAAATGAGGTTAGCCTTGAGTTAGTTGTTCTCAAGGTCCCTTGGCGATCACGTTTCTCTTCCTAACTGCTCATAAGCCTGTGTTTAATTCTAAAGCATTTTGCTATTGGTGCATCAGTCTCACCAAGCAGCATAATTGAAATTTTTTCTCACTACCAAAAAGAAAGGTAACTATGTGAGGTGATGGATGTGTTTATGAACACATTTGAAGTAATCATTTAACATTGAAGCTAATCGTTGAAGTAATCACTTAACAATGTATGCTGCTGCTGCTACTGCTGCTAAGTCGCTTCAGTCGTGTCCGACTCTGTGCGACTCCACAGACGGCAGCCCACCAGGCTCCCGCGTCCCTGGAATTCTCCAGGCAAGAACACTGGAGTGGGTTGCCATTTCCTTCTCCAATGCATGAAAGTGAAAAGTGAAAGTGAAGTCGCTCAGTCGTGTCCGACTCTTTGCAACCCCATGGACTGTATACATATATTAAAACATCATACTCTTCACCTTGGTGCATGCACGCTCAGTTGTGTCCAACTCTTTGCAACCCCATGGACTGTAACCCACCAGGCCTCTCTGTTCATGGGTTTCTGCAGGCAAGAATACTGGAGTGGGTTGCCATTTCCTACTCCAGGGGATCTTCCTGACCCAGGAATCAAACCTGAGTCTCCTGTATTTGCAGGCAGATTCTTTACCACTGAGCCACCTGGGAAGCCCATTGTTCACCTTAACTATTTACAATTTATGTGTCAATTATACCTCAATAAATCTGGGGAAAATGAAAATTGGGATAGTGAATTTGCTCTTTCCAGCCTTCCAACATGTTCATTTTTTTCTTTTGGTAAACTGGCATGCCTTATAGTTCTTTATTTTTGTCTTCCAGTCTTATTAAAATATAATTGACATACAACACTGTATAAGTGTAGTGAGCATCCATCATCTCATATAAATATATCATTAAAGAAATAGAAAACAATGTTTTCCTTGTAATGAAAAGTCTTAGGATTTACTCTCTTAACAACCTTCATATATGACACACAGCAGTGTCAATTATATTCATCATGTTGTACATTACATCCCTAATACTTATTTATCTTATAACTAAGAGTTTGTACTTTTGACCACCTTCATACAACCCCCTTCCCCCCTTCCCCTGCCTCTGGTAAACCATAAATCTAACATGTTCTCTTTATGCCAGTATTCCTTCAGGCCAGCAAATCTGAGCTTATTTATAAAAGCTGCTGCTGCTGCTGCTGCTAAGTCGCTTCAGTCATGCCTGACTCTGTGCGACCCTATAGACGGCAGCCCACCAGACTCCCCCATCCCTGGGATTCTCCAGGCAAGAATACTGGAGTGGGTTGCCTTTTCCTTCTCCAATTCATGAAAGTGAAAAATGAAAGTGAAGCCACTCAGTCATGTCCGACTCCTAGCGACCCCATGGACTGCAGCCTACCAGGCTCCTCTGTCCATGGGATTTTCCAGGCAAAAGTATTGGAGTGGGGTGCCATCGCCTTCTCCATTTATTACTGTCTCAGCATTTACCCTCAGGTTTATATTCCCCTTTACTATGCTTGCTTATTCTACCCATTCCAATTTTATGTGTATTTTTCTTGACCCAATATCAGTGTAAAATAGAACACGAGTGATTGTGGAGATCCCAGCCTCGAATGTAAAGTCTTAATCATGTGTGTTGTGACCATATAATCAATAGCCCTGCAACTGTAGTGCTTAAGAGACTTTTTGTCATTTGGAGATGGTTTCTCCAGATGGCAGCTGTGTGTCACAGCCACAGGCTCAAAAATAGTGCTGGAAGCTACAAGCCTGCTGTGGCTTACAGGCCAGTTTTCTCACTGTCATCTGTTTTCATTCTCCAGCTGCCCTCAAACTTTCTTTGTTCCTTTGGTTCCTCGTGACCTTTTTTCAAGCCCCCCTTTTTTGTCTCTTAGGATTTCGGAACCAAATGAGCTCATATGGGGCTTTGGCTTTCCCAACCCCAGGCTCAGAAAGCTCTGTCTTCGCATGTCCCCATCCTTGGGCAGGTGGCCTCTGCTTGTTTAGGTGTTCCCCTTTCAAATCTTAACCCACTGAAGAGTCATTATTTGTGTAGCCAGTGAGGTGCTTCTATGATGCTTCTATGATCTAATGGCCCTATTCCCTTTTGTGCTCAGTATTGCCCTGGGATTAGACTTTCCTTCCTAAACAGCCTACTTTGATGTGCAGTCCCTCCCTCTCTCTAGCTTACATCTTTGTGTTATTTTTAAACAATTATTAAAAGTGTACATCCTATAAAATTCACTTTTTCGGTGTATAGTTCTATGAATTTTGACAAATGCTTAGAGTCAGGTCACCGATGCCACAGTACCAAAAAGTTGCCAAGGGCTGCCCCTTGAGTGTATCCCCACCTCTATCCCTGATCTCTGGCAACCCCTGATCTTTCCCAATATTTCTGCCTTATCCAGAATGTCACATGCATGGAGTCATAGTCTGCAGTCTTTTGATTCGGACTTCTTTCGTTTTGCAAACTGCACTGGAGATTTGTCCAACTTGTTGGATGTATCAGCACTGCCTTCTTATGTATGGATAAACCATGCCTAGTTTAAACGTTCACATTTGGAAGGATATTTGAGCTGTTTCCAAGATTTGACAATTATGAATAGAGATATTTTAAACATTTGTGTACAGGATTCTGTATGAACATGGATTTTTATTTCACTTTCAGTTCAGTCAGTTCAGTCACTCAGTCATGTCCGACTCTTGGCAACCTCATGGAGTGCAGCACGCCAGGCCTCCCTGTCCATCACCAACTCCTGGAGTTTACACAGACTCGTGTGCATTGAGTCAGTGATGCCATCCAACCATCTCATCCTCTGTCGTCCCCTTCTCCTCCCACCTCCAATCTTTCCCAGAATCAGGCTCTTTTCAAATGAGTCAGTTCTTCACATCAGGTAGCCAAAGTATTGGAGTTTCAGCTTCAACATCAGTCCTTGCAATGAATTCAAGACTGATTTCCTTGAGGACGGACTAGTTGGATCTCCTTGGAGTCCAAGGAACTCTCAAGAGTCTTTTCCAACACCACAGTTCAAAAGCATCAATTCTTCAGTGCTCAGCTTTCTTTGGAGTCCAACTCTCACATCCATACATGACCACTGGAAAAACCATAGCCATGACTAGACAGACCTTTGTTGACAAGGTAATGTCTCTGCTTTTTAATATGCTGTCTAGCTTGCTCATAACTTTCCTTCCAAGGAGTAAGCATCTTTTAATTTCATGGCTGCAGTCACCATCTGCAGTGGTTTTGGAGCCCAAAAAAATAAAGTCTGACACTGTTTCCACTGTTTCCCCATCTATTTGCCATGAGGTGATGGGACTGGATGCCATGATCTTAGTATTCTGAATGTTGAGCTTTAAGTCAACTTTTCACTCTCCTCTTTCACTTTCATCAAGAGGCTCTTTAGTTCATCTTCACTTTCTGCCATGAGGGTGGTGTCATCTGCATATCTGAGGTTATTGATATTTCTCCTGGCAATCTTGATTCCAGCTTGTGCTTCTTCCAGCCCAGTATTTCTTATGATATACTCTGCATGTAACTCAAATAAGCAGGGTGACAATATACAGCCTTGACGGACTCCTTTTCCTATTTGAAACCAGTCTGTTGTTCCATGTCCAGTTCTAACTGTTGCTTCCTGACCTGCATACAGGTTTCTCAAGAGGCAGGTCAGGTGGTCTGGTATTCCCATCTCTTTCAGAATTTTCCATAGTTTATTGTGATCCACACAATCAAAGGCTTTGGCATGGTCAATAAAGCATAAATAGATGTTTTTCTGGAACTTTCTTGCTTTTTCACTTGGGTATATACTAAAGTGGGATTGTAGAGTCACCTGGCAACTGTATATTTAATCTTTTTAAGAAATTACCAAATAATTTCCTGAAGTTGCTTCATCTCAGCAATGAATGAAAGTTCTAGTTTTTCCCCATCTTCATCAACACTTAGTATTACCAGAGTTTTTTAGGTTTAGTCATCCTAATGGGTATATAATGATGTCCTTTGTAGTCTTAATTTGCATTTCTCTGATGACTAGTGATGCTGAACATATTTTCATGTGCTTACTTGCTATCACTACATCCTTTTCAGTGACATGTCTTTTCATATCTTTTGCTCATGCTCTGACTGGATTGTTTGATGTTTTTATTGTTGAATTTTCCAAGTTCTTTAAATAGTCTAGATACTAGTCCTTTGTCTTATATACAGCTTGCACATTTTTAGTCCCAGTTTGTGGTTTGTCTTTTGTTTATCACCAGTGCTTCCCACAGAACAAAAGTTTTTAATTTTGACAAGGTTCAATTTCTTGATTTTTTTTTAAATTTTATGAATTGTGCTTTTGGTGTCATGTCTAAGACCCCTTTGTGTGTGGATGCTAAGTTGCTTCAATCATGTCTAACTCTCTGTGGTCCTATGGATTGTAGCCTGCCAGGCTCCTCTGTCTGTAGGATTCTCCAGGCAAGAATATTGGAATGGGTTGCTATGCCCTTCTCCAGGGGATCTTCCTGACCCAGTGATCAAAGCTGTGTCTCTTATGTCTCCTGTATTGTGAAAGGTTGTTGCTGAGCTGTGAAAAATGCCAGGATTCTTGGCCTCTGGAGAAGAGAAGTTCAATCTGGGGGCAGTGATGAGGCTTGATCGCTCAGAGCTTTTGTGTGACAAAGTTTTATTAAAGTATAAAAGAGATAGACAAAGCTTCTGACATAGACATCAGAAGGAGGCAGAAAGAGTGCCCCCTTGCTAGTCTTTAGCCAGATGTTTTATGTCTGTTAGAAAGCTATTAATCAGATAGAGACACCTCAAGGCTGAGGGAGTTTCACCAGTACCCTCTCCCACAATATGTATTTTTGAGATGGGATGGCACAAGGAATATCATCCCCCAGCCATAAAACAATTGATATGAACACTGGTTTGTTGAGCCAGTATCAGTCCAAGGTTTGAGAAAAGAAAAAAGTTAGTCTTCGGTGGAACCATTTTGAAGAAAGGCAAATTCCAAAGCAAATACATCATTTCCTTAGCATAGCTTAAGAAAAACATCTCTATAAGAAAAATGCATTGGTTAGTTCAAGGTCTGAGAAAAGTTACACTCAGGTGGAACCAGGTGTCTTTTAAACTTGCAGCCTGTTTCCTCTGTTTGGAGACCCCTGGCCTTCCTGCCTGTTACCCTCTCAAGTAGCAGGGGGGTTCTTTACTAGCAGTGCCACCTGCCCTTTGCTGCTGCTAAAGCTAAGTCGCTTCGGTCGTATCCGACTCTGTGCAACCCCATAGACGACAGCCCACCAGGCTCCCCCTTCCCGGGGTTCTCCAGGCAAGAACACTGGAGTGGGTTGCCATTTCCTTCTCCGATGCATGAAAGTGAAAAGTGAAGGTGAAGTCGCTCAGTCGTGTCTGACCCTCAGCAACCCCATGGACTGCAGCCCACCAGGCTCCTCCGTCCATAGGATTTTCCAGGCAAGAGGACTGGAGTGGGGTGCCATTGCCTTCTCCACACCTGCCCTTTGCCTAGTCCTAAATCCTAAAGACTTTTCTATTTTTTTCTAAAAGTTATATAATTTTACTTTTTTCATTAAAGTTCATGATCCATTTTGAGTTGACTTTTGTTTAAGGTATGAGATCCGGGCTTCCCAGGTGGCTCAGTGGTANACACCTGCCCTTTGCCTAGTCCTAAATCCTAAAGACTTTTCTATTTTTTTCTAAAAGTTATATAATTTTACTTTTTTCATTAAAGTTCATGATCCATTTTGAGTTGACTTTTGTTTAAGGTATGAGATCCGGGCTTCCCAGGTGGCTCAGTGGTAAAGAATCCACCTGCCAATGCAGGAGACGCAGGAGATGCAGGTTCAGTCCCTGGGTTGGGAAGATCCCCTGCAGGGGGAAATGGCGCCCCACTCCAGTACTCTTGCCTGGAAAATCCCATGGACGGAGGAGCCTGGTGGGCTACAGTCCATGGGGTCACACAGAGTAGAGACTTAGAGATTGAGCACCCATACATGCACATGAGACATTTAAGTTGAAGTTCTTTGCTTTGCTTTTCCTCTTTATTTTTGCCTATGGAAGTTCAGTTGCTCCAGCATCATTTGTTCAAAAGACTATTTTTCCTCCATTAAATTGTTTTTGTACCTTTGTCAAAAATAATTTTGCCATATTTGTGTGAATGTGTTTCTCGGCTCTCTGTTCCATTCCATCAATATATATGTCTGTCCTTCCACCAATACCACACTGTCTTGATTACTGTATTTCTAGCTACTGTACTTCCAGCTTACTTTTCTTTTATTGCTACAGTCCCCCGATGGTGTTATACATTAAATATCCAGGATGGAGAAGCCACATGCTACTCACCGAGAGGAGGAAATTATCACAGCAGCCTGGGCACTCGCTGTGAGCTTTCCTGTGACCGGGGCTTTCGACTGATTGGACGGAGATCCGTGCAATGCCTGCCCAGCCGCCGGTGGTCTGGAACTGCCTACTGCAGGCGTAAGTGGTGTGCATGTATAGGCCGACATCTGCATGTGAGAGAGGCCAGCCAGCCACCCAGCCAGGGTATATGCCTGGAGGTATTACTATGCCCTCTGTCAAGTACAAATTGAAAATTTTCACAGGATCCCAACAGGGCCTTTCCCCATCCTAACATTCTAGCTCATGTTCTCTCCCTGTGACTATGGATCAAACAATAGGGGCATTTTAAGTTGCAACCAGGCTTCCCCAGTGGCTCAGTAAGAAAGAACCTGCCTGCCAATGCCAGATACATGGGTTCAATCCCTCAGTCTGGAGGAACCCCTGGAGAAGGAGTGGCACCCCACTCCAGTGCTCTCGCATGAAGAATCCCGTGGACAGAGGAGCCTGGCGGGCTACGCTCTGTGGAGTCGCAAAGAATCTGGCATGACTTAGCGACTGAGCACAGACGCATGCAAGCAGCAACCAGCCCTCAGTCTCAAAGGGCCCAGGAGTGCAGGCAAAGCTTACCCCTGGGGCCTGATGTGGACTGAGGCCTTCCTCTGGAACTCTCAAGCACGTGCAGTCTCAGACTTTTTCCCACTTGTGGTAAACTAATGTACTTCTAGGCCTAAGGTCTTAGGCCTTGGCAGTGAAGCTAAAAGACATCTTCTGGCCTTCATTTTCTTCTGAAAGTCAAGAAGAACCTCCAAGGTTGGAATGCGGGGTGCTAATACATACATTTCACATCGTGTTCACCTCAGCTCCCAAATCCCTACCTCTTACTGAAGCCCTACAGCCTACCCGATTTGGGCAGCGAGGCTTTGCCTGTCCCTACATCCATTGCTGACTGCCATTTGTAGAACCCCCATGTGTGCGGGGCCACTTCAAGAGCCATTAATTACCAGGCTGATTCTAGACTAACCAAGGGGTGCGTGTGAATGGAGTCTCAGGGGATGCAGAATGCTGAGCATTCAGAGATAAATGGGGTTGTTTGGAGAAGATGCTGTGGAACAGAGAAGCTTGGTAGCCAGAAAAAAGGAAGCCAGCATTCCCCTCTAGGTGACTATAAGCCATTTGTTATAGGACTAGACCCCATCATTTCCAAAATGAATTTGAATTGACCTTACAAAATTAAAATACATCGACAAGTTAACATGAAACCAGTTAAAAGTTTGTGTTGTATGCGGCTCAGTTGCTCAGCTGTGTCCGACTCTGCGACCCCATGAACTATAGTCCGCCAGGCTCCTCTGTCCATGTAATGTCCCAGGCAAGAATACTGGAGTGGGATTCCACTTCCTTCTACAAGTGATCTTTCCAACCCAGGGATCACACCCATGCCTCTGGAGTCTCTTGCATTGCCAGGCAGATTCTTTACCACTATGCCTGTTTAAACACTGAATCTCACTTTGTACTTCCTCATAAGAGACACATGGAAAACACTTTGGATCTATCATTTTCACTGTCATATAATACTAAGAAAATAAAATCAACAGAACGACAGCCCTTTTTTCTTGGCCCTGATTTCAAGAAGGTCATCGTTGCTTAGGTCTTTATATAAAGGAGACTGGAAAACATAAAAGGCAGTCACCTTCAAGTCTGGTTTGACCAGGAAGCAAAAACAAACATAGTCAATAGAATCTTTAGTCAAAGCTCCAATAATGGAAGTTAAGGAGCTTTAGAACTTAGACAACCTAAAGGAACAGATGGCTGGCCTACTTCCTTCAGGTGTTGGGTATTTCATACTGGACTTTGGCAAGCACAAGCTTACAATCAATTCATGGGAGCTGTTGCCACTTCTGGCACACGTAATGTCTAAAGCACATGGACTCACCTTTAAGCAAATGCCTCCACAGCTGCCTGCCCCTCCCCACTGGGATTGGCCTGACTTGTACTTTCACCAGCACAGAGGACCAGCGGGCGTGTAAGTGAGCCTCGCCTGAGGAGTGCTTGTGGCAGAACCAACATTATATTCAAAATGGAGTCTTGAATTTGTTCAAGGACATCTAGCATTTGTGGAACAAGAGAGGAAAACTATGAGCTGCTGAGGCCCCAAATAAGCCCAGAGATTTATATGCATTGTCTCTATATTTGGCACAACAATCCTACTTCATGGTACACACGTTTTAGTGATGCAGACACTGAGGCTTGGAGAGATGATATAAGTTGCTCAAGTCACACAGCAAGTTAAGTGGTGGAGCTGGGATCCAAACTCAGGTGCGTTCCTCAAATCCATGAACTTGGGTGAGTAACTTCTTTGAGACCATCTCCCCACCTCTGCCCCTCAAGAGTACTATTGTACTTCATAATATCAAAAATAAGAAAGAAATTAGGAAAAAGGGGCAATCAGGCACAGAAATGTCAGAGCAGTGGGGCACAGGTTTCCCTGTATTTTCTGCTGTCTCTGACATGGTCTTCCCTGGGCTAGATGCCCAGGCATTACTTCCACATAGCCCCGCAGGCCGCTGAGCTTGCCTCCCGATTCTCTCTTAGAGATGAGATGCCACGCATTGCCATTCATCACGAGTGGCACCTACACGTGCACAAATGGGGTGCTTCTTGACTCTCGCTGTGACTACAGCTGTTCCAGTGGCTACCACTTGGAAGGTGACCGCAGCCGAATCTGCATGGAAGATGGGCGATGGAGCGGAGGAGAGCCTGTATGTGTAGGTAAATGCTGGTCGCTCCCAGTTGTCCTGCTGCAAAAAGCCAGCCTGGCATTATGTCCACTGCAGAAGGCATTCCCACTAGCTGCAAAAGGTGGCACCCTGGGCACAGGCTTAACAAAGCAATTGCTTCCCTTGAAGTCAGGCCTCACAAGTTTCATTGAGCTTCTTGAACTGCCTCTTTTACCTACCCAGTGGTGTGGTATTGTTTCATGGGTTCCCTCCAGGGAAGGCAGGGATCCACGAGTCAGCACTTAATTTCTGACCTTGGCAGACATAGATCCCCCCAAGATCCGTTGTCCCCACTCCCGTGAGAAGATGGCAGAGCCGGAGAAACTGACTGCTCGGGTATACTGGGACCCACCGCTGGTGAAAGATTCAGCTGACGGCGCCATCGCCAGGTGAGCCACAGAAGCTGCCTGCGCCTCCCGCCCGCCTCTCTCTCCCAGGCGCTCAGGTGGCCCACGCTGAGCCGCACAGACTGACGGCACAAAGACGTGTGCCCCAGACCCCAGTGCTAAGAGCCACTTTCCTCAGCGGCTCTCTCGCCCTGTCCCATGCAGGTTGATACTTCGGGGCCCTGAGCCTGGCTCTCACTTTCCAGAAGGAGAACACGTGATTCGTTACACTGCTTATGACCGAGCCTACAACCGGGCCAGCTGCAAGTTCATTGTAAAAGTACAAGGTCAGAAAGAAGTTTTCCATTCCTGCACTGCTTATTATTTCTGCTCTTCCCTTACCCTCTAGATGCTCATCACAACCCTCTCCTCACTATGCCTGAAACAGACACCTCGTGCAGATTGGGAGAGGGGAAGCGCAAGTTCATGAAATAGGTCATTCAGGAAACCTGTCTACATGTGTACTCACATTTCAGAAACTCTGCCCCCCAACAAGACTTTCTCATTCTCCTAAATCTACATGAAACCCACCGATATACTCTGTATCCATTTCTTTTCTTCGCCTTCAAATTAATGATTAAAGTCAATCATCCTTCATTCTCCGTCTTTCTCCTCTGCTGCAATCGGTGGTACTGGCTACTGATTCTTGCTTTTTGTTCTGTTTTCATCATAAAATTAATTCATGCTTATTGTTGAACATATGGGAAATAAAGTAATACACAAAGGAGGAAAAAAACTATTACTCTGTCACCCGGAGGCAATTGTTGTTAATCTTTTGGTATTTTTCTTCCAGTCTTTTATTCACACATACTTAAAAAATACATAATCGAGATCACACTGCATATCCAATCTTAGGTCACCCCTTTTCACTTTTCATTATAACACAAGTAAATTTCTCATGTTCTTTAAAGTTCTTTCAGAAGTCTTTTAATCACAGTATAATAATCTACTTCTAAGAATATATCATACTTTGCTCTACGCTTCTCCCACTAATGGATATTTTAAAGTGTTAGTTGCTCAGTCATGTCCAAATCTTTGCTACCCTGTGGACTGTAGCCCACCAGGCTCCTCTGCATGGAATTCTCCAGGCAAGAATAATGGAGTAGGTTTCCATTTCCTTCTGCAGAGAAACTTTCCGACCCAGGGATTGAACCTGGGTCTCCCGCATCGCAGGTGGATTCTTTATCTTCTGTGCCACCAGGGGAGCCCAGTGATATTTCATATTAAAAGTAATTTATAAGGTGGTCATCTGTATGCAGAGTGTCCCCAAAGTCTGAAAACAAAAATGGCATTTTTTTTTTTTACAGATTGCTAG
>SJYT01004979.1:77578-205663 GCA_006410635.1 Cephalophus harveyi
TCCAGGCAAGAACACTGGAGTGGGCTGCCATTTCCTTCTCCTGGTGGGCTACAGTTCATGGGGTCACAGAAGAGTCAGACACAACTTAATGACTAAACAACCGCAACAGGAGGAAAGACTGGAAAATGCTCAGAGTAAGGAGACCGCGGACGTGGTGATATTGATCAACCTGACGGTTGGCCAGGTGACATTGATCAGCCTCAGCGCTGCCACGTTTGGTTGTGCAGGCTGGGCTCGTCTGGCTCTGGGAAGCGCTGCTCACGGTGCAGTGCCCGTGACTGGGGCTCCCTGGAGTCATTGCGTGCAGCCCGCATCACTGTCTGTGGAGGGGGCCTGTGAGGCAGACACAGCCTGGTAGTGACAAAGCTGTTCCATCTGGGGTGAGGAAGGGACAGCTTAACAGAGCTAGAAATGTTGGGGCAGCAAGACTAAGGTGTGAGCAGAGAAAAATAAAGGGGCTTGAGATAGGTACTGGAAGGGATGGGGCAAGGGATCTGGTGGGGAAAGAATTAGAATTAGGACTAGAGTCTGGCGGGATGATGTCCAGACAAGGTCTCACACGTCCCTGGGCTCATCTCTCTAGGCAATTTCAGCACCTCACTCGCTCCTACTTCAACATGGTGTTGATTGACAAGCAGGGAATTGACCGGGAACGCTACATGGAACCTGTCACCCCCGAGGAAATCTTCACATTCATTGATGACTATCTACTGAGCAATGAGGAGCTGATCCAGCGCCGGGAACAGAGAGACATATGCGACTGAACTTGAGTCGGAGCATGGTTGAGGTCAAGGGAAAATGTTCCCTGGTCAGCCAAAACTGGGGCCTAATCAAAGGAGAAAATGCTTTCCCACAGCTCTGAGGAAAGGACTCTAAGGTGGGTGAGGTTCCCTGATCCCGGGACATTTCCAGACACCTTTCCTCAAGCAAGTCTCTGCTTTAGGTAGCACTGGAAGAGCGTAAGAAGCTAGGGAGGGACCGAGGACAGGCCCTGGGCAGCAGCTTGCGGACAGAAAGTCTTGCTTCTGCCCAGCTCTCTAAAATCTTTCAGAGAAGTAAATTCTAAATTCACTCACTAACCGGCTGTGTTTTAAGTGGTTCCTCTACCCTGAGCTGACAGCAGAAGGCAGCACCATCACAGCAGAGAGCAGGGCACCACCAAGTGTGGCTGGATCTTCCCTCCGGGTTAACTGTGGGGTTGGAAGTGAGGCAGAGCTCGCTCTTGTTTGTCCTTCTCCCTTGTAGGATGTTGGGCTACAAATGTTAACCATCTGTTAACCATTCTGTTAACCATCATCTCACCTAAGAGTCAGCAGGCTGTGGCAGTTGGCAGGGAGCCTGGGGAGAAAAGTCACGCTAGAGCACAATGCTTTCTCCTGCCCCTCCACCTAGCTCAGAGGCCACAGCCTCCAGTGCTGCTCCTTCCTCAAAGAAACCCCCAGCTCATGATCCAGGAAACCTCAGAACCACCACGTGGAAACTACATCATGGAGAAGGAAAAAAGGTAGCATCAGCCACATGTATAACCTATTAACACTTCGAAGAGATGAGTGTAGAGCAGGCAAGAGCTGCAACAGCACAAACCCAAGCACTGAGGGCCATGAGTACACTCCATTAGGAAACATGGGTTATCCGGGATCTTGTGAAGCAGAGCAACACTCATGCACACGAAGCCTGCTCTGGCTTCGGCCACACTCAAGCATGCATAGTGTTTGAAGAAAGGCCGTCTTCCCTAGGCTGCTGGGAACCTTCTTTTCTACACAAGTGGAAACAGTGTCAGGTTAAGACTCAGAAGCCATTCACCTTCCACCTTACCCAGAGGGTTCAGTTCAGTTCAGTTCAGTCGCTCAGTCGTGTCCGACTCTTTGCGACCCCGTGGACTGTAACCTACTAGGCTTCTCCGTCCGTGGGATTCTCCAGGCAAGAATACTGGAGTGGATTGCCATTTCCTTCTCCAGGGGATCTTCCCGACCCAGGGATTGAACCCGGGTCTCCCGCATTAGAGGCAGACGCTTTAACCTCTGAGCCACCAGGGAAGCCCAAATTACTAGGAAATTAGAGGTGAAGAGGAAGCGGGCTAGATTGAGAAACAGGACTAAGGCTCGAGCACTGACTATGTGCCCAGTGCTGTCCTGAGCACTCACAGCTGACTGAAATCCTCATAAGAACCCTCTAAGCTAGGTCTTGTTGTAAGCCCATTTACACATGCAGGGATGGAAGCACAGAGAGGTCACACAACTTGCCTAAGATCAAACAGCTCAGAAGTAGAGGCACAGAGAGGTCAGGCAACTTGGCTAAGATCACACAGCTGAGATGTGGAAGCACGGAGAGGTCAGGAAAGTTGCCTAAGATCACACAGGTAAGAAGCAGAAGTACAGAGAGGTTATGTAACTTGCCAAAGATCATAAAGCTCATAAGTGGAAGGACAGAGAGGTTAGGCAACTTACCTAAGATCACACAGGTCAGAAATGGAAGCACAGAGAGTTTCACGACTTGCCTAAGATCACATAACTCAGAAGCAGAGAAGTGGAAGGACAGAGAAGTCAGGCCACTTGCCTAAGATCACACAGCACAAAATTGAAAGCACAGAGAGGTCAGTCAACTTGCCAAAGATTACACAGCTCAGAAGTGGAAGCCTAGAGAGGTTAGGAAACTTCCTAAGATCACACATCTAAGATATGGAAGCTCAGAGAGGTCAAGCAACTTGACTAAGATCAAACAGCTCAAATGTGGAATCACAGAGAGGTCATGCATCTTGCCTAATCTCACAAAGCTCAGAAGTGGAAGCACACAGAGGTCACGCAACTTGTCATGATCACACAGTTCAGAGGTGTAAGCCCTGAGAGGTCACACAACTTTCCTCAGATCACAAGTTCAGAAGTGGAAGCACTGAGAGATCAGGCAACTTGCCTAAGATCACACAGCTAAGATATGAAAATCAGAGAGGTCAGGCAACTTGCCTAGGATCACATAGCTGATAAGTGGAAGCCTACAGAAGAGAGGCAACTTGTCTAAGATTGCACATCTCAGATATGAAAGCTCAGAGAGGTTAAGCAACATTTCTAAGATCACACAGCTCAGATATGGAAGCACAGAGAGGTTAGGCAACTTACCTAAGTTCAACAGTTCAAGTGGAAGCATAGAGAGGTCAGGCAACTTGCCTTAGATCACACAATTCACATATGTATGAACACAGAGGTTCGGCAACTTACCTAAGATTACAGAGCTCACAATGGAATCATAGAGATGTTAGGCAACTTGACTAAGATGAAACAGCACAGATGTGGAAGAAGATAGTGGTCAGGCATCTTGTCTAAGATCACACAGCTCAGAAATGGAAGCACAGAGAGGTCAGGCAACTTGTCTATCATAACACAACTTTGAGGTGGAAGCACAGAGAGGTCAGGCAGTTTTCCAAAGATCACACAGCTCAGATATTGAAGAATAGAGAGGTTAAGCAATTTCCATAAGTTTAACAGCTCAATTGGATGCACAGAGAGGTCAGGCATCTTGCCTAAGATCACACAGGTCAGGGATGGAAGCACTGAGAGGAAGCCTAAGATGCCACAGCTCAGAAGTGGAAGCACAGAGAGTTTTGGCAACTTGCCTAAGATGACACAGCTCATGTGTGCAAGCACAAAGAGGTCAAGCAACTTACCTAGAATCACACAGCCCAGATGTGGAGCACAGAGATGCAAAGCAACCTGCCTAACATCACACGGGTCAGATACAGAAGCACAGAGAAGCTATGCAACTTGGCTAATATCACACACCTCAGAAGTGGGAGCACAGTGAAGTCAGAAAACTTGCCTAAGATCACACAACTGAGAAGTGGAAGCACAGGTAGGCAATTTGCCTAAGATCACCCAGCTCAGAAGCAGAAGCACAGAAAAGTCAGGAAACTGGCCTAGGATCAAATATTTCAGAAGTGGAAGCACAGAGAGGTAAGGCAGCTTACCTTAGATCACACAGCTCAGATATTGAAGAATAGAGAGTTTAGGCAACTTGCCTAATATCACATAGCACAGACGTAGAAGCACAGAGAGGCTGAACAACTTTCCTAAGATCACACAACTCTTAAGTGGAAGCACAGACATACAGGAAACTTGCCTAAAATCACCCACCTCAGAAGTAGGAGCACAGAAAGGTCCAGAAACCTGCCTAAGATCACAATGACAGGAGTGTAAGCAGAGAATGATGAGGAAACTGGCCTAGAATCAAACAGATCTGAAGTGGAAGCACAGAGAGGTCAGGCAACTTGTCTAAGATCACAGAGCTTAAGTGGAAGCACAGACGTTAGGCCACATGCTTAAGATCACACAGCTTAGAAGACAAAGCACAGAGATGTCAGGCAACTTCCCTATGATCACACCGCTCAGATGTGGAAGCACAGAAAGGTCAGGGTATGTGCCTCATATTACAGAGCTTAAGTGGAAAGACAGAGAGGTTTGGCAACTTGCCTAAGGACAGACAGCTCAGAAGTGGAAAGACAGAGAGTTACACAGCATCCCTAAGATCACACAGCTCATAAGATGAAGCACAGAGTGATTAGGCAAGTTGTCTAAAATCACACAGCTCAGGAGTGGAAGCAAAAGCGGTAAAGCAACATGCCTAGGATCACACATCTGAGAAGTGGAAGCACAGAGAGGCTAGGGAATTAGCCTAAGATCACACAGCTCAAAAGTTGAAGCACAGAGAGTGCAGGCAGCTTGCCTAATACCACACAGCTTAAGTGGAACCATTGAGAGGTTAGGCAACTTGCCTTAGATCACACAGCTCAGAAGTGGAAGCATAGAAAGTTTAGGCAAATTGCATAAGATCACACATGCCAGATATGGAAGCTCAGAGATGTTAGGTAACTTGCCTAAGATCACACAGCCCAAAATTTGAATCACAGAGAGTTTAGGCATCTTTTGTAAGATCACAAAGCTCTGAAGTAGAAGCACAGAGAGTTCAGGTGACTTGTCGAAGGTAATACAGCTCAGAAGTGGAAGAACAGAGAGGTTAGGCAACTTGCCTAGTAATATCATGCAGCTGAGAAGTGGAAGTACAGAAAGGTCAGGGAACATGGCTAAGATTAAACAGGTCAGAAGTGGTAGCACAGAGAATTCATGCAAGTTGCCTTCAGATCATATAGCTCAACAGTGGAAGCTAGAGAGATGAGAAACTTGACTAATATCACACAGCTTAAATGGAAGCACAGAGGTTAGGCAACTTGCCTAACATCACCCAGCTCAAGTGGAAGCATAGAGAGGTCAGGCAACTTGTCAAAAATTACGTAGCCAGAGGGGGAAGCACAGAGAGTTCCAGGAACTTGCCTAAGATCACACAGCCCAGAATTAGAAGCACAGAGAGGTCAGGCAACTTGCCTAAGATAACACAGCTCAGAAGTGAAAACACAGAGAGGTTAGGCAACTTGCCTACAATCACACAGCTCAGATATGGAAGCACAGAAAGGTAGGAAACTTCCCTATGATCACACAGCTCAGAAGTGGAAGCAAAGAGAAGACGGTCAACTTGTCTAATATCACAGAGCTTAACTGGAAACACAGAGATCTTAGGCAACTGGCCTAAGATCGTAGAGCTCAAGTGGAAGCAGTGAGAGGTCAGGAAACTTCCCTATGATCACACAGCTCAGAAGTAGAAGTACAGAGAGGCTATGCAGCTTGACTAAGATGAAACAGCTCAGAAGTGGATGCAGACCACAATTAGGGAACTTGCCAAAATCACACAGCTCAGATGTGGAAGCATAGAGAAGCTGAGAGATTTGCCTAATATCCCACAGCTCTTGTGGTAGGACAGGTGGGTCAGGCAACTTGCCTAAGTTCACAGAGCTCAGAAGTGCAAGCACATTGGTGTCAGGCAACTTGCCTATGATCACACAGTTCATAATAGGAAGCACAGAGAGATCAGAAAACTTGCCTACCTCACACAGCTCATCAGTTCAGTTCAGTCCAGTTCAGTCACTCAGTTGTGTCCGACTCTGCGACCCCATGGACTGCAGAACACCAAGCTTCCCTGTCCATCACCAATTCCCAGAGCTTACTCAAACTCATGTCCATCGAGTCAGAGATGCCATCCAGCCATCTCATTCTCTGTCATCTTCTTCTCCTCCTGCCTTCAATCTTTCCCAGCGTCAGGGTCCTTAACAAGGAGTCAGTTCTTTGTATCAAGTCACCAAGTATTAGAGTTTCAGCATCAGTCCTTCCAATGAATATTCAGGACTGATTTCCCTTAAGATTGACTGGTTGGATCTCCTTGCAGTCCAAGGGACTCTCAAGAGTCTTCTCCAACACCACAGTTCAAAAGCATCAATTCTTTGGTGCTCAGCTTTCTTTATAGTCCAACTCTCATATCCATACATGACTACTAGAAAAACCATAGCTTTGACTAGATGGACCTTTGTTGGCAAAGTGATGTCTCTGCTTTCTAGTATGCTGTCTAGGTTGGTCATAACTTACCTTCAAAGGAGCAAGGATCTTTTAATTTCATGGCTGCAATCACCACCTGCAGTGATTTTCGAGCCCCCAAAATAAAGTCTCTCACTGTTTCCATTGCTTCTCCATCTATTTGCCATGAAGTTATGGGACTGGATGCTGTGATCTTCGTTTTCTGAATGTTGAGTTTTAAGCCAGCTTTTTCACTCTCCTCTTTCACTTTCATCAAGAGGCTCTTTAGTTCCTCTTCAGTTTCTGCCATAAGGGTGGTGCCATCTGCGTATCTGAGGTTATTGATATTTCTCCCGGCAATCTTGATTCCACCTTGTGCTTCCTCCATCCCAGCGTTTCTCATGATGTACTCTGCATATAAGTTAAATAAGCAGGGTGGCAATATACAGCCTTGATGTAATCCTTTCCTGATTTGGAACCAGTCTGTTCTTCCATGTCCAGTTCTAACTGTTGCTTCTTGATCTGCACACAGATTTCTCAGAAGGCAGGTAAGGTGGTGTGGTATTCCCATCTCTTGAAGAATTTTCCAGTTTTTTGTGGAAAAAAAAAAAAAACTCTGCCATCTTGTTCACACAGCTCATATGTCGAAGCAAAGAAAGTTCAGGCATCTTGCCTAAGATCAAACAGCTCTTAAATGGAAGCAGAGAGAGGTCGGGCAACCTGACAGAGATATCACAGCTCAGATATGGAAGCACAGAATGTCTAGGCAACCTGTTCAAGATCACACAGCTCAGAAGTGGCAGCACAGAGAGGTCAGGGAACTTTCTAAGATCACACAGCTCAGGAGAGGAAACAGAGAGGTTAGGCAACTTTCCTAAGATCACACAGCTTTTAGATGGAAGGATAGAGAGATCAGGCAACTTGCCTAAGATCACACAGGTCAGAAGTGGAAGCACAGATACATAGGCAACATACATAAGATGACACATCTTTTAAGTGGGAGTACAGAGAGGTTGGGGCTTCCCTGGTGGCTCAGAGGTTAAAGCGTCTGCCTCCAATGCGGGAGACCCGGGTTCGATCCCTGGGTCGGGAAGATCCCCTGGAGAAGGAAATGGCAATCCACTCCAGTATTCTTGCCTGGAGAATCCCATGGACGGAGAAGCCTAGTAGGTTACAGTCCACGGGGTCGCAAAGAGTCGGACACGACTGAGCGACTTCACCTTCACAGAGAGGTTATGCAATTTGCCTAAGATCACACAGCTTTTAAGTGCAAGCACAAAGAGATCAGACAACTTGCCTAAGATCACATAGCTCACAAGTGGAAGCACAGAGAGGACAGGCAACTTGCCTAAGTTGACACAGCTCAGAAATGGAATAACAGGTTAGGCAACTTATCTAAGACAACACAGCTCAGAAGTGGAAGCACAAAATGGTTAGGCACCTTGCCTAATATCATACAGCTCAGATATGGAAGCAGAGAGAGACTGTAGTCAACCTGCCTGAGATCACATAGCTCAAGTGGAAGACAGATAGGTCAGGCAACTTGTCTAAGGTTACAAAGTTCAAAAGTGGAAGCACAGAGAGATCACGCAACTTGCCTAATGTCACACAGTTTAAGTAGAATCACAGAGAGTTTAGGCAACTTGCCCAAGTTCACACAGCTCAAGTGGAAGCACACAGCATTCAGGCAACTTGTGTAAGATCACACAGCTCAGAATTGTGTGTGTAAGATTAGAGAGGTTAGGCACCTTGCCTAAGATCACACATGTCAGGTATGGAAGCTCAGAGATGTTAGGTAACTTGCCTAAGATCACATAGCTGAGATGTGGAATCACAGAGAGGAAGGCATCTTGCTTAAGATCACAAAGCTCAGAAGTGAAAGCACAAAGATCAGGCAACTTGCCTGAAATAATACAGCTCAGAAATGGAAGCAGGGAAGGGTTAGGCAACTTGTCTAAGACCACACACCATAAATATAGAAGCACAGAGAGATTCAGAAACTTGCCCAAGATCACACAGCTCATGTGGAAGCACAAACAGGTTAGGCAATTGCCTAATTTCAATGGCTCATTGGAACCACAGAGATGTCAGGCAACTTGCCTACAATCACACAGGTCAGAACTGGAAACAAAGAGAGGTCAGGCTACCTGCCTAAGATCACACAGCTTAGAAGTGCAAGCACAGAGGGGTCAGTCATCTTTCCTAAGATCACACAGCACAGACAGGGAAGCACAGAGAACAGGCAACTTGCCTAAAATAATACAGCTCAGAAATGGAAGCAGAGAATGGTTAGGCAGTTTGTCAAGATCACACAGCACAAATATAAATACACAGAGAGATTAGAAAACTTTCCTAAGTTGACACAGCTCGGAAGTGGAAGCACAGACAGGTCAGGCAACTTGCCTAAGATCACACAGCTGACAAGTGCAAGCAAAGAGATCAGGCAGCTTGCTTAAGATCACACAGTTCACAAGTGGAACCACAGAGAAGATAGGTAACTTGCCCAAGATCACACAGCTCAGAAGTACAAGCACAGAAAGGTCAGGCAGCTTGCCTAAGATCACACAGCTTGGAAGTCAAAGTGCAGAGATGTTGGCAACTTCCCTGTGATCATACCACTCAGAAGCCGAAGCACTGAGAGGTCAGGCAAGTTGCATAAGATCACACAACTCAGATATGCAAGCACCAAGAAGTTGCTCAACTGGCCTATAATCTCACAGATCAAAAGTGGAAGCACAGAGATGTCAGGCAACTTGCCTAAGATCAGACTGCTCAGAAGTGGAAGAACAGAGAGATCTGGCACCTGGCTAAGACCACACAGTTCAGGAGTTGAAACACAGAGATGTCAGGCAACTTCCCTATGATTACACATGTCTGAAGTGAAAATGTAGAAAGGCTAGGCAACTTGCCTAAGATCACAAGGTTTACATATGGATTCAGAGAGAGGTTATGCAACTTGCCTAAGATCACACAGCTCAGATGTGGAAGCACAGAGAGGTCAGGCATCTTGCCTAAAATCACAGAGCTCAAAAGTGGAAGCTCAGAGATGTTAAACAACTTGCCTAAGATCATACACCAAAGAAGTGGAAGCACAGAGAGGTTGAGAAACTTCCCTAAGTCACACAGTTCAAATATGGAAGCAGAGACATTACGCTCCTTGCCTAAGATCAAAGCACTCAGAAGTGGAAGCACAGACAGTGAGACAACTCACTTATGATCACACAGCTCATATGTGGAAGCACTGATAGGTCAGGCAGCTTGTCTGATATCATACAGCTCAAAAGTGGAAGCACAGAGAGGTTACACAACGTGCTTCAGACTACACAGCTCAGATATGGAACAAGAGAGAGGTTAAACAACTTTATCACACAACTCAGATGTGGAAGCACAGACAGGTCAGAAAACTTCTGTAAGATCACATAGCTCAGAAGTGGAAGACAGAAAAGTCAGGCAACTTGCATAACATCATCCAACCCAGAAGCAGAAGCACAGAGAAGTCAGAAAACTTGCCTAAGATCACACAGCTCAGATGTGAAAGCACAGAGAGGTCAGGCAACTTGCTTAAGATCACATAGGACATACATGGAAGCACAGAGAACAGGAAACTTGCCTAAAATAATACAGCTCAGAAATGGAAGCAGAGAATGGTTAGGCAATTTGTCAAGATAACATAGCTCAAATATGAAAACAGAGAATTTGGAAACTTGCCTAAGTTCATACAGCTCATGTGGAAGCACAGATAGGTCATGCAACTTGCCTAATTTCATACAGCTTAGAAGTGGAAGCTAGAGAGCTCAGACAACTTGCCTAATACCACAGAGCTTAAGTGGAAGCACAGAGAAGTTAGGCAACTTTACGAAGATCACAAAGCTCACATATGGATGCATAGAGAGGCTATTCAACTTGCTTAAGATCACACAGCTCAGATATGGAGGCACAGAGAATTTACACAACTTACGTGAGTTGACGCAAACAGATGTGGAAGCACAGAGAGGTTCAGCAACATGCCTTAGATCACACAGATCAGACATGGAAGCACAGAGAGGTTAGGAAACTTGCCTAAGATCACACAGCTCAGAACTCAAAGAACAGAGAGATCAGGCAACTTGTTTGATCATACAGCTCAGAATAGGAAGCACAGAGAGGTCAGGCAACTTGCCTAAGACAAATAGCTCCTAAGTGAAAGCACAGGGAACAGGAAACTTCCCTAAGTTTACAGAATTCAGAAGTGGAAGCACAAAGCTCAGATGTGGAAGCACAGGGAGATTTGGCAACATGTCACAGATCACTAAGTTCAAAAATGGAAGCATAGAAATGTTAGGCAAGTTGCCTAGGATTGTACAGCTGAAATGTGGAAGCACAGAGAGGTCAGGCAATTTGGCTAAGATCACACAACTCAAAACTGGAAGCACAGAAACGCTGGAAATTTGCCTTAGATCACAAAGCTCAGATATTGAAGCAGAGAGAAGTTAGCCGACTTGCTTAAGATCACACAGCTCAGAAGTGGAAGCATAGAGAGGTTATACAACTTACCTAAGATCACGCAACTCAGAAATAGAAGCACAGAGAAGCTTGGCAACTTGTCTAAGATCACAAAGCTCAAATGTGGAAGCACAGAGAGGCCAGGCATCTTTTCTAAGATCACACAGTTTGTAAGTGGAAGCACAGAGAGGTCAGGCAACTTGTGTAAGATCATACATCTCAGATATGGAAGCTCAGAGAAGTTAGGCAACCTACCTAAGATCACACAGCTCAGATGTTGAAGCACAAAGGGGTCAGGCATCTTGCCAAAGATCACAAAGCTCAGAAATAAACTTTACTACACAAAAAGCTCCAAGTAGTTAAGCCTCATCTCTGATGCTGGATCGAAATCCTCTCCTCTGGAGGTCACGAATCCTGGCATAACACAGCTTGCAGCAGCCGCCTTTCATCTTGGGAGCTCGTCTGGGATCGTCAAGACAAGGTATAGGTGCTTGGAGCTCTAATTATTTGCTCTCCTGGTAAGAAAGGTTTCTGCTGTACTTTACTAACTCTGTGGTGTGCCTGTGTGTGTGAAAGCAGCATGAAAGAGACGCGCCCTGCTCCAAGCCAGTGACGAGCCCTGCTCTACAGCTTCGTGGTGCCTCATGACTGAAGGCGGCCCCCGAAAGGGAGCCTTGTCAGGGGTTTACACCGACCTGCCAAAGCCAAGAGGTGCTCAAGGTCCATGCAGGGGGAACAGTCAGAAATGGGTGAAGCAGATGGACTGAACATTCCTTTTTCAGTCACCTTTTCCTAGTCTCTTTGACCATTTTGTAACTGCCTGAGGAATTAGAACTACTCACCAAACCCTGTCAGATCACAGACTTTCCAGGGACTTGCAACCCATGCTGTTGGTTGTTTTATCCGACACTGGAGACAAGAGCATGTTCAGCAGCTAGGTGGAGCACTCGCTCCAAGAAGGTCTCTCAGGCAAGCCGCTGCTCTCCTGGCTGCCTGCCTCAGGGGCTAGCGACCTGAAAGTGAATCTTGCTCCTGGCTGTGCCCCCAGTCTATGCGGATAGGAGCACTGCTGGTGACCAGGAGGTTTTTGAGGACACAGATTGGGAATCCCAGGATCTGGCCAGGTGGGAAGTGCAGTGGGCTTCTGCCTGTGGCAATGCTGGCTCTTAGCGGACCAGCGGAGCCTCTCCAGTGGCTTTCAAAGGATTGCCCCTAATAGCTCGAGGACAAAAATTAATTTTTCTTCGCTGGCCAGCCTTTCACCACCTCTTTTGCTATCACATATACTGGTGTGGTGACACTTGGAAGGGACATCTTGGGGCACCAAGAAACAGGTTAACTCCAGCCAGGGAAGGCTGCTTAAGTGGAAGGCCTTTCTCCACCCCCATCTAGAGCAGGGAAGGACACCTCTGGTAGAAAAAAAGCACTGGTCGTTGATTTTTGTCTCTTACAGATGGGAGCTAAAATTCCAGCCTCACTCCTTTGAACTGTATCCTGAAAAACTGGGATAGATTCAATCCCTACAGCTTAAAGAAGACACACCTGATCTTCCTGTGTGATACTGCATGGCTACGGTATCCATGGGAAGATGGTGAACAATGGCTAGTTGGAGGGTCTCTTAATTATAATACTGTTTTACAATTAGACTGGTTCTGTAGAAAACAAGGGAAATGGGTAGAAGTAGTATATGTGTTGCCTTTTTTATCTCTGTGAGACATGCCAGACTTATGTCCTAATGGTATAGATTTGGGTGTGAAAACCTCAGCTCCCTCCTGTCCTCCTATGAGAAGGAGGATAGGAGACAAAGAGATAAGGAAAACAGGTTTCTCCAGTCTATCCCTGGATCATATGCATGCAAAGGGCAACCTGAGAGGCTGAGGAACAGCCACACAAGCCGTTGCCTCTCCATGAAGCACCCACTGGGAAAAATAACCAATCCATCAGAGTTAACCCCTCTTCTTATCAAGAAATACAAAGAATCAAGGAAGATCTGGGAAACTATTTGGAGGACCCAGAAAAATATATTAGAGCCTTTAAGGGTGTTACTCCGCTTTATGATCTTACTTGGAAGGATGTGATGTATATCCTGGGGCAAACAGTAACTTCTGACTCAAAAGCTCAAGCTTTGAAGAAAGATATTGCCTATGGAGATGAATGGTTTGGTCATGAATCAGCAGGAAAGAGGGAGGACAACATAGCCGTCCTCCCTACTGGGAATCAGGTAGTCCCAGCTACAGAACCACACTGTGACTCTAACATGGTTAAAGTAAGATGGAATCAGGGTCATTTTGTCAGATGTATTCTTGAAGGACACAGGCGAACATGTGCTAAGGCTTTATGCCAAACTGGCAAATATAGAACAGGAAGACAAGGAAGCACCTGTTAAATTCCTAGATAGACTGCAAGAAGCTCTTCACAGATTCAAGACTGATCCTGAAAGTGAAGAGGGAAGAGTGATCTTAAAGGACAGATTTTTCACTCAGTCGGCTCCAGATATCTGCTGTAAGCTACTAAAACAGGCCTATGGACCAAATCAGCCTTTAGATAATCTGTTGCAAGTGGTTCATAGTTTAGTATGGCAAGAAATATGAGGAGAAGAAGGAAAGGCAGAGAAGACCAAGGAACAGGCGGAAGCCCTAATAGTGGCAGTCAGAACCACTCTGAGATAGCCCGAGAAAAGTGCCCAGAGGGGCCCAGGTGGAAAGGCATGGATCCGCTATTACTGTGGAAAGGAGGGGCACCTCAAGCGGACTCGCCCTCAGGCTTCTAAGCTGCCCCTGAATCCCTGTCCAGCCTGCAGAGACCACATCGGAGGAGAGACTGCCCCCAGAGGCATAGGCCCCAGAGGTCAGACTCTCAGGACAATCAGGACTGAAGGTGCCCGGGGGGTCCCCACACAAGCTCCTGTCCTAATTACATCTGAGGAAACCTGGGTATTAACAACTGTGGGGGGCCAATCAGTTGATTTCCTTTTTCACAATGGGGCAACTTACTCTGTGCTTACTGAAGCCCCTGGCCCACTTTCTCCCCACTCCAGTACTGTAATGGGAATGTCTGGATGAGCCAAACATTATTATCTCAGTTGTCCTCTAAGTTGCAACTGGGGCTCTGCGCTGTTTTCACAAAAGTTTCTGATCATGTCATAGTCTCCCTCACCACTTTCTGGGGAGGGATATACTGAGCAAGGTCCATGCCTCTGTTTTCATGAATATGGAGCCCTCAAAGACCCACACATATTTCCACATCAAAAGCAATATGCTCTAAACCCCGAGGTTAAGAAAGGGTTAAAACCTATCACTGAAAATTCAAAAGAGTAGGGACTACTAATTCCATATAACAGTCCACACAACACTTCTGTTTTTGGTGTGAAAAAGTCAAATGATAAATGGAGACTAGTTCAGTTCCATTCAGTTCAGTCGCTCAGTCGTGTCCAACTCTTTGCAACCCCATGAGCCACTGCACGCCAGGCCTCCCTGTCCATCACCAACTGCCAGAGTCTACCCAAACCCATGTCCATTGACTCGGTGATGCCATCCAACCATCTCATCCTCTGTCATCACCTTATCCTCCTGCCCCCAATTTTTCAAAGCATCAGGGTCTTTCCAAATGAGTCAGTTCTTCGCATCAGGTGGCCAAAGTATTGGAGTTTCAGCTTCAACATCAGTCCTTCCAATGAACACCCAGGACTGATTTCCTTTAGGATGGACTGGTTGGATCTCCTTGCAATCGAAGGGACTCTCAAAAGTCTTCTCCAACACCACAGTTCAAAAGCATCAATTCTTCAGCACTCAGCTTTCTTTATAGTCCAACTCTCACATCTGTACATGACTACTGGAAAAACCACAGCCTTGACTAGACGGACCTTTATTGACAAAGTAATGTCTGTTCTTTTTAATATGCTGTCTAGGTTGGTCATAACTTTCCTTCCAAGGAGTAAACGTCTTTTAATTTCATGGCTGCAGTCACCATCTGCAGTGATTTTGGAGCCCAAAAAATAAAGTCTGCTCAAAAAATAAAGTCAGCTACTGTTTCCCCATCTATTTGCCGTGAAGTGATGGAACCAGATGCCATGATCTTAGTTTTCTGAATGTTGAGCTTTAAGCCAACTTTTTCACTCTCCTCTTTCACTTTCATCAAGAGGCCTTTTAGTTCTTCTTCACTTTTTGCCATAAGGATGGTGTCATCTGCGTATCTGAGGTTATTGATATTTCTCCCAGCAATCTTGATTCCAGCTTGTGCTTCCTCCAGCCCAGCGTTTCTCATGATGTACTCTGCATATAAGTTAAATAAGCAGGGTGACAATATACAGCCTTGACGTACTCCTTTTCCTATTTGGAACCAGTCTGTTGTTCCATGTCCAGTTCTAACTGTTGTTTACTGACCAGCATACAGGTTTCTCAAGAGACAGGTCAGGTGACTAGTTGAAGATTCACAAATAATAAATGAGGCTGTAGTTCGTTTACGCCCCATGGTGCCTACTCCTTATACTTTGTCTAAAATTCTGGAATGAGCCAAAGATTTTTCAGTAATTGATTTAAAATATGCCTTCTATTCTATACCATTGGTGGAGGAAACTCAATTAGTATTTGCCTTTGAAGACTCTACCCAGCCAGATTCTCAGTTAACCTGGACAGTTTTGCACTAAGGGTTTCATGACTGCCCTCATTTATTTGAACAGAGTTTGTCACAGGATATGCAAACTTTAATAGCCCCAAGGCAGTGGCATTACAATATATAGATGATAATCTGCTCTGTGATGAGACAGAGGAAGCTTGCTCACCAGCCTCAGAAGACTTCCTAAACTTTTTGACTGGCTGCGGTTATAAGGCATCAAGAGAAAAGGCTCAGCTTTGTCAACAATCTGTTAAATATCTGGGCCTAATCATATCTAAAGGGATGAGGGCCATAGGCCCTGAGATAATTAAATCTGTACTGAATCACCCCCTACCTATGACTTTAAGACAATTGAGAGGATTTGGGGACATCACAGGCTACTGCCACGTTTGGATTCCAAGTTATGGGCAACTTGCCTGGCCTTTATATAAACTTGTAACTGAAACTCAACGAGCCCAAATGACACACTGGTTTGGCCTCCAGATATTCAAAAGGCTTTTAAGGCTCTTCAAACTGCTCTCCTGCAAGTTTCCACTTGAGCTTGCCCACAGGATCAGAGTTGAATCTATTTGTCACTGAAAGAAAAGGTATGGCCTTGCGAGTTATGACACAACCCCAAGAACTTCACCAACACCTGCAGCTTATCTAAATAAAGAATCTAAGAGCGATTTCTGCTATTGCTTTACTTGTGCCTGGCACTCTTAGGTTCACCGGTGGGCGACATCTTACTGCACTGACTTCCCCTGATGTGAGTGGAATCTTAAACTCTGAGGTTAATATTGGATGACAGACAGTTGGCTTCTTAAATATCAGTCATTGTTCTACAACTCAAATTTCAGCTTTTCAAAAGACATTATGGGAACTCTGTGAGGTGGCTCCTGACCCAGCCTCTGGGTCAAACAAGTCACTGTTTGAGCAGGAACCGTGGTCCTGATAAAGGCACTGGGATCTGGAGGGGGCCATCTCTTGAGCCCCTCTGGGAAGGTCCTTACCGGCTTATTCTTTCTTCTCCCCCGGCTGTCGTGGTGTCAGGAATTGATTCATGGGAGCACCACACTCGAGTTAAAAAGTGGCACCCTGACCCCTCAGGCTAAACAACATCATTTTTATGTCTTTGTTCTCTATACTTTTACTTTTCAGATGGGCCTGATAATCTGTGGGCCTGCTTTTGCTGACTCCAAAAATCCTGAGTCTGCTGTTTGATTCTCAAGTCAATGCCTCCCTGTCCTGGGCTCACTCCTACGCTGCAGGCCACAGTTGGTCTAATTGCCGGGTCTGTGGAGCACTCCCCTCCTCGTCAGTGGAAGCCTTCCTGTGGTGGACGTCTCCACTTCAGAGAAAGGGCTTTCTCCAAGTTTGCGACTACCTTCTCCAACAACAATCATATGTGATACCTCTTCTTAATCTGATGACGTCTAACAATGCTAAGATGGACTGTTGTAACACTTTGTACCTTAACTACAGACATAATGTGACTTTTAACTTTGATTATACTTTGTCTTGGTCTAATGACTCTTTTGCTGCATATAAGAAGAATTGATGCTTTTGAACTGTGGTGTTGGAGAAGACTCTTGAGGGTCTCTTGGACTGCAAGGAGATCCAACCAGTCCATTCTGAAGGAGATCAGCCCTGGGATTTCTTTGGAAGGAATGATGCTAAAGCTGAAACTCCAGTACTTTGGCCACCTCATGAGAAGAGTTGACTCATTGGAAAAGACTCTGATGCTGGGAGAGATTAGAGGCAGGAGGAGAAGGGGACGACCGAGGATGAGATGGCTGGATGGCATCACGGACTCGATGGACACAAGTCTAAGTGAACTCCGGGAAATGGTGATGGATAGGGAGGCCTGGCGTGCTGCGATTCATGGGGTCGCAAAGAATCGGACACGACTGAGCGACTGAACTGAACTGAACTGAAGAAGACAAATGGGTCTAGGTCTGGTGGTTTTTAACTTGATTTTATTAAATATGCGGTGAGGTCATATGGCTAACTCCTGAAAAGGGACACCTAATGTCTAGTGCCCCCATATGCTGGGAAGAAATAGAGCCATCCCCAGAAGTTAGCCAACAAGTTAATTATAATGACTGGAAACAATTGGAGGTTTTGCCTCAAGAAATATGCAATGTAATCATGTCTATGTTTTATAATCCCGGTACAGGTCCTCCTTTTGCCTGGCCAGGCACTGACTGGGACTGGACCCCTCAGTCATGCTGGCTTGCTCCAAACAGAACCCACTGGATATGCCGTTCTTATCTATGGGTGTGGCTTCCCCCTGGCTGGATAGGGAGATGCACCCTAAGTCTAGCTTTTACTCATGGCTTCATATTTTCAGAGCTTCCAGAGAAGCCTGGTAATTTGCCATACCCTAGAACTTGTTGGATAAGGTCTGTATTTCACTGGCATGATTATTTGGCTGCAGTATTCATTCCCTCTCTGGGAACCTCAGAAGTTATTCTATGAGTTGATGCTCTGACTAATCTTACTCAACAAGCCTTACAAGATTCTCAAAAAGCTATTTAAGCCCTCAATGCTGAACAAATGCAAATTAGAAAGGTGGTTTTAAAAAACAGGTTGGGCTTAGATATTCTAACAGCCACACAAGAAGGAACTTGTGCCATTATTCATACTCAACATTGTACATATATACCAGATAGGAACACTAATGCTACTCACTTTACTAAACACATGAACGCAGTGATTCAGGCTATGGATACTCCTGAAGCCTCGGTTGCTTCAGTTTGGGAGATGTTAACTAGTTCCCCATGGTGGAAAACTATTTTAATTGTAATGATTCTGATTGTCCTGTTTTTGCTGTTTGCCCCTTGCACTTGTAAGTGTGTAGCTGGATTTGTTTCTAGCCACATGAAGGCTTTTAAGTTACAAGTGGTTGTCCAAGCTCCTATGAGTGCCACAGCTTTCTCCAGCTACTACTTGGGACCTCTGGGCCAGAGACCCTCGATATGAGGGTTAGGAGAATATGTTGTCTCACCAATTTAGGGATGACACCCCTTGTCAGCTCAGAAGCAGTTATGGAATAAGAATGCTGCCCCCTTTCCCTAGACAACATAATTCCTCTAAAAGAAAAGGGGGGAATGAGAGGGTAACAGGTAGGAAGGCCAGAGGTCCCCAAGTGGCAGGAGGAAATTAACTGCAAGTGGCAGACGTTTTTTTTTTTTCCTTCTCTGTTGCCAAAACTAGTTCTGCCTAAGACTAACTTTTTTTTTCTTTTCTCAAACCTTGGGCTGATAATGGCTCAACAAAGCAGCATTCATGTCAATTGTTTTATGGCCAGAGGATGACACACCTCATGCCATCCAATCTCAAAAATACACATTGTGGGAGAGAGGCCTGGTGAAACTCCCTCAGCCTTGAGGTGTGTCTCATCTGACTAGCAGCTTGCTAACAGACATAAAAGGCCTTGCTAAAAACAAGCAAGGGGGCACTCTTTCTGTCCCCTCTGAGGTCTATGTCAGAAGCTTTCACTATCTCTGTTAAACTTTAATAAAACTTTGCTACACAAAAAGCTCCAAGCAGTCAAGTCTCGTCTCTGACCCTGGATCGAAATCCTCTTCTGTGGGGGTCATGAATCCTGTCATAACACACGGTTTGCAGCAGCAACCTTTAAATACAAAGAGAAAGAGAGGCTTGTGGCTGAATAGGAAAGAGAGGTCCAAGGAGTGATACTTAATCTTCAATGTCTGTAAACTTGAGCAAGATTAAAAGTTAATGTGAAGGAGCCATCCCATTTAATTTTTTACCTTTAAATTTTCCCATACACTCATCTTCCTTCTCAACCTCTTATTTCCACTGCAGAGTTAAGAGACATCTCAAATGGAATAGTGCAAATTGTGAGCCCAATATATATTGAGTTATTAGCAAATGAAAGAATGAGCCATTGTATTTCAATAAAATGGTAGTACTTTTTAATTTTTTGTCTCACATAGAGACAGCAGATATTAGAAATTCTGGTGTGGCATATCTGGATATTGCATGATCTGAGGACCCATGCAGTGTTGAACGGAAGACAGGTCTAGAATTGTCCTAGCAATGCACTAACATAGGGGGCCGTCCAGGAGCAGCAATTAAGCAACGCCACAGCTTGCTGCCCTGGCGCCATCTCTCACTGAACTTACCAGCTGAGTCACAGACAAGCCGGTATTCCCAGGATGGGAACTGGATTGGGGTCTGCTCAGAGGCATGATGTTGTGCTCCTCTTAGGAGCTTTTGAGTTTCCCTAGAGCCTAGAGATCCTTCTCTCTTTAGAAGTTTGAACTCAAGCCATATCAGAAAGACATTTGCTTCCTTTCTAATGACAGTTACCTTCTCTTCTCCTGGAGAACCAGGAGAAATGACTTTGCACCATGCCTGCCATAGCCCCAGGTTTTCTTATTCACCCCTCAGGCCAGCTCTGTGTTAGAGATGAGTCCCATTTCTCAGATGACAGAGCTCCCCCTCTTATAGCTTCTATTGCCTGTCCAGATAAGTGGGAACCTGGGGTGAGGTTCCATCCCTTGCCCTCTCTGGGGGACAATGGAGCAGCCTTCATTTTAGACAATGGGCAGGAGAAATGGTCGCTTTGCTCTCCCTGATAGAACAGGCTCAAGGGGTACTCCCTCAAAAGCCCCTGTTGATGAGTATGATAGTGCAGATACACGTGCTCATGCATTCATTACCTAGGAAGATCATCCACTGTGTTCAGTTTCATGTGGAGATGAATTAAAACCAAAATGAATTGCCAGCATATTCCATGCCACATATCTCCGTGTGTGTGTGTGTGTGTGTGTGTGTGTGTGTATCATTGGGCTGTGTATAGGAAATATATAAGGTCATTGCTTATAAAAGTACAGCATGCCAGGTAAAAATGTTGAGATGACATACCTCTCAGAGGTAGACATTTCCTTCTTTGCCTCAGAGTCCCCCTTCCCTAGTGGGCAGGACAGCTTTTGAAGACTGGGGAAAATAGAGTATCATTTGTATGTGGAAGCCCTTCAAGGGTAAAGTCTGGAAGGTTCCACAGGGGGACATTTTCAGAGACCCAGAAGCACAGAGCAGGGAGATGGCAAGAGGGGCAGGGCTGACGGCCTTCAGTGGAGCAGGAGCTGATCAGAGCAGTGCTTCCGCTAGGCACCTCCCTGGCAGCCCTCGGGTTATCACTGTCTGCAGCTAAGAACCAGGAATGCTCTTGGGTAAGAATCTCCCCTGAGTCATGAGAGGATAGGCACAGGGCCAGGCACCCAGGGAGAGCCCAGTGCTTGCCTGCTTCTTTCACCTCCATTCTCTGTATTCACTGCTTATATTCTCCACCTTCAGCTGGGTTCATCCCCTGCTGCTGCTGCTGCTGAGTCGCTTCAGTCGTGTCCGACTCTGTGCGACCCCATAGACGGCAGCCCACCAGGCTCCCCTGTCCCTGGGATTCTCCAGGCAAGAACACTGGAGTGGGTTGCCATTTCCTTCTCCAATGCATGAAAGTGAAAAGTGAAAGTGAAGGCGCTCAGTCGTGTCCGGCTTTTCACAACCCCATAGACAGCAGCCCACCAGGCTCCCTGTCCCTGGGATTCTCCACGCAAGAACACTGGAGTGGGTTGCCATTTCCTTCTCCAATGCATGAAAGTGAAAAGTGAAAGTGAAGTCGCTCAGTCGTGTCAGGCTTTTCACAACCCCATGGACTGCAGCCCACCAGGCTCCTCTGTCCATGGGATTTTCCAGGCAAGAGTACTGGAGTGGGGTGCCATTGCCTTCTCCAGGGTTCATCCCTTAACTTCATGCTAATCACCACTCCTAACATTCACATTTTGGCTGAGTAGCAAGAAAAATAATAATACTCATAAAAGTGAAAAAAAAAAAAAAACCCACAGCAGTGATAAAAGATACCAAGCACATATATTAGATAAACTACTAATTTATCAAGGTAAATTAAATCCCAGCATCAACTCCTAGTCTCCTGACTGAAAAGGCTCTATCCATAGTCTGTTTCTATGGTAAGTGTACTGTGTTAGGACTGAGGCCAGCGCAGGTTAGGGACTCAGCCCAGGCCCTGTGGTCAGCTGATGGCTCTGAAATTGGATATTTGTTTGGTGACTTCTGTCTAGCTGACCTGAACCTACTCTCTACTCTCCTGGACTATCCTTCCTGTAGTAACCCTCCTTCAATAAGAAGCGACTTGCTAATCTTCCTTTTGGGGGTTCAATAAGAAGTTACTTCTGGTCAAACCAGAATTTAAAACATGGGACCAGAAAGCATGAGGAAGTAGGAAGTGATGAGATGGAACCAAAGTTTATTTCCTGATTCTACATTTCCAGATACTTTTTCAAATCTTCTATTTAATAGGGCATAGGAGACAGGTTCCCAGGTGGCACTAATGGTAAAGAACCCATGCTTCAATGCAGGTAGATGTAACAAATTTGAGTTTGATCCTTGGGTCAGGAAGATCCCCTGGAGAAGGAAATGGTAACCCACCCCAGTATTATTGCCTGGAGAATCCCATGGACAGAAGAGCCTGGTGGGCTGCAGTCCATAGGGTTGCACAGAGTCAGACGTGCCTGAAGTGACTTCGCACACACTCACGCACAAGACACAAGGTGGCCCTGGAGTAATACATCTAAAAGCCCTCTTGCATGACAGCCATTCTTTGAGGTTTTCTCCTTTTCTTCTTCAAGTCTCGAAGTAGGTGCCCATAGTCCTGCTTTACAGATGGTCAACCTCAGACTGAGAGAATGTAAAATTTCCAGGGTCAGATGTCTACCCTTTGCTCTCTGTACCGGCAAAGCAGCAGCTCCATTTTCGATGGTAGAGTTCCGGGGCTTAAAGACTGATAGTGGAAAACTCACCTGATGTCGGATCTAGGTTGTGTCATGCTCACTATTGGATGTGAAGATGATAATGGGGATGAAATCCTACTCCCTGGGTCAGGAGGAATGGGTGTGGGGGCCACAATGATTAGCTGATTCCTGAGGCGCTGAACTGAACCCGGGAAGCTGCACAACCTGTTGCTCTTTGGAAAGAGGACCTGAATTGTAGGATATTAACATGTTCACAACTATATAAAACCTATTTTACATTTTATCTCATTCAGTCCTAATCTCTATTCAAGGCCAATATGCACTAACAAACATTGAGGAAGAGAAATTTTTGTATGATTTTTTAAAATTGAAATACAGCTAATGTACAGTATTGTGTTAGTTTCAGGTGTACAGTAAAACAATTTGGATATATATATTCATCTGAGATGTGTATAAGAGACAGGTTAATCCCACATTCCTATTAATATTTTGTCCCTCTCCACTCCCTATCTTCTTTGGTAATCATAAGCTTGGTTTCTCTATGAGTTTGTTTCTATTTTGAATATAGACTCATTTGTATTATTTTTAAGATTCAACATGTAAATGATATTGTATAATATTTAGTTTCTCTTTCTGATTTGCTTAACTAATTATAATATGCTCTAGGTCCACTATGTTGCTGCAAATTGTAATATTTCATTCTTTTAGGACTAATTGTCCTCTGTGGGTGTATGTGTGTATTATATCAAATCTTAAGTCAGTCATCTATTGATGGACACTTGTGTTGTTTGCAAGTCTTGCTTATTGTAAATGGAGATGCTATGAACATCTGGGTGCAGTCCACTATGTTGCTGCAAATTGTAATATTTCATTCTTTTAGGACTAATTGTCCTCTGTGGGTGTATGTGTGTATTATATCAAATCTTAAGTCAGTCATCTATTGATGGACACTTGTGTTGTTTGCAAGTCTTGCTTATTGTAAATGGAGATGCTATGAACATCTGGGTGCATGTTTCTTTGAATTACACTTTTTTTTTTTTTTGGTTATATATCCAGAAGTGGGATTTCTGGATCATATGGTAGCTCTATTTGTACTTTTTTCAGAAACTTCCATGCCATTCTTTATAGAGGCTGCGCCAGTTTACATTACAACCCACAGTGTATCAGGGTCCCTTTTCTACACACTCTCTCCAGAATTTATTTTTAGACTTTTTGATGATAGCCATTCAACCTATGAGAAGCATAGCCTCATTGTGCTTTTGATTTGCGTTTCCAGAATATTTGGTGATGCTGAGCATCTTTTCCTGTGCATCTTGGCCATTTGTATGTCTTTGGAAAAATGTTTAGATCTTCCCCCTTTTTTCACTGTGCTTTTTATCTTTTGTTATGTGTGATGTGTGTGTGCTTAGTCATTTCATTCATATCTTATTCTTGGCAAACCTGTGGAGTCCTCCAGGCTCCTCTGTCCATGGGATTTTCCAGGCAAGAATACTGGAGTGGGTTGCCATTTCCTTCTCCAGGAGATCCTCCTGACACAGGGATTGAACCTGGGTCTCCTGCATTGTAGGCAGATGCTTTATTGTCTGAGCCACCAGGAAGTCCTAACGTTTTTTCTTTAAACAAAACTATATTAAAAGAAAGTTTTATAAAACAGGTTGATCAACAGCTGAGTCACAAAATAATAGTGTACAAATACATTTATTTACTTAGATATTAAACAGATCTCTTTAATAATAATTCACTGAATGTGTATTGTCAAAGATAGAGGATGTTTTTATGTTACAACTTTGCATTTCTAGAGTGTTTTCAATATGTAGATCACTGAATAAAATGTTAACAATGCTAAAACTTGCACCTTGATAAAAGACATAATATTCATATATTCATTGCTTTAAAAGGAGATTAACACAATGTATTTGACATTTTTCTGTATGTGTGTATATTTATATCTGTTTTTTTGTCTCAATTTGTTTATACCAGTTACTCATACACTAACTCATGGAGCTTTCTACTCAGTTCACTTAGGGGCTGGATTTCCAGTCCCAGGGCTTAAAGATCCCACTATGGGCATAAACACAGAAGGACTGCCGCTACTGAGCAGTCTGGAAATCTTGGACTGCAGGATGGAATCCGTTCAACTCCACACCAACACTACAGCTCTTTCCAGCCTCCATCCTTTGCCAAATCCCCAGTGCAGACATCCACACCTGCAGTTCTGACTCTGCTCACCAAGTGGCAGCATTCTCCTTTTTCTACACGTTTTTCCTTATCTTCCTCAAAGAAAAGACATCATTTTTTAAAAGCAAAAAGTTTCCTACAAGAAAAAGTATGTACAGTGGGACCTTAACTTTCTTTGGGCATTCAGATGTGTATAAAAAGACTAAAAGGATATATGTATACTTTCTATCCTGCTTCTCACTGAAGTATTACGTGTACTGTGTATGTAGCTTGTGCCAGCCAGGAACCGTCAGTCCAATTCCCTATCTGCCTCTCAGCCTCTCTTTTCATCTTCAGACCTGCATAACTGGAAATGCCCACAGGAAACAAGATGGACATCTGGAGCCATCCCTTGAGGTATGACCTCAGGCTCCATTGTAAGCAAGATTAGTCCAAACTTGACCCTGAGTACTGGAAACCATCATGGAAACAAGAAATAATGTAGCTGTGTGTGAGAGCTTGTAACATGGGAGATTGCGGCACCTTCTAACTCAAACCCCTGTCTTTTTACAGAGGACTAATAGGCTATCACCATCTTCTGACTCAGAGAGTCAAGGATGAGGTGATCAACATTTGTTTCAGTTTTACTTCTCAGCAGATCCAGCTGGAAGTTTCCCTTTCTCTTAGTCTTTTGTTCTGTCAGAATGATACACTTTGGAATTGATTTCATATGTCTTCTCTCTATCCCCAAGAAAAACAAATGTGAAAAGGCAAAATGGTTGTCTGGGGAGGCCTTACAAATAGCTGAGAGAAGAAGAGAAGCTAAAAGCAAAGAAGAAAAAGAAAGATATACACATCTGAATGCAGAGTTCCAAAGAATAGCAAGGAGAGATAAGAAAGCCTTCCTCAGCGATCAATGAAAAGAAATAGAGGAAAATAATAGAATGGGAAAGATCTCTTCAAGAAACTTAGAGATACCAAGAGAATATTTCTTGCAGAGATGGGCACAATAAAGGACAGAAATGGACCTAACAGAAGCAGAAGATATTAAGGAGAGGTAGCAAAAATACACAGAGGAACTATACAAAAATGATCTTCATGACCCAGATAACCACGATGGTGTGAGCACTCACCTCAAGCCAGACATCCTAGAAAGTGAAGTCAAGTGGGCCTTAGAAAGCATCACTACGAACAAAGCTAGTGGAGGTGCTGGCATTCCAGTTGAGTTATTTCAAATCCTGAAAGATGATGCTGTGAAAGTGCTGCACTCAATAGGCCAGCAAATTTGCAAAACTCAACAGTGACCACAGGGCTGGAAAAGGTCAGTGTTCATTCCAAGCCCAAAGATGGGCAATGCCAAAGAATGCTCCAACTACCACACAATTGCACTCATCTCACACGCTAGCAAAGTAATGCTCAAAATTCTCCAAGCCAAGCTTCAACAGTATGTGAACCGTGAAATTCCAGATGTTCAAGCTGGATTTAGAAAAGGCAGAGGAACCAGAGATCAAATTGCCAATATCCATTGGATCATTGAAAAAGCAAAAGAGTTACATAAAAACATTTACTTCTGCTTTATTGACTACACCAAAGCCTTTGACTGTGTGGATCACAACAAACCGTGGAAAATTCTTAAAGAGTTGAGAATACCAGACCACCTGACCTGCCTCCTGAGAAGTCTGTATGCAGGTCAAGAAACAACAGTTAGAATTGAACATGGAACAATGGACTGGTTGCAAATTGGTAAAGGAGTACATCAAGGCTGTATACAGTCATCCTGTTTATTTAACAGATGTTCAAGCTGGATTTAGAAAAGGCAGAGGAACCAGAGATCAAATTGCCAATATCCATTGGATCATTGAAAAAGCAAAAGAGTTACATAAAAACATTTACTTCTGCTTTATTGACTACACCAAAGCCTTTGACTGTGTGGATCACAACAAACCGTGGAAAATTCTTAAAGAGTTGAGAATACCAGACCACCTGACCTGCCTCCTGAGAAGTCTGTATGCAGGTCAAGAAACAACAGTTAGAATTGAACATGGAACAATGGACTGGTTGCAAATTGGTAAAGGAGTACATCAAGGCTGTATACAGTCATCCTGTTTATTTAACATATGCAGAGTACATCATGCAAAATGCTGGGCTGGATGAAGCACAAGCTGGAATCAAGATTGCCAGGATAAGTATCAATAATTTCAGATATGTAGATGACACCACCCTTATGGCAGAAAACAAAAAAAGTACTAAAGAGCCTCTTGATGAAGTGAAAGTTCAGTTTAGTCTTTCAGTTGTGTCCAACTCTTTGCAACCCCATGGACTGCACCATGCCAGGCTTCCCTGTTCCTCACCAACTCCCGGAGCTTGCTCAAACTCATGTCCATTGAGTCAGTGATGCCATCCAACCAGACTCTCAAGAGTCTTCTCCAGTGTGAGATGGGTGCAATTGTGCAGTAGTTTGAGCATTCTTTGGCATTGCCTTTCTTTGGGATTGGAATGAACACTGACCTTTTCCAGTCCTGTGGCCACTGCTGAGTTTTCCATATTTGCTGGCATATTGAGTGCAGCACTTTCACAGCATCATCTTCCAGGATTTGAAATAGCTTAACTGGAATTCCATCATCTCCACTAGCTTTGTTCATACTGATGCTTCCTAAGGCCCACTTGACTTCACATTCCAGGATGTCTGGCTCTAGGTGAGTGATCACACCCTCGTGATTATCTGGGTCGTGAAGATCTTTTTTGTACAGTTCTTCTCTATATTCTTGCCACCTCTTCTTAATATCTTCTGCTTCTGTTAGGCCCCTACCATTTCTGTCCTTTATTTAGGCCATCTTTGCATGAAACGCTCCCTCGGTATCTCTAATTTTCTTGAAGAGATCTCTAGTCTTTCCCATTCTATGGTTTTCCTCTATTTCTTTGCATTGATCGCTGAGGAAAGCTTTCTTATCTCTCCTGGCTATTCTTTGGAACGCTGCATTCAAATAGGTATATCTTTCCTTTTCTCCTTTGCTTTTCACTTCTCTTCTTTTCTCAGCTATTTGTAAGGCCTCCTTAGACAGCCATTTTGCCTTTTTCCATTTCTTTTTCTTGGGGATGGTCTTGATTCCTGTCTCTTGTACAATGTCACAAACTTCCATCCCTAGTTCATCAGGCACTCTGTCTATCAGATCTAGTCCCTTAAATCTATTTCTCACTTCTACTGTATAATCATAAGGGATTTGATTTAGGTCATACCTGAATGGTCTAGTGGTTTTCTCCACTTTCTTCAATTTCAGTCTGAATTTGGCAATAAGGAGTTCATGATCCGAGCCACAGTCAGCTCCTGGTCTTGTTTTTGCTGATGCTATAGAGCTTCTCCATCTTTGGCTGCAAAGAATATAATCAATCTGATTTTGGTGTTGACCATCTGATGATGTCCAAATGTAGAGTCTTTTCTTGTGTTGTTGGAAGAGGGTGTTTGCTATGACCCGTGCGTTCTCTTGGCAGAACTCTACTAGCCTTTGTCTTGCATCGTTCTGTACTCCAAGGCCAAATTTGCCTGTTACTCCAGGTGAAGTGAAAGAGGAGAGTGAAAAAGCTGGCTTAAAACTCAACATTCAAAAAACTAAGATCACGGCATCTGGTACCATCACTTCATGGTAAATAGTTGGGGAAACAATGGAAAGAATGGCAGAATTCATTTTCTTGGACTCCAAAATCACTGCAGATTGTGACTGCAGCCATGAAATTAATATCCTTGGTAGGAAAGGTATCACAAAGATTGACAGCATATTTAAAGCAGAGACATTCTTTGCCAACAAAGATCCATCTAGTCAAAACTATGGTTTTTCCAGTAGTCATATATGGATGTGAGAGTTGGACTATAAAGCAAGCTGAGTGCTGAAGAATTAATGCCTTTGAACTGTGGTGTTGGAAAAGATTCTTGAGAGTCCCTTGGACTTCAAGGAGATCAAACCAGTCAATCCTAAAGGAAATCAGTCCTGAATATTCATTGGTAGGACTGATGCTGAAGCTGAAACTCCAATACTTTGGCCACTTGATGCGAATAACTGACTCATTGGAAGATACTCTGATTCTGGAAAAGATTGAGGACAGCAGGATAAGGGGACAATAGAGGATGAGATGATTAGATGGTATCACTGACTCAATGGACATGAGTTTAAACAAGCTCTGGGAGTTGGTGATGGACAGGGAAGCCTGGCATGCTGCAGTCCATAGGGTCACAGAGAGACAGACTCTACGACTGAGTGACTGAACTGATGTCTTCTCTCTAAGAAGATGAGAGGGTGGTTCTATCCATTTAGTCATCTGACAGGTGCATTTGAGGTGATGCGGAATTCCTGCTTCATAAAGACGTTCTCTGCCAGTCAGTGGCAGCCTGGTATGTATTCACAAGAGATGGGAAGGACTAGAGACTGAGCTATCAAGACAAGCACTGGATGAAGACTCTAGTCCAAATACCCAATTCTCTTGACTTAGTGAAGTGGTCTTCCCAGATTTCTCACATGAGGACCACTCTCTTCTGGGTTCCTCTTAAACTGGACACTCTCTGCTACTGCTGCTATCTGCTAAGTTGCTTCAGTCATGTCCGACTCTGTGCGACCCCATAGACGGAAGCCCACCAGGCTCCCCCGTCCCTGGGATTCTTCAGGCAAGAACACTGGAGTGGGTTGCCATTTCCTTCTCCAATGCACGAAAGTGAAAAGTGAAAGGGAAGTCACTCAGTCGTGTCCGACTCCTAGCGACCCCATGGACTGCAGCCTACTAGGCTCCTCCACCCATTGGATTTTCCAGGCAAGAGTTCTGGAGTGGGGTGCCATTGCCTTCTCCAAAACCTGACACTCTAATATGATCCTTTTCTCTCTCTCCTGCCCACAAATGTACACTCACAGTAAATTCCTCTATAAGCTAGTAGTCGAGAAGTTTTCCAAAGATGACTTCAAATCCACGGGCAGTAAGGGAAAACCCTGGTAACACTTGATTCCATTAAAAATTGCCTGGCAAAAAAATCCCATAAGCAAAGTAAAATGAAAAATTACACATTAAGAAAAAAATATGCAAGTTATGTAACTAACAAAGTTTATCTACTTGCAGAAGAGAGATTATGCAAAAGAAAAGGCAAATTAGAGCATTCTGAAGGAGAAAGCACACTAGACATAAAGGAGTACTTCCAAAAAAATGTTCCTTAAATATGTTTAAAACTGTTCAACCCAACTCTTGATTAAGAGATGTAAAGAGAAAAAAAAACAAGTTGCCCTTTCTCATCATTTACATAGTCTGTGAGGAAATAGGGAGACATATACACTGCCGGTGGTAATGTTACATGGTACAACTCCTAGCCAGGGGATTTGTTACAGTGCAAGCAAAGAGTGGGACATGACTGAGTGACTGAACTGAACTGAACTGAATGAAATTACCAGGGTACTTACCCTTGGAATCAACAATGTCTCTTCTACGGATCTACCCTAAAGTAGCAATGTAAAAGGAAAAGAAGACATAAGCACAAAATCATTTCTTCCAGAACAATTCATAAGATTTTAAGATAAGAAACAAGACGTATACACTAACAGGGACCTAGGTGAATAAACTGTGATCCACCTACATCCGAAAGGACTATGCAGCTATTAAAAAAAATAATAAGACTCTCTTTCTGTATTGCTATGAAGTCATCACCAGGATATAATGTTCAGTGATTTAAAAAACAGGTGTAGAAATGTGTGTAGAGCTGCTGCTTCAGGCAACTACTTACAATAAATTAAAATTACATGACATTAAGAATCAATCACAGTTGCCATGTTTTAGTAGCTAAATGTTAAATTCCTGAATAAACCTCTGTTAGTTAATGGTTGCTGTGTTGAATAGCAGAATATGGAATGTCCCCATCTCCACAGAAATTTCTATTGGAAAGCTCCGAAATAAATAATAACAAATTTTACATATGAAAGGTAGTGAAAACAAATGTGTGTTATCTTTTCTTATATTCTCTAAGCTGTACAGTTCATACAAATGATGATAAAAATGTGTACCTATAAGGGGACAGAGGAACATCCCAGGATGCATGACAATGCTGTAGATTCTCTAAATATGAGACCTATGTTTACTGGCTCTATTCACTGAAAAGGGCAAGAAACTGACCAATCCAGTAGCAATCAGCAACTACAGTCCCTGCACTGAATACTCTAAACTCATTTCCCACTAAAAGGGACCAGGCTTCCTGGAGAAATGCCTAATTTCCGATCTAGGTAAGGATTGTACAAGGTGAGTCTGGACTGAACTCTCATACAGAAATTATATCAAAAGGAATCATAACCGGAGGGGCTCCCATTGGCCAAAGATAGAACAATTTGAACGTCAAAAAAAAAAAAAAGTTAATGATTGTAATGCACTGCTGCCGCTGCTGCTGCTGCTAAGTCGCTTCAGTCGTGTCCGACTCTGTGCGACCCCAGAGATGGCAGCCCACCAGGCTCCCCCGTCCCTAGGATTCTCCAGGCAAGAGTACGAGTGGGTTGCCATTGCCTTCGCCGTGTAATGCACTAAAACGCCTTAAATATAGGAACATCTATGAGCTCTAACATGTATCACATTCTTTTTAAAAAGCCAACAAAACTAAAACACTGCTCACCTTTGAGAGCCCTAGGGTAAAAACTCATTTTTGAAAGTGGAAATATTGCCAATAAATTGTATATTCATCTGGCCTTTCCTTGCATATTACACCCATGCATAGTTGATGAGGGATGAATTCTTTTATAAAAAAATTATAGCTAATACATGCAGAAGAAATTGAAGAATTTGTACACCACATTTTTGCAGCCTTTTATGAAGTGTGATTCTAAGCAATGATCATTAGAGGCTGCAAAAAATGATGTGAAAATTAGATGGGAAATTTTAAAATGACTGCATCGCAATATCTTTTAATTTTCCTTTCCTCATTTGAAAAATGGAAATAATTATATTCATATTAGACAACTATTGTAAGGAGAAAATATCTCAAGTGAATCTGGCAAAGGATACATATAGTACTAAATAAGTATCAATGGTCTAATTTCATACCTTACCTTCCTTCAAAGGAGATTCCCTTGAAACAGTCCAGACAGTATCGTAAGACAATAATGTGGAAGTGCTACCCAGAAATGTATATTTTCACCGCCTTCACTTTAGTGTCCTATCTCTGTGCTGGAGTCATTTCTTGGATAATTTAGGAAAATAGAAAACTGAGTGTAGCATTTCCATTGGATGCGCAAAGGAAAACCATTGATCCATTTCACATTGTTTCATATACTTTCCCACTTTTAATGGTCTATGTCAATTTCATGAGAATAATATGCATATTCAAATGAACTTATCTATGAAACAGAAACCATCTGACAGACAGCAGACTTGTGGTTACCAAGGTGTGGTGTGGGGAGGGATGAAAGGGTTTGAGAATGTGTGTGTGTGTTAGTTGCTTACTCGTATGTCACTCTTTGCAACCCCATAGACGGCAGCCCACCAGGCCCCTCTGTCCATGGGGTTCTCCAGGCAAGAACACTGGAGTGGGTTGCCATTTTCTTCTCCAAAAGGAAGTACAGAAAGAAAGAAAGTGAAGTCGCTGAGTCATGTCCGACTCTTTGCGACTCAATGGACTGTAGCCTACCAGGTTCCCGCATCCATGGAATTTTCCAGGCAAGAGTACTGATGTGGGTGGCCATTTCCTTCTCCAGTTTGGGAGTAGCAGATGCAAACTATTATATGTAGAATGGATAAGCACCAGGACCTACTGTATAGTACAGGGAAATAATTCAACATTTTGCGGTAAACCATAATGGAAAATAAGATTACAAGAATATAGATGCATAACTGAATCACTTTGCTGTACAGCAGAAATTAACACAGCATTGTAAATCAACTAGACTTCAAAAATATTCAGCTCAGTTGCTCAGTCATGTCTGACTCTTTGAAACCCCCTTGCAGCATGCCAAGCTTCCCTGTCCTTCACCGTCTCCCAGGAGTCTGCTCAAACTGATGTCCATTGAGTTGATGATGCCATCCCACCATCTCATCCACTTCATCCCCTTCTCCTCCTGCCTTCAATCTTTCCCAGCATCAGGGTTTTTTCTAAGGAGTCAGCTCTTCGCATCAGGTGGCCAAAGTATTGGAGCTTCCGCTTCAGCATCAGTCCTTCCAATGAATATTCAGGACTGATCTCCTTTAGGATGGACTGGTTGGATCTCCTTGCAGTTGTCATCTTAACGCTGTACTAAGGATTATATAACAACAATGTATCTTGCTTGAGGACATGCTTATCCTTTTTAACAAGGAATTTCTGACTAATCTTGTTGTTTTATGTGGGAGTGGGTCTGGTAAAAGTATATAAGGCCTTGATAAGACTAGGGAGTAGGGCACTATCGGTCCCGCTTCTGATGTCTGTGTCAGAAGCTTTCTCTGTCCTTTTTCACTTTAATAAAACTCTGCTACACAAAAGCTCTTGAGTGATCAAGTGACCAAGCTGGTCCATAAGCTAAATTTTCAGAGATCATGAATCTGACATCATTCACCATAAGCTATCACGGTGACATAAGCTATCATGGTTTTCCAGAAAACCACAGGGACTTAACTGTTGTGAATTTATACATTTTCCAGTCTCATGCATTTTCTACAGCACTCATAGAAGGTAAAATAACAGATCTTCACAATATTTTGGAAAAAACTAATGTACAGAGGTTAAGCAACTTGGCTAGGGGTCATACTTTTGTTAAGAGGGAAAGCAGAGATTGACACCCTATATTTCCAAGCGCAGAAGGCATGAGGCTCAGGAGCTCATCACACCACACCATATTCAAATGAGTCTAACTTTCCTGCTGATCTGTGTCACTTCTTTTTTTAAATTTAATTTAATTAATTTATTTTAATTGGAGGCTAATTACTTTACAGTGTTTTAGTTGTTTTTGCCACACACTGACATGAATCAGCCATGGGTGTACATGTGTCCCCCATCCTGAACCCCCCTCCCACCTCCCTCCCCATCCCATCCCTCAGGGTCATCCCAGCGCACCACCCCCAAGCTCCCTGTCTCATGCATCAAACCTGGACTGGTGATCTGTTTCACATATGGTAATATACATGTTTCAATGCTATTCTCTCAAATCATCCCACCCTCATCTTCTCCCACAGAGTCCAAAAGTCTGCTCTTTACATCTGTGTCTCTTTTGCTGTCTTGCATATAGGGTCATCATTACCATCTTTCTAAATTCCATATGTATGTGTTAATATACTGAATTGGTGTTTTTCTTTCTGAGGTACTTCACTCTGTATAATAGGCTCCAGTTTCATCCACCTCATTAGAACTAACTCAAATGCATTCTTTTTTAATAGCTGAGTAATAGTCCATTGTGTATATGTACCACAGCTTTCTTATCCATTTGTCTGCCGATGGACATCTAGGTTGTTTCCATGTCTGGCTATTGTAAACAGTGCTGCGATGAACATTGGGGTACATGTGTCTCTTTCCATTCTGGTTTCCTCGGTGTGTATGCCCAGCAGTGGGATTGCTGGGTCTTTTGGCAGTTCTATTTGCAGTTTTTTTTAAAGAATCTCCATACTGGTTGTACTAGTTTGCATTCCCACCGAAAGTGTAAGAGGGTTCCCTTTTCTCCACACCCTCTCCAGCATTTATTGTTTATAGACTTTTGTATAACAGCCATTCTGACCAGCGTGAGATGTTACCTCATTGTGGTTTTGATTTGCATTTCTCTGATAATGAATGATGCTGAGCATCTTCTCCTGTGTTTGTTAGCCATCTGTATGTCTTTTCTGGAGAAATGACTGTTTAGTTCTTTGGCCCATTTTTTTTATTGGGTTATTTTTCTGGAATTGAGCTGCAGGAGTTGCTTGTATACTTTTGAGATTAATTGTCAGTTGCTTCGTGTGCTATTATTTTCTCTCATTCTGAAGGCTGTCTTCACCTTGCTTATACTTTCCTTTGTTATGCAAAAGCTTTTATGTTTAATTAGGTCAATTTTTAAATTTTTGCTTTTATTTCCATTACTCTGGGAGGTGGGTCATAGAGGATCCTGCTGTTTTTTGTCTGTTTTCCTCTAGGACTTTTATAGTTTCTGATCTTACATTTAGGTCTTTAATCCATTTTGAGTTTATTTTTGTGTATGGTGTTCAAAGTGTTCTAGTTTCATTCTTTTACAAGTGGTTGACCAGTTTTCCCAGCACCACTTGTTAAAGAGATTGTCTAAAGAGGTATACCCCTCTATAAGCAAAAATAGATTCTTGTTATTTATAAATATAAATCACACACACACACACACACAAAAAAAAAACTATTTTAGTTAAAACATAAAAATGGTGTTTTTGTTGAAATCAAATAGAGTTTTCCACTCAGCATAGAAAGAGGCTTCACTTTCTGTCTAGATACCTCAGCATCCCTGTATCTAGTCTGTGTCCCTTTCTGCACAGACTTCCTGAGCTCTCTGGGTTTAGGGCATAGCCCTTCCCTCCCATCTTCCAGCTTGGGGATGTTCAAGCTGTAGTTCAGTGTACTGTCACGAGGTGACACCATCCTACCGCCAGTCACATTTCTCTATAAAGTTCAGTTCAGTTCAAGTGCTCAGTCATGTCTGAGTCTTTGCGACCCCATGGACTGCAGCATGCCAGGCTTCCCTGTCCATCACCAACTCACGGAACTTGTTCAAACTCATGTCCATCGAGCTGGTGATGCCATCCAACCATCTTATCCTCTGTTATCCCCTTCTCTTCCTGCCTTCCATCTTTCTCAGCATCAGGGTCTTTTCCAATGAGTCAGTTCTTTGCATCAGGTGGCCAAAGTATTGGAGTTTCAGCTTCAGCATTAGTCCTTCCAATGAATATTCAGGACTGATTTCTCTTAAGATTGACTGATTTGATCTCCTTGCAGTCCAAGGGACTCTCAAGAGTCTTCTCCAACACCACAGTTCAACAGCATCAATTCTTTGCTGCTCAGGTTTCTTAATGGTCCAACTCTCACATCCATACATGACTACTGGAAAAGCCATAGTGTTGACTTGATGGACCTTTGTCAGAAAAGTAATGTTGCTGTTTTTAATATGCTGTCTAGGTTAGTCATAACTTTCCTTCCAAGGAGTAAGTGTCTTTTCAAATCATGGCTGCAGTCACCATCTGCAGTGATTTCAGAGCCCAAGAAACTAAAGTCTGTCACTGTTTCCATTGTTTCCCCATCTATTTGCCATGAAGTGATGGGACCAGATGCCATGATCTTAGTTTTTTGAACGTTGAGTTTTAAGCCAGCTTTTTCACTTTCCTCTTTCACTTTCATCAAGAGGTTCTTCAGTTCTTCTTCACTTTCTGCCATAAGGGTGGTGTCATCTGCATATCTGAGGTTCTTGATACTTCTCCCCACAATCTTGATTCCAGCTTGTGCTTCATCCAGCCCAGCATTTCTCATGATGTTCTCTGCATATAGTTAAATAAACAGGATGACAATATACAGGCTTGATGTACACCTTTCCCAATTTGGAACCAGTTGGTTGTTCTATGTCCAGTTCTGACTTTTTCCTCTTGACCTGCATACAGATTTCTCAGGAGGCAAGTGAGGTGGTCTGGTATTCCCATGTCTTTAAGAATTTTCTGGTTCGTTGTGATCCACACAGTCAAAGGCTGTAGCATAGTCAATGAAGCAGAAGTAGGTGCTTTTCTGGAACTCTCTTGCCTTTTCTATGATCCAACAGATGTTGGCAATTTGATCTCTGGTTCCTTTGCCAGTCCAGCTTGTACATCTGGAAGCTTTAAGTTCATGTACTATTGAAGCCTAGCTTGGAGAATCTTGAGCATTACTTTGCTAGCATGTGAAATGAATGCAATTGTACGGTAGTTTGAGCATTCTTTGACATTGTCTTTCTTTGGGATTGGAATGAAAACTGACCTTTTCCAGTCCTGTGGCCACTGCTGAATTTTCCAAATTTGCTGGCGTATTGAGTGCAGCACTAACAGCATCATCCTTTATGATTTGAAATAGCTCAGCTGGAATTCCATCACCTCCACTGGCTTTTTCGTAGTGATTCCTCCTCAGGCCCACTTCACTTCGCACTCCAGGTTTTCTGATTGTAGGTAAGTGATCACACCATTGTGTGGTGGTTATCTGGGTCATTAAGATCTTTTTTGCATAGTTCTTCTGTGTACTCTTGCCACCTCTTCTTAATATCTTCTGCTTCTCTTAGATCCATACTGTTTCTGTCCTTTATTGTGTCCGTCTTTGCATGAAATGTTCCCTTAGTATTTCTAATTTTCTTGAAGAGATCTCTAGTCTTTCCCATTCTATTGTTTTCCTCTATTTCTTTGCATTGATCATGTAGGAAAGCTTTCTTATTTTTCCTTGCTATTCTTTGGAACTGCAATCAGATGGGTACATCTTTCTTTTTCTCCTTTGCCTTTCACTTCCCTCTTCTTTTCTCAGTTTTTTGTAGGCCCTCCTCAGACAACCATTTTGCCTTTCTGCATTTCTTTTCATTGGGAAGGGTTTGGATCATCCACTCCTGTACCATGTTACAAACCTCCATCCATAGTTCTTCAGGCACTCTGTCTATCAGATCTAATCCCTTGAATCTGTTTGTCACTTCCTCTGTACAATTGTAAGCGTTTTAACTTAGGTCTTACCTGAATGGCCTATTGGTTTTCCCTATGTTCTTCAAATTGTCTGAATTTTGCAATAAGGAGTTCCTGATCTGAGCCACGGTCAGCTCCTGGTCTTGTTTTTGCTGGCTATATAGAGCTTCTCCATCTTCAGCTGCAAAAAATATAATCAGTCTGATTTTGGTATTGGCCATCTGGTGAGGTCCATGTGTAGAGTCATCTCCTGTATTGTTGGAAAGGTTCTGTTCTATGGCCAGTGTGCTCATTTGTGTCTGTATGTGTGTGAAAGAAAAATGGAGGTGGGAGCCACCTGCAGGCCAGAGTCCTGACTGCAGTTTGAGGCTCAGAACAGATGGCTTGACAAAGGAGTGAGGACAATGATTGGGACGTGGGTTAATGGTTTTAGCCAGGGTTTTCCAGAATTTTTCACTTACTGGTAGCAGTTTACCTGTGTCTTCCTTTTTCTGGCGTATATAAATCTGAGATTAGAATCAATCTCTCGTCTGATCTGAAGAGAAAGCTGCACTTGTAAAGGCGGCAGGTGCAAGCTATGGGAGGCAGAGAAACAAGCATGCACACCTAGATACAGTGCCCATTCAGCTTTGAAACTTGCTTTGCTCTATGAAAGGGGTCGCAGTGAGCGTCTATAACAGGAAGGCTCTATGTGCCCATACCTGTGCGCTGCCATCTTCATCGTCAGGTGGGATTTGGGGGTGTGTACTCTCAGGGCCACACCATCAGCGAGTGTAAGACGCTCATTTCTCAAGCCTGGGAAGCCCATTTTATAAAAGGCAAGCTTCTCTGTGTCTTCAGCTTATGGTGAGGTACGTAACTCCCTTCCAGTCCTGCCATTAATCTGGAGAGATACTGTTGGTGCTATGACCCTAAACTTTGTTGTCTATCAAATGGGACTTTGGATTCTTTGTCACATGGCTATCACGAGGAGAAAATGGAGAAACATACCCAAAGCATTTGGCACAGGGTGTGACTTCAAGGGCTCTTTCAAAGTCAGGACTCAGTAGTAGGCTCTGGCTGAGTCTTGTGGCTAAGGCAGGCATTGTGGAAAGGTGTTTTTCATTGTTTCTCCTAATGAAAAGATAGCTATCTTTATGCGGGAAGCAACTATTTCTCTGATATGCCTTAACTTCAAAGTTTTAATAACAGAAAGATCTCTAGTTTCTTAGGAGACTCTGAAGCTCCGAGGACTGCTCCACGTCACGCTTGTGCATCCTCATCCAGTTCCCCACACTGCGAAGACAGCCTCGCCTTTGACATGCCTGGGTAGCTCAGTGGGAGATGGCACCAGGGCAGCTCCCTGTGTTGATACACTGATAGAAAATTCTCGACCTGTCTCCCATTCAACAGTGCAGGGAGCCTCAGATCATGTCACACCAGGATTTCAGCTATGCGCTGCCTCCTTGAAAGGCAACAATCCAAGAATTACTAGCATTTGGGGACACAACTGTCTATTATTTTATCCACTAATAACTACAAATACATACTAGAAACCATCTTGTCCATTGAAAGCGTTTCATTAACTCTACTGTGGAAAAAAAATAAGAAAATAAGGAAGGAAATGAACATATAGGAAAATTCAGCGGTTAAATCTGACATAAGATGGCCCATTCATATTAATTTCTAAACTTGTTCCAAATTTCCTGCATGGAGAATTTTTGAAACTACTTATTATGTGGCTGTGCCCGATCTTAGTTGCTGCAAGGGAACTCTTAGCTGTGGAATGTGAAGTCCTAGTTATGGCATGTGGGATCTAGTTCTATGACCAGATCCAAACCCAGGCCCTCAGCCTTGCAAGCACAGAGAACTGGCCATGGGACAACCAGGCAAGTACAGACATTGCACATTAAAAAATAAAACCTCTCATGTCCCCTACTGCCTATGGAGACACAGGTGACTCTTTCTCCTTCTCTCTCTCTCCCTCTACACTTTAAAATGTAAGTTCCACAAAGATTTTTCTACATTCCCTATTAACATCAGAAAAATTTTTACATTCCCTGTAAATATTGCTCATCCCCATCAACCTCTCATCTCACTGCATTATTGGTTCTGCCCCCATGATTGCAAAGAACGTGCTCTCACCAAGGTCACAAGCCACCCATTTGCCTGTAGGTCCAGCTATTTTGTGCAAGTATTCACATAATATGACTTTTAATGACCGTGTGATATAACCGTGTTTGAGCAGACTGCACCTGTCACTTAATAAATCTTTGACAGTTTCCCAGGCTCTGGAGCATGAGGTACTTACTGGGTACAAATTACACTGTTTTCCTCCTTTTTGGTCTTGGCTATTCCAGGAAGATTTAATTGCATAACTTTAAATTTGAGGAGTCCCTAAAATATAAGCGAAAACTGGTCTTAAAAAATATTGGTATGATGAAAGGATAGACTTTTGTCTATTGAGACAAATGTAGTTAGTTGCTAACTACACTTCAGCTCTTTCATTACTCAGAGGCTAACCATTTATGACAGAGGTCAAACTAAATTTTAAATTAGCATCAGAATTCTACACACAATTACCCAATCAGTATTGAAGGAGATGCCATCACATATGCAAAGATTACAGAATTTCAGTTTCAAAATTTGGAGGGAAAAAAATCTTAATAATGCTTAAAAACACTGACAAATTTAGCCTAGAATTATTAGCTCCAGGACATTTTATTGTATTACCACGTTAAAAGGATGACAAAGTAGACATCAGTAGAAAGGCTGTTAAAACTATTGTTTGGTTACTCAGAGTTGTTGATAATAATGAAACAAAAAAGTAATAATGTCTGAATTTCACAGAACATAATTGTTCCCTTCTTATTTAACATTCGAGGGTATGACAAGGCAAAATCTAAGTATCATACTTTCTATTTTTGTTCTTAAACTCAAATAAAAGTCAGTATCAATACAAATGATAACAGAATAAAATAAATACATGCTTACAACATAGGATACAGTGACATAACTCTGCCAAAACAAAATCCAATTTTGTGTTGTAGAATAGCAGATTACACAGAATAGTGTGAAAAACTATAAAATCCAAAGTTTTCTGTGTCATTAAGCAAAGAAAGGATGAGGAAGAATATTTTGCCAAACTGCGCCTGCTGCTCCATCCTAGACCCGGTTGTCTGATCATCCACTCGGTTCCAGTGCTTACAAATTCTCAGTCTACCCAGTCAGCCTCGCCCAAGCTTAACGCCTTTTGCATCAAAGGTCTGGTTTCTTTTCTGTACACTAAATCCTACTTTTCTAGGAAAGTCTGATTTTTCTGACTTCATGTTGCACTGAAGTCATAGAAATTGCTGTAATACTGAAAGCAGAAATGGAAATTAGAGTTGTCAAAGGTGATTTTCAAGTGTTCTGCAAATATAATGGGAAAGTTACAAGAAAAGAGATTTTAAACTCTGCCTGGATTATGTAGCTACTTGGTATATTATAATGTTGCCTTGATTACTAGTCAGGATAAAAAGGTGCTCCAAGGCAATAAAAAATGCATTTGGGGGACATACATGGAAATGAAGTTTTCTTGACAGTTGGCTAAGGCATTTTTATATCCATAACAACTGTCAAGTAAAACTTAGTATGTCACAGTTATTAAAAAAGGAAAGGAGTGGGACTCTTGCTTACAACTGAATTTGGCAAAAACACATTTGTATATTCCTCCCCTATAGGCACACAGTTCTTTAATTAGGGACAATGAGTGTGCCCACATAGCAGAATGAAAATTTATAAAGAATCTATGATAGAGAGTTACACAATCCTGTTTTACTAGAATGTAAAACACTCTTGTTACCCAAAGCATTACTGTGTGTATCTCTGAAACATCTGACAAATACTCTTCTGTGAGTTACTAGGCCATAGGGAATGAGCAGTGTTGGGAACAACTCTCTGTAGTAGTACTTGGTATCTTTCTTCCATTAACTAGATCTTAACATTTCAACTGGATCTGAGAAGGTTATCAATTTTCATTTTTTCAGGCAAAGAGATCCAACCAGTCAGTCCTAAAGGAAATCAGTCCTGAATATTCATTGGCAGGACGGATGCTGAGGCTGAAACTCCAATACTTTGGCCACCTGATGAGAAGAACTGATTCATTTGAAAAGACCCTGATGCTGGGAAAGATTGAAGGCAAGAGGAGAAGGGGATGACAGAGGATGAGATGGCTGGAAGGCATCACCAACGCGATGGACACGAGTTTGAGTAGGCTCCGGGAGTTGGTGATGGACAGAGAAGCCTGGTGTGCTGCAGTCCATGGGGTCGCAAAGAGGTGGACACAACTGAGCGACTGAGCTGAGGTTTTCGGTGGATGCGCTAGATCAGTTTGTCTTTTAAAGCTTCTCTCTCTGGCATTCTTCCTCTGTCCATTTAGTACTTTGTCTGGAGGTGAAGACATAACCCATAACTGATATTCATCTGGGGATCCTTTTTTCCAGGATAGCCTCATTTGTTCTTGATCCACCTCTTTCTGAAGCTGTAATGAAGCAGAAAATAACCTGTCCCACTCTTCTTGTTTATGTCTCTCAAAGAGGCTCCAAATCTATCAGTCTTGGGGTAAAGTGAACTTGTTTACTCGGCCTGAGGAAGATTTGGGGAACATTTTTCTTCTTTTTGTAAAAGAGCATGGATTGCTGACTGCTTCAGACAAAGATTCCTGGCTTATTATTTTTTTTTTTTTGAGATATTTTTATTGGTCAGTAGGTGAGACTCCTCATTTTCTTTCACAGCTGTGTTATTTTCAAGTATCATTATTTCAAGATCATATTGAGGCCATGCCTCAGTGAAGAAAAAGATCATATGCTTCTTTAACAGGGCCTGAGGGTAAAACTTCCTCCAGTTCTTCAGTATACATATCATAGGCGTCTGCTTTGAGGCAAGTAGGGGGCTCCAAGAGGTTCCTCCCATCTGAAGGAGAGAAGACAAGAGTGCAGTGCCTTTTGTCTTTTCTCTGGTTCCTCCAATAGAGGGCGTCCCTTCCTTGTGGAGTGGGAGTAAGTTCAGTTCAGTTCAGTCGCTCAGTCCTGTCCAACTCTTTGTGACCCCATGAATCGCAGCACACCAGGCCTTCCTGTCCATCACCAGAAATATTTGTCACCAAACTCTCAACTTGGGTTAGCACTGCAGTTTGAAGTTGTAGGAGAAGACAGGGAAACCTCCATGTCCAAGGAGACTGACAGCTGTGATGTGAAGAACCCTACATGGCAAGAAACAGAAACTGAGGAAGGTATGCCCGCATTTTCTCCTCAGATACGCCTTGACGCTCAAAAGCAAGGGGCAGAATCTTCAGTGGAGTCACCGAAACCTCAGTTACGTGCTGGGGGTGAAGAAGGGTGCCTTGAAGGAAGTCAAAACAAAGCAGTCATCCAAAAGCCATGTGTCACCAGCCAAAGGAACCTGCAGCCCGGGTCCCCTCTTCTGGAGAAGTTGCAGTTAAGCCTTATGGTAAGACTGGGAGTGGATGCACAGTATCAGATATAACACAGTTGGACTTCTTCAGAGTCCAACTCTCACATCCATACATGACCACAGGAAAAACCATAGCCTTGACTAGACGGACCTTAGTCGGCAAAGTAATGTCTCTGCTTTTGAAAATGCTATCTAGGTTGGACATAACTTTTCTTCCAAGCAGTAAGCGTCTTTTAATTTCATGGCTGCAGTCACCATCTGCAGTGATTTTGGAGCCCAAAAAAATAAAGTCTGACACTGTTTCCCCCCTTGAGGGCTCACTTAATTATAATACCATCCTCCAACTAGACCTGCTTTGTAGATGAGAAGGAAAATGGTCAGAAGTCCCATATATACAGGTTTTCTTTGTCTTGAGAGAAAACACCCTCTTAGGCAGGAGTTGTGGGCTTATTCCTTCTGTGATGCCTATAATTTCCCCCAGACTCTTGGGCTCAAACTGTCTGCCTCATCCAGGGCTGCCCAAACCTCGCCCACAGGAGCCTCCAGTCCCTGGTGACAGCTCCAGCACCAGCAGCAGCTCCCATCCTGCAGCTCCTAACGTGGCCCCGGGGGTCTCTAGGCTATATTCTTCCCGCCTTCCATTACAGGAAGTTCCTAATGGGGACTTGGGACCCATGCAAGTTCATGTCCCTTTCCCCCTCCAAGATTTAAGACAAATTAAATTAAACCTAGGAAGCTTTATTGAAGATCCTGACAGCTATAGGGTCTAACTCAATCTTTTGAAGTGGCATGGAAAGATGTTATGCCCATCCTGACTAGCACCCTTACTGACAATGAAAGAAGTAGAGTAATTAAAAATGCCCAGGAATGGGGACATGCATGGTATGCTACTAGCTTGCAAGGGATATCTGACAGTGAATCATCCTAGTTACCTATAAGACTCCAGGCAGTGCCCATAGCTGATCCTAATTCGGCACATGACAAAGTCAGCGATGACTGGAAGGGAGTTCACTTCATCACTTGCTTTAAGGAAGACTTAAAATCGTGAGCGAAGCCATTAAACTACTCCCAACTATCAGGAATGACTCAGTAAAAGGAGGAAAATCCCACAGCCTTTCTGGAAAGGCTCAGGGAGGCACTGAGAAAACAGTTATTTGGACCCAGACTCCCCAGAGGGCCAATTTATTCTTAAAGACAAATTTATTAATCAGCTCCAGATATTTGGAGGAAACTCCAAAAATTGGCCTTCAGCCCAGATATGGATTTAGAGCGCCTCTTAAAAGCTGCCACATCAATATTCTTTAATAGAGATCAGGAGGAACGTAAAGAAAAAGACAAGAGAGATAAGAGAAAGGTGGAATCTCTCTTTATGGCCCTCAGGGAGTGAACTTTCCACTGCGAAGGTGGGAGGAGAAAAGCAAAAATCCAGAGCCTCTTTCCGTTGTGGAAAGGACGGACACTTTAAGGGACAATGGCTCCAATGCAAGCAGAGGTCACTACCGAGGCCTTGCCCCACTTGCAAAGGAGATCACCGCAAGAGTAACTGTTCCCAGGGACGTAGGTTTCAGGAGTCAGAAACTCAGACCCAGGATCAAGACGGAGGGGACCAGAGGCTTCCCACTTTGGCTCACGTGCGCATCACCGCACAGGAGGCTCGGGTGACTCTAACTGTAGGAGGCCATCCTGTTATCTTCATACTTGGTACAGGAGCTACTTTCTCACCCTCCTCTTTAAGCTGGGTCCTCTTTCTGCCAAGTCAGCTACTATACATGGCATTTCTGGAAAGCTGGTTACAAAATTCTTTACACGACAGTTGAATTGTAACTGGGATTCTATTCTTTTTTCTCATGCCTTTTTGATAATACCAGAAAGCCCAACCCCCATCCTAGGAAGAGATGTTCTATCTAAAATATAAATTTCAATTCATATGGGAATAGAATCTACAGAAAACTTATGCTTACCCCTGACAGAAGTAGAAATTAACCCTGAAGTCTGGGAAACTGGGGAAAAGATAGGAAGAGACATCTCAGCTCAACTAGTACAGATAACTCTTAAAAATCCTAATAATTTTCCTTACCAGAAACAATACTCTCTAAAGCCTGAGGCAAAACAGGGACTTATTCCCTTGATTGAAAACCTCCAAGGACAGAGGCTCTTAATAGAATGTAACAGCCCTTATAATACAACTATTCTGGGAGTTCAGAAGCCTAATGAGGAATACTGTCTAGTTCAGGACCTCGGCCTCATTAATGAGGCTGTAATACCATTACAGCCTGTCGTGCCTAACCCTGTACTCTGCTCTTCCAAATCCCAGAAACAGCCACTTATTTTACTGTTTTAAATTTGAAGGCTACCTTTTTTTTTTATTTTTGCATATCCTTAGCTCAAAGTTCACAATTTTTGTTTGCTTTTGAGGATCCATCTGACTCCTCTACTCAACTTGGACAGAGTTGCCTCAAGGATTTAGAGATAGCCCTCACTAGTTCGGGCAGGTGTTAGCCAAAGACCTAGGTGCCTTTCACGCAACTGAATCTATAAAAGTCCTTCAATATGTAGGTGATATTCTCCTTTGTGCTGACACAGACAAAAAATGTAACCACGCCATTTGTGACCTTCTTAATTATCTAGCTCCATGTGACTACAAGATATCAAAATCAAAAGCTCAAATGTGCCAACAAGAAGTCAAAGTCCTAGACTCAAACTCTCCCATGCAGTTTGAACTCTGGGAAAAGAAAAAATGGAACCCATTTTACAGAATCCACTCCCTAATACTCTTAGACAACTCCATGGTTTCTTTGGCATAACCAGTTAGAGCTGGATTTGGATTCCAGATATGGAGAATTAGGGCAAAAGGCATTACAATGGGAACCTGGAGAAATACATGCATTTAAAACTTTAAAACAAGCTCTTCTTCAGGCCCCTTCTCTCAGCCTGCCGGTGCTAAGTTGCTTCGGTCGTGTCCAACTCTATGCAATCTAGCCTGTCAAGCTCCTCTGTCCATGGGTTCTCCAGGCAAGAATACTGGAGTGGGTTGTCATGTCCTTCTCCAGGGGATCATCCCTACCCAGAGATCGAACCCAGGTCCCCTGAATTGCAGGCAGGTTCTTTACCACTAGTACCGCCTGGGAAGCTCCTCAGTCTGCCTGCAAGAGACAGTTTAATCTTTTTGTAACAAAGATCAGGATAGGCAATAGTCACATTATCTAAAATTTTAGAAAGTAATCCCCTATCTCCTAGAACTAGTGCTCAATTAGCTGAATTGACTGTTTTAAGCAGGACCTTAGAGATGGGGACTGACAAGAGAGTGAACATCTATACTGATTCTAAATATGTTTACTTAGTCCTTCATTTTCACACTGCTATCTGGAAGGAAAGAAACTTTATTTTTATTTTTTTAATTTACAATATTATATTGGTTTTGCCATACATCAACATGAATCTGCCATGGGTGTACACGTGTTCCCCATCCTGAACCCCCCTCCCACCTCCCTCCCCATACTATCCCTCTGGGACATCCCAGTGCACCAGCCCTGAGCACCCTGTATCATGCATCAAACCTGGACTGGCGATCTGTTTCACATATGATAATTTACATGTTTCAATGCCATTCTCCCATATCATCCCACCCTCGCCCTCTCCCACAGAGTCTTTACTGTTCTATACATCTGTGTCTCTTTTGCTGTCTCGCATACAGGGTCATCATTGCCATCTTTCTAAATTCCATATATATGTGTCAGTATACTGTATTGGTGTTTTTCTTTCTGGCTTACTTCACTCTGTACAATAGGTTCCAGTTTCATCCACCTCATTAGAACTGATTCAAATGTATTCTTTTTAATGGCTGAGTAATACTCCATTGTGTATATGTACCACAGCTTTCTTATCCATTCGTCTGCTGATGGACATCTAGGTTGTTCCCATGTCCTGGCTATTATAAACAGTGCTGCGATGAACATTGGGGCACATGTGTCTCTTTCAACTCTGATTTCCTCGGTGTGTATGCCTAGCAGTGGGATTGCTGGGTTATATGACAGTTCTATTTCCAGTTTTTAAAGGAATCTCCACACTGTTCTCCAGAGTGGCTGTACTAGTTTGCATTCCCACCAACACTCCAGCATTTGTTGCTTATAGACTTTTGGATCACAGCCATTCTTACTGGTGTGAAATGGTACCTCATTGTGGTTTTGATTTGCATTTCTCTGATAATGAGTGATGTTGAGCATTTTTTCATGTGTTTGTTAGCCATCTGTATGTCTTCTTTGGAAAATGTCTGTTTAGTTCTAAAACCTCAGATGGCAGTCCCATTAAATACTACCAAGAAATTATGTGCCTCTTAGATGCAATTAAACTACCTAAAGAAGTGGCTGTCGGGGCCATCAAGGGGATGATTCTGACATAACAGTGGGAAATGGGAGAGCCGACCAACAGGTAAAAGAAGGCAGCCATCCTGTCTTTTAATACTCAGGCTCCCTCCTCTGGATAAGAGCCCCAGTGACATAAAATCCCAGTATTCTCCCAAAAAATGTCAGCACCCTCTTTCTCATGGTGATACTCTCTTCCCCTCTGGATGGCTTCAAACAGAAGATGAAAAACTTGTATTGCCCTACAGCACCCAGTGAAAAATTCTCAAAACTCTACAGCAAACTTTCCATTTGGGAATTGAAAATACTTACCAACATGCTAAGAGTCTTTTCAAGGAAAAAGGATTAAGAAAAACTGTAAGCTAGATTGTTAAAGGATGTGAAGTCTGCCAAAAGAATAATCCCTGTAACAACCAGTCAGCTCTCGCAGGCTTACAGTGTACAGGAAGATATCCTGGAGAGGACTGGATAGATTTCACTCATATTTCAAAAGTCAAGGGACATCAATACTTACTGGATTGGGTTGATACCTTTACCGAGTGGATAGAGGCTTTCCTTTGTAGACTAGAACAAGCAAAAGAAGTTGTCAAAACTTCAATATAGGAGATCTTTCCTCGCTTTGGCCTGTCACATGGAATTCAAAGTGACAATGGCCCTGCCTTTAAGCCTACAATAGCACAAGGAGTCTCCCAGGCCCTGAGAATCAGTTTCATTTACACTGTGCCTGGAGGCCTCAATCCTCTGGGAAGGTAGAAAAAGCTAATAGTATGATTAAGAGACATGTATGAAAACTCTCACAAGAGACTCACCTTTCCTGGACTTCATTACTTCCTTTAGATCTTGTGAGAATAAGAAATACTCCACAGTCACTGGGAATCAGCCTTTTTCAAATGTTATATGGGAGGCCATTTCTCAAAAATGATTTACTTCTAGATCAAGAAACTGCCGAACTAACAAAATATGTCACTAACTTCTTTTCAAAAATAGTTACAATCCTTAGAAAATGGGATCTCACAGCCAAAAGAAAATAAAAAGTCCTTATATAATCGTGGGAACTTGGTATTAGTAAAGGCTATTCCTGACAATAGTCCGACCTTAACTCCCACATGGGAGGGACCTAATTCTGTTATTATCTTTTCACCCACCGCTGGTAAGGTTACAAGTATTGATGCCTGGATTCCTCACACACAGATAAAGCCTTGGAATTCTCCTGTAGGAAATCACAAGGATGGTCTAACACCCCCAGGAGAAAATTCACAGGAAAATTCTCAGTGTTTGGAATATCAATACACTCCCTTAGAAGGACTGAAAGAACAACTGTTCAAGCAGGGCCCAGAATATGAAAAGTCAAGTCCAGGCAATGGCTGATTCCACTTCTCCTTTTGGGACCACCCTATAGAATTAGACATCAACTTCCATCTGGTGGAAACCCCTGGTCCTGATCTGAAGCCATGTTTTGCTCTTATTGCTTTTTGGCCCTTGTATTCTAAATTGTCTCTCTTGCGTTGTAATGTTTCACATAGAAGCTATCAAACTTCTAATGGTTATAGAAATGGAACCTCAGATGACATACCGAGGTCCACTAGATTGTCCCCCTGGTGGAGAACTAACTGCCATCCCTTAATGACACCCCTACACAGCTTGAAGAAGCCAGATTGGTCATCTCCTCTTTCCTCATAATAGCAGTTAGAGTCTCCATTTCTAGACGGGGGGATTGAGGTAGAAATTACTAGGCAGTCAGTCTAGAACTCTGAGACCTTGGTCCTGTTTTCAGTAACCATCCCATTCCATTGTCCTGAATTCCTGTGTCTTTCAGTTCAGTTCAGTCGCTCAGTCATGTCCGACTCTTTTCGACCCCATGGACTGCAGCACACCAGCCTTCCCTGCCCATCACCCACTCCTGGAGCTTGCTCAAACTCATGTTCATTGAATCAGTGATGTCATCCAACCGTCTCATCCTGAGTCGACCCCTTGTCCTCCCACTTTCAATCATTCCCAGCATTAGGGTCTTTTCAAATAAGTCAGTTCTTTGAATCAGGTGGCCAAAATGTTGGAGCTTCAGCCTCAGCCTCAGACCTTCCAATGAATATTCAAGACTGATTTCCTTCAGGACAGACTGCTTGGGTCTCTTTGTAGTCAAGGGATTCTCAAGAGTCTTCCCCAACACCACAGTTCAAAAGCATCAATTCTTCTGTGCTCAGCATTTTTATAGTCCAACTCTCACACCCATACATGAGTACTGTAAAAACCAAAGCTTTGACTAGATAGACCTTTGTTGGCAAAATGTCTCTGCTTTCTAATATGCTGTCTAGGTTGGTCATAACTTTTCTTCCAAAGAGCAAGAGTCTTTTAATTTCATGGCTGCAATCATCATCTGCAGTGATTTTGGAGCCCCGCAAAATAAAGTTTGTCACTATTTCCATTGTTTTGACATCTATTTGCCATGAAGTGATGGGACCAGATGCCAGGATCTTAGTTTTCTGAATGTTGAGTTTTAAGCCATCTTTTTCACTCTCCTCTTTCACTTTCATCAAGAGGCTCTTTAGTTCTTCTTCGCTTTCTGCCGTACGGGTGGTATCATCTGCATATCTGAGGTTGTTGATATTTCTCCCGGCAATCTTGATTCTAGTTTGTGTTTCCTCCAGTTCACCATTTCTCGTGATGTACTCTGGATATAAGTTAAATAAGCAGGCTGACAATATACAGCCTTGGTGTACTCCTTTCCCGATTTGGAAGCAGTCTGTTGTTTCAAGCCCAGTTCTAACTGTTTCTTCTTGACCTGCATGTAGATTTCTCAGGGGGCAAGTCAAGTGGTCTAGTATTCCCATCTCTTTAAGAATTTTCCAGAGTTTGTTGTGATCCACACAGTCAAAGGCTTTAGCATAGTCAATAGAGCAGAAGTAGATATTTTTTAGGAACTCTCTCACTTTTTCGATGTTCCAATGGATGTTGGAAATTTGATTTCTGATTCCTCTGCCTTTTCTAAATCAAGCTTGAGCATCTGGAAGTTCATGGTTCATGTAGTTTTGAAGCCTGGTTTGGAGAATTTTAAGCGTTAATTTGCTAGCGTGTGAGATGAGTGCAACTGTGCGGTTGTTTGAGCATTCTTTGGCATTGCCTTTCTTTGGGATTGGAATGAACACTGACTATTTCCAGTCCTGTGGCCACTGCTGAGTTTTCCAAATTTGTTGGCATATTGAGAGCAGCACTTTCACAGCATCATCTTTCAGGATTTGAAACAGCTCAACTGGAATTCCATCACCACCACTAACTTTGTTCATAGTGATTCTTCTTAAGGCACACTTGATTTCACATTCCAGGATGTCTGGCTCTAGGTGAGTGATCACACCATCGTGATTATCTGGGTCGTGAAGATCTTTTTTGTATAGCTTTCCTGTGTATTCTTGTCACCTCTTCTTAATATCTTCAACTTCTGTTAGGTCTATACCATCTCTGTCCTATATTGAGCCCAACTTTGCCTGAAATGTTCCCTTGGTATCTAATTTTCTTGAAATCTCTAGTCCTTCCCATCCTATTGTTTTCCTCTGTTTCTTTGCATTAATCACTGAGGAAAGCTTTCTTATCTCTCCTTGCTTTTCTTTGGAACTCTGCATTCAAATGGGTGTATCTTTCCTTTTCTCCTTTGCTTTGGTTTCTCTTCTTTTCTCAGCTATTTGTAAGGCTTCATCAGACAACCATTTTGCCTTTTTGCATTTCATTTTCTTGGCAATGGTCTTAATCACTGCCTCCTGTACAATGCCGTGAACCTCCATCCATAGTTCTCCAGGCACTCTATCAGATCTAATCGCTTGAATCTATTTATCACTTGCACTGTATAATTGTTAGGGATTTGATTTAGGTCATACCTGAATGGTCTAGTGGTTTTCCCTACTTTCTTCAATTTAAGTCTGAATTTGGCAATAAGGAGTTCATGATCTGAGCCACAGTCAGCTCCCAGCCTTGTTTTTGCTGACTATATAGAGGTTCTCCATCGTTGGCTGCAAAAAAAAGGTGACTTGAAACAGTTGGCCAAATACATAGTTCTATAAGATCAATTGATTGTGATAGTGTAACACTAGATATGAGAAGAAGAAATAAGAGGAAATCATTTCCTAGACCATCAAAGACTAGTAGGTCAGATGGCCCAAAGATTTGGGCTACTGTTAACAGTGCCTAGTCCAGTAATAGCACATTGAGTGACCTACCAATGAAATCTTTGCCTGACCTAGCTCTGTGGGATAAAATAGTCATGAAATGCCTCCCAAAACATGGTTGAATTTATTACCATGGAGTGGGAAGAGGAGGAGGGGTAGGAGCACCGACAACAAAAATAGGTCACTCACCAATCTAGTTCTGTAAGAATGAAGTCACCTAGCTACTGCAGTCACTGACCTTGAACACAACCTTCAAGGAGCTCAGGAATGAGGTACTCTCTGCTCTGGGAAAACTGGCAGAATAGGCCTTCAGATCCTTCAGATAATTAAGTATTTTGGGGACACAATTTTATGAACCTGATTTTTTGCATCTTCACATACCTAGCAAAGCATTTAAAATCATTATCAGAGATATCTGGTCCTTGTGAGTAGCAACAACCTTCTACTGAGATTTGTGCTTGATTGCACATAACTCCTTCATAAAAATCATAAATATACTGACCTCTCACATCTTCAAAGCAGTTCCCCAGAGCTAGCTGAGAGGCTGTCTCCCAGCGATGGTCCTCAATAAGTCCTCAAATATAACCGAACTCACAGCTTTCACATTGTAAACTTTATGCCCACTAATATGAGTAGATACAAAGTTTCAGCTGACAGTATATGGTGAGGATGTGGCAAATTCAGAATTCTCATACAGTGTTGGTAGAAATGTAAAATGGTCAACCACTTTGAAAAACAATTTGGCAGTTGCTCAAATGATTAATCATATGTTGCCATGAAATTTGAAAACATTATGCTAAATGAAGAAGAGAGTGCCCAAAGAACACATATTATATGGTTTATGAAAATATGCAGATTTGGTTCTCTCCATAGCAATTACTTTTCTGCACTTCTTGGAATCCCCCACCACAGCGGTGTAGAAGAGCCCCATCTAGTTTCCCTCATCTATCTGGGAGGTACGTTTCTAGGTTGGATTTGGGGGGAAAATGGAGGGAAGAAACCAAAGGAATTTACTCAGGTCAGGACCCTGGTCATCTGCCCATCTATATTTTTGGAGTAAGCAACTGCCAGGAGCTTGAATGTAGGAAATGAGATATTCTGGAATGTGACAGCAGGAAGACCAGTCCCTTCCCAATCTCTCGACAGGATGGGATGAGGCCATTATCTCTGTATCCCTCAGCCTGCTTCTGCCTCAAGGCCCTTCCCTTTGCTTAGGTCTTCAAAGCCATCTTTAATAATAGCTGTTAAATTTCGACAGATGACTTCAATTGCCAGCAAATGCTTTTCATATTTAATGAATGTTTACTATAGTAGAATAAAATATAAATGTTTATTAATAAGACTTGAAATCTGTCCCAGAAGGGGAAAAAAAGGTAGATTACTTACATAAAATAGCCAAGATTTGGCAAGCAGACTTCTCTTGAAGGTTAACTTCACAGATCATTTTCAAAACACCAACTGTGTGTGTTTAGAAAGATTCCCCCATTTTTTTTATTCCATGAAACAATTTAGAAAGTTCTCAAAATGAAGCTGTGTGGAGTCCACAGAAAATATTTTCTGTGAGGTGCAAGAGAACATAAATAATGAGGTTTTTTTTTTTCTGTTTTACTTCCCCAGCTTGAAACATGTCTTTCAAAAATGAAATTTCCTAATTCTCAGGGTTTCTTTGAGATATACTGATTTTTTAAATGGAAATAAAGAGCAATTAGTAGGAAGTCAATATACAGCTAAGGAAACAAGAGAAAAAAAAGCAGAAAAGGCCAAAATTAATGCCAAGGCCTTGGAGTGGTTGGGAGATGTAGACACTCCATTTTACCTAGAGAAAAGGTCAAACCCCAGGGATAGGGCAGCCAGGCCACCGAGGGGTCTCAGAGTGGAGAGGACTGAGCTGAGCCCAGGGCCTAGCGCACAATGTCCCTGGCAGGGGAGCACAAGCCTTATTCAGCCCATTACCTCCAGGAGCACTGAAGTCAGAGTACTGAGCTGCAGCTTCCCTCTTCTATGCATGTGATTTCCGGGTATGTGGCTTCCTCTTTTTAAATGTTTAACTGCCTCACTGCTATGAGCAATCTCAAAGTCTTTTGGAAGCGGGTGGGGAAGTATATAACAGGGATCACAAATGCTGGGAAAATTTTTTAAAGGAAAAATCATATTAGACCACTTACCATTAATCCTGAAAACTAGACTTAAGATAAAATCAAACATTAAAGCGCTCCCCCACCCAATAAAGCTGTTGGAGGGTGGATGACAGCTTCCCACCTCAACAATGGCCTGGGCACAAGCCCCGGAGGCAGCACCAAGGTATTAAGGGCAATCTGCCCTTTGAGCCTAGACTCACAGCAAACAACAGAAACACTTATCAACAGAGACCACAAATACGCCATCCATGAAACACAAGAATTAAAATTTGGAGTGTTAATAGAAGATAAATTCTGATCCTGAGGTCCATTTCCAAGCTTCAAGTCTTAGCTACTTTTAGAAAGCTATAAGTTTATATTTTGCTGCTTAAACTTAAAAAAAGTGTAAACACACAACTAATTCTTCACCATGCATAAACAAAATTGAGTTTTCAAATGTAACTTTAAGGAAAAAAAAAATCAGTGTTGTTTGAAACCACCCTGAACCCACAGCCAACTCCTGTGAAGCCAGTCTTCTGCTGGAGTGCTCCCTGGCATCAAGCCTGCTTCACAATCATCAACAACGCAACAGTTACGGCGTAAGGGGCAGTGCATGCTGAGGGCATCAGACACTCAACCTTACGACAACGCCACGAGATGTGAGAGGTACCGAGATCCACATTTTACAGAGGAGGAGACTGAGGCTCAGAGCCAGGTAAGTAACCTGCCCAAGATCACACAGCTAAAAAAGTGGAAGCCAGGCCACCAGTGAGGTCTGACTCTAACACGCCCACTGGCTTGCGCATGTAACACTGCTCTCCCAGGTTATTACCCACACTCCTTCTGCAGTCCCTTCCCCGCTGCTCCATGTTTGTGCTTAGTCTCTCAGTCGTGCTGACTCTTTGCGACCCCAGGCACTGCAGTCCGCCAGGCTCCTCTGTCCGTGGGGATTCTCCAGGCAAGAATACTAGAGTGGGTTGCCATGTCCTTCTTCAGGGGAGCTTCCCAACCCAGGGACTGAACCCAGGTCTCCAGCACTGCAGGCGGATTCTTTACCATCTGAGCCACCAGGGAAACCCCAGTTGAGAAAACAGGCATCACAGAAAAGGAGAGCAGCCTTATACCCGTTTCAGTCACTGCCTCCCATGTTATCTGTCTGCCTGGCTAAGACCTGCCCATCGAAGGATATCTTCATAGTTTGGGCCGATTTTAAAGGCCAGAAGACTTCATTCAAAACTAACTTCCTGAAACTTTCATTCTGTCTTTGGGTCCCTTTGTCACTCCAAATCCTGCCCAATTATTTTCTGGTATTAGGTTGCATCTATGGCGCCCCACTCCAGTACTCTTGCCTGGACAATCCCATGGATAGAGGACCTGGAAGGCTGCAGTCCATGGGGTCGCTGAGGGTCGGACATGACTGAGCGACTTCACTTTCATGCATTGGAGAAGGAAATGGCAAACATGTTAAGTCATTTAGATGTGTATAAGAGACAGCAGTACTCCCTCCCTCCATCCACTTAGGTCTGCGGGTCTACGTGTCAAGGGTTGCAGCAACTCACTTTGCAGCAGGAATCGGGAGGAGGAGGAGACAGCAAGGATAGGCTAAGGTCGGTGCAGGGGACAATGTGCGTAGGGGGGTGCAGAACCCCGTCATACCCCCTCTCAACTTCCCCAAGCCCCGACCTCCATTTTGATGTTTGAAATGGCCTAGGGGATGGATCTGGAGAAGGAAATGGCAACCCACTCCAGTGTTCTTGCCTGGAGAATCCCAGGGATGGCGGAGCCCAATGGGCTGCCATCTGTGGGGTCGCACAGAGTCGGACACGACTGAAGCCACTTAGCAGCAGCAGCAGCAGGGGATGGATCTGTAGGGAAAATAGTGGGTTTGGGAAGAGGGAGGGGGAAGAACTGAGAAGGAACGGGGAGGGCTCGGACTGGGGGCCCCCTAGAGGACGCACGAAGCCTTTCAGGTATGAAAATTAAAGGAAAGAAAGAAAGGAAACCATGATATCTAGACCCCTGAACATTCGTAGCAAGGCCTCTGTCCTCGGTGCTGATCTAGCCACCAAAAATGCAGTCGTTTTTCCTGTCTCCTAGGAGCAATGATGCCCAAAGAGGAACAAGTGCTGAAAAATCTCACCATGGAAAATGCCAACGAAGAAAATGAAAAAAAAGATGAAAAAGAGCAGGATGCTAATAAAGGAGAGCCTTTGGCCCTCTCTTTGGGAGCTGGTGAATACTGTGTACCTAGAGGGAATCGCAGACGGTTCCGTGTTAGGCAGCCCATTCTACATTATAGATGGGACATGACTCAGAGGCTTGGAAAGCCACAGGCGAGGATGAGAGAAGAGAATATAGAAAGGATTGGGGAAGAGATGAGACAACTCATGCAAAAGCTGAGGGAAAAGCAGTGGAGTCACAGTTTGCAGGCAGTTAGCACTGACCCCCCTCACCATGAGCATAATGATGAGTTTTGCCTTATGCCTTAAACCCTGATGTTAATAGGGAGACACACTTGCTTCTTAAACTTACATGTTCATGATGTACCTTTGTCGTAAACCTTTTGATGCCACTCATTTCTGGTGGGTCTCAGATTACCAGCTTCTAGTTGAATGTTTTGACCCAGTCTGTAAGATTCTGTTAACAGGATAATTTTACCTGTTTCATGGCAAGATGCTTATTATATATTGTGAAGTAAATAAAGCAGTTTAAAAAAGCAATTTCTGTATGTATTCTTTTTTATTTCAAATTTAATACTTACCTAATACATAAAGAGAAAAATGCTGAAATTAATGTACCAAAAGATTAATTCAGGGACTCATTTCTGTGACATGAGTTGATGTCTTTTATAATTTCTGTAGTTTGAGAAGATGTGGAGCTATTTTTAATGACTTTATGAAAGCCATAGAGTCACTTAATAAAGACTTGGTTATGAAATTTGAGTCTTTAAGCCTGATGAATAAACCCAGGAATTCTTTACAAATTGGGAACTATATTTGCTTCACATGACTGTGAAACAAGGTCTGGTGTGTCTGAGCTGTGTTTACCTATTTTTGTCCCCATCTCCACATATTAAGCAAGAACCTGAGATTTTCCCCCTACCCTCAGATTGTCCCTTCAAATATTTAGCAGAGTCCCCAAATATAGATGTCCCCAGTCCAGCATCCTTCGTCCCCCTCAGGGCTGCACTTTCTGCTAGTCAGTTTGTGATTCTGCCTGACATAAGGTAGGCACTTGGCAAAATACAATTAATAATGATTGCATCAAGAGCTCGGAGTTTTTGTCTCATTCAGTCCCTGAATAAAATAATCTTGGATACGTAATTTCAGTTCTCTAGAAGAGATTATTTGCAATTCCTAAAGGAACACTGGATTCATTTAATAATGTCCTAGTGTTTCTAAAACTATGATCATCAGCCACCTGTGTGAGAATCACCTGAGGAGTTTCTTAAAAATGTACCCGTCCAAATCTACTGAATGGATCTCTGGAACTTCTGATTTTAGCAAACTTCCCTGGTGATTCAGATGCACATTAATGTCTAAAAGGCTACTAGTGTGTATATACTTATTATGGTCTCAGTTCTTCAGTAGGAACCATAATAATTAGAAGAACATAAAGATGAATATCTGAATTCAGTGGAAAGAAGCATTAAAATGCAAAGCAGGAGAAAATTTTAAAGACCTTTAGGTTTACTATATAAAAATTAAAATGGAAAGTATATACACTGAAAAGTTAACAGTGGCTATCTTTTGTGGGATATTGGGTGATTTTTTTTCTTGTACTCAACTGCATTTGTCTTAAGGCATATGGATTACTTGTGCAGAAAAGAAATAGATCCAGATCCAAAGAACTCTAGAGTGAGCTTATAAATGCAATAGAGGTACATAAAAAATTCCCATTGACAGAAAGATATGTAGATTTCAAGTTAACCAGAGATACAGTATTCATGCACACATGCATGTTAAGTCATTTCAGTCATGTCTGACTCTTTGGGACCCTATGGACTGTAGCCCACCAGGCTCCTCTGTCCATGGGATTCTCCAGCTAAGAATCCTGGAGTGGGTTGCCATGCCCTCTTCCTGGGAATCTTCCCAACCCAGGGATTGAACCCAGGTCTCCTGCATTACAGGCAGATTCTTTACTGTCTGAGCCACCAGGGAAGCTTCCATGGTTTAGTTGTCTCTCCTATTGAATGTGGGCAAAACCACTAAGTCTTATTTCTAATCAATAGAATACAGCAAAAGTGATGTGACATCACTTCTGTAATTGTGTTACAGAAGATTATGACTTCTGTCTTACTAGGGGACTCCCTGCCCTCGACCCCCTTCATGGCTTTGAGGAAACAAGCTGCTGTATTGGAGAGACCCATATGGCAAAGAAGGGAGAGTATCTTACAGCCAACAGGCAGTAAGGAACTAAGACTCTCAGTCCTAGTCCTCCAAGAATGCTGGAGTGGCTTGCCATGCTCTCTTCCAGGGGAACTTTCAACTTTCAGATCCAACCCAGGTCTCCTGCATTGCAGGCATATGCTTTACTGCTGAGCCACCGGGGAAGCCTGCTAAAGGATAATAATGCTTTTCACTAAAGGGTAATAATGCTTTTAAAACATAGCCACAGTATCATAATCACAAGTAAATGTGGAAAATAATTATTTAATAATTGGTCATGTCAAATTTCCAATGGTTTCATAATTTTTAACCACAAACTATATAAACTAACAAAAAATAAACTGGGTTCCTGAGCAGCAATGTTGACCTTGTCAGGTTGCAAATGACAGGAACAGCCTAATGTAAAGTCTTCTATTGGGAATCTGACAAAAGTGTATGCTTAAGAAAGAGTCTCACAACTTCTGAAGCCAACATAGGCCTGAGGCTACAGATATTGAAAATCAGCAAATGTAAAGAAAGAAGTTAGTCAGTTCTATACAATGAAAATATAGGGTAGCATCAGGGTTGGGAAAGGGAATCACATAGACAACTTCATAACCAAAACAGTCATCTGAGATTTTGACACTTGTATTTTGCAGAAATCTTGGAAAACAGTTATACTTAATCAAATTTGCCGAAATAATCTGTTTAACTCTAGGAAAAAAAGCATTGGCTAGGAAAAGTGGAGGTCAAACTGACAATGTTGGAAAGGTGCAGGCATAATGGAAAACAGACTAAATCAAATTTGCAAAAATAACCTGTTTAACTCTAGAAAGAAAAGCATTGGCTACGAAAAGTGGAGGTCAGACTGACAATGTTGGAAAGATGCAGGCGTAAATCATCAGCTTACTAATCACTCTTGTGGTTGGGTAAATACCTACGAAAAAAGTTCTATTATGGAGTTACAGTTGGAGGAAAGGCAGGACTAAGGAACAGGATGAAAAAACAAGCATATGAGACCATTTTATCATCTACTGTAATTGAATAGGGCACAGAGTATGTTACTAAGAAGTCATTTGTATTTTTCGAGAAACACAAAATTTGGAGGACTAACATAAGTACATTAGGCTTCCCGGGGGTCATTGGTAAAGAATCTGCCTGCCAATACAGGAGCGTGGGCTCAGTCCCTGGGTTGGGAAGATCCTCTGGAGACAGAAATGGCAACCCACTCCAAGAGTCTTGCCTGGGAAATCCCATGAATAGAGGAGCCTGGCAGGCCACAGTCCATTGGGTCACAAAGAGTCGGACATGACTTAGCAACTAAGCAACAATAACAAATACAAGTACATGGAGGACGGGAATTTCCATTGATTAGGACTCAGCACTTTCATTGCCAAGGCCCAAGTTCAATCCCTGGTAAGGGACATAAGATCCCACAATCTGTGTAGTGCATCAAAAGGAAAAAAGAACAAAAATAAGTACACGGAGAAAATAATTTGTGGGTCACTTGGACCTCAAATCTTGAAAATGTGGATAGCCTCTGAGAGTTCTAAGTTGGTCAACCTGAAAGGCAATGAATATGGCTTTCTATCTCTGTGAATAACACGAGAAATTATCTGTGAATCTGGTAATAAAAAGGTTGAGAAGATCTAGTACTCCAATCAGCATCATTTGGGAGTTGTCCAGTGCAGGCAGGACCTTGGCAATGCTTCAGGAAGGAAAATAGTAATAATATGCCCATAAGAAGCAGAGTCTGGGAGATACTTTAAGACACTTGAGGTTAAAACAGGTAGAGGTCCAAGAACACTCTAGAAGACTTTAAGGAAGGAAACTATGAAATAGATGGCATAAGTGTGGCATAAGAGAGAAGGAAACGTGCCAAAACAGGACAAAAAGTAATGCAAAATGAGCTGAAGGGCGTTCTGACCATAATATCTAGCTGTCACAGTGGGGAAAGGCATTCAGAAAAGATATCAATTAACATACCTTCACAATATTAAAAAAAAATCTCTTTAAGAAGAATCAAAAGTAATTTCAGTTCATGCATAATTGGAAAATAAAGTTGTTTTCTGAATGTCAAAGAAGTAAAATTCACCACACACACTACAAATCAATGTAATAATCATACACACCACACACACTATACAGTAACAATATAATAATAGTACACAATGTACACTATATAATAATCATCATCATGTAATAGTCATCCACACCACACACACTATATAATAACAATATAATAATCACATACAATGTACACTATATAATAATCATCATCATGTAATAGTCATATACACCACACACACTATGAACCAATGTAGTAATAATCTAAGCAGATAATGCAAATTTTGGGCTCCGGAAAATAATGGTATGTACAAAACCAAAGGGAGAAGTAGATGGGCAGATAAGCTAGCTAATACCTACGGTGATCCCCAGACAGAAAAAATCAAACGTGTAAACTGTGCTAAAGCCAGTGGTGTGCTGATAAACTAAATGTTATTAAACAACTAGGTGGTAAAGAACGTCCCTGACAATGCAAGAGACACAGAAGACATGAGCTCGATCCCTGGGTCAGCAAGAGTCCCTGGAGAATGAAACGGCAACCCACTCCAGGATTCTTGCCTGGGAAATCTCATGGACAGAGGAGCCTAGCAGGCTTTAGTGCGTGGGATTCAAAGAGTCAGACACGACTGAGCACAGATGCACACACATTTATAATGTTAGCCTATTTCCACTGTGTAAATACTCCTACTAAGCTGATTTTCAGCTACCAATATGATGACATTTATCTAGAGTTGAGAAGACATATGCACAGTTAGCTGTCCTGAGGCATTAAGAGCCGGTTTCAGCACACCATTGGCTGAGCGCCTCCCTTACCAAGGTTAAAACAGGGACAGTACTATGCAAGGAAAATTAAAGGTCAAAAATGGGAAAAGGAAATATCTTTTGAAAAAGTGATGTAGGATGAACATAAAGGAGAGAAAGATAAAAGAAAACGAGGCAGCGCATACGAGAAAAAGGACTGGAGGAGTATGTGCGCATGTCTGTGTGAGTGTCCGAGAGCATGCATGTGTGAGACAGAGATTGGGTGTGTGTATGAGTGTGTGTGTGTGTGTGTGAGAGAGAGAGAGAGTGAGAGAGAAAGAGAAAGAGAGTGATTGGTATATTACCTAGACATGGATGCTCCCAGGTGATTTAAGGTGTGTTTGTAAAAGCACAGACTGGAGTTTGGCAGACCTTAGTTCAAATACTGGCCTCATCACTCACAAGTTTTGTGACCTTATACTAAGTTGATCAATTTCCTAGTTTCATTTCTCTTATTGGTAAAATGTGGTAAGTGTTTAACAAGATGCCTGTCATATGCTATTCTCCCAGTAAATGTTAGCTGTTAATGTTAACACACATGTAAAATGAAAAGAAAAAGGTTTAGTCACTAAAACTGACTAGCTTAATGTTTCAAACTTAACAGAATTAGTGGATTTTTGAAAGTATGCATTGATCCCACTAGTCAAAAGTTGGCATAAAAAGGATCGCATGCATGCCTGCTAAGGACTACGGACTATAGCCCGCCAGGCTCCTCTGTCCACGGGATTCTCCAGGGAAGAATATTGGAGTGGGTTGCTGTGCTCTCCTCCAGGGGCTCTTCCCAACCCAGGGACTGAACTCCTGCATTGCAGGCAGATTCTTTACTGCTGAATCATCTGGGAAGCCCCCAAAAGGATTACACTTGGTGAAAGCGATCTGTCGCACAAAGTACCGTTCAATTTTTTAATCATCATTGATATTTAATAATTGAGAAGCTACGCAGGAAATCCAGAGTTTCAGTTCAGTTTAGTCACTCAGTCGTGTCCGACTCTTTGTAACCCCATGGACTGCAGCACGCCAGGCTTCCCTGTCCATCACCAACTTCTGGAGCTTGCTCAAACTCGTGTCCATCGAGTTGGTGATGCCATCCAACCATTTCATCCTCTGTCATCCCTTTCTCTTCCTGCTTTCAATCTTTCCCAGCATCAGGGTCCTTTCTAATGAGTCAGTTCTTCACATCAGGTAGCCAAAGTATTGGAGCTTCAGCTTCAGCATCAGTCCTTCCAGTGAATATTCAGGACTGATTTCCTTTAGGATGGACTGGTTGGATCTTCTTGTTGTACAAGGGACTCTGAAGTCTCCCACAAAACCACAGTTCAGAGGCATCAGCTCTTCAGCCCTCAGTGTTCCTGTGGCTTCCTGTGTAGCTCAGTCGGTAAAGCATTAGCTTGCAATGCGGAGAGACCCAGCTTCAATTCCTGGGTCAGGAAGATCCCCTGGAGAAGGAAATGGCACCCCACTCCAGTATTCTGGCCTGGAGAATCCCATGGACAGAGGAGCCTAGGGGCTACAGTTCATGGGATCACAAGAGTCAGACTCGACTTAGTACCATCTTCAGCTTTCTTTATGGTTCAACTCTCACATCCATACAAGACTATTGGAAAAAAGATAGCTTCGACTAGACGAACCTTTGTCAGCAAAGTAATGTCTCTGCTTTTTAATATGCTGTCTAGGTTGGTCATAGCTTTTCTTCCAAGGAGCAAGGGTCTTTTCATTTCATGGCTGCAGTCACCATGTGCAGTGATTTTGGAACCCAAGAAAATAAAGTCTGTCGATGCTTTCATTGTTTCCCCACCAATTTGCCATGAAGTAATGTGACCAGATGCCATGATCTTTGTTTTTTGAATGTTGAATTTTAAGCCAACTGATTCACTCTCCTCTTTCGCTTTCATCGAAAGAGGTTCTTCAGTTCCTCTTCACTTTCTGCCATAAGGGTGGTGTCATCTGCGTATCTGAGGTTATTTATATTTCTCCCTGCAATCTTAATTCCAACTTGTGCCTCACCCAGTCTGGCATTTCGCATGATGCACTCTGCACATAAGTTAAATAAGCAAGGTGACAATATACAGGCTTGAGGCACTCCTTTCCCAATTTGGAACCAGTCCATTGTTCCATGTCCAGTTCTATCTGTTGCTTCTTGACCTGCATACAGATTTCTCAGGAGGCAGGTCAGGTGGTCTGGCAGGTAAGACAGGCAAGGTGGTCTGGTAAATCCCGAATTTAGGTTTCCATAAAAAAATCAGTAGGTCTGTCAACCCTCAGCCCGCATTCTCTTGCACCAGTTTACTAGAGGGAACTTAGTAGTGGCTTCAGTTCTTTAGAAAGACACGTTCCGGTTTAACTTTTGGTACCCATCTTTTCTTATTCAAATTACATAGTTATTTCTCTGTCCCTTAGAGGCATTTCAGTCTGTAGCCCCTAATCCATATTGACTGCATTTCAAAATAATTTAGAGTAATGGTTCAATAAATGAGTGGAATTCAGCCTAATTTGGGTTGCAAGACATTTTTATGTTGCAAATCTCAAGTGTACAATATGATAACCATGAGCCACATGTGGCTATAGAGAACTTGAAATGTGACTAATGCAATTTGAGATGGGTAAAAGTGTAAAGCACACACAGGACTTTAAACACATAGTATAGAAAAAGAATTTACTTTTTTATTAAAAATGTATATAAATGATTAAAAGACTAGACTAGAATGAATCAAACTGTTAAAAAAAGAATGTAAAATATATTACTTTCTATTGAACTACACCATTCCAAATCATTTTTAAGAAATATCACATTTTTTAATTAAAATATAATCTATGTTTTTTAGTATTGCATTAAATAAGGCATCGATAGATTTGGATTCTATTATTGTGAATTTTTACCTTAATGGTCCACCGTTTGCATAATACACGTTGTAAATTTCCCAAAGATAAGTCACTCTCCTGATGCAAAGATGACATATATGCAGATTTTCCTGCTCCTCTCTTCAATCTCTGTCTCTGTACCCCTTCTTCTTCCTTTTTTCTCTTCCCTTCCTCTTCCTCCTCTTCCTTTCTGTTCTCTCTTCTTTTCAGACAAGATGCCTCATTTGCCTTTGCAACTTTGAAGTCTCTGTGGCCTGATGTTAAAATCCTTATGCTACATAACTGGGCCTTAATGTAGTTCATACAAAAGATACTGCCTTTCTGGCTTCCCTGGTGGCTCAGTGGTAAAGAATCCACCTGCCAATGTAAGAGACATAGGTTCCATCCCTGATCCAGAAGCAACTAAGCCCCCGGGCCACAACTTTTGAGCCTGGGCCCTAGAGCCTGGTTCCACGACAGGAGAAGCCACTGCAATGAGAAGTCCACACGCTGCAACTAGAGAAAAGCCCGCACAACAGCGAAGACCTAGAATAGCCAAAAATAATTCAATAAAATTGTTATTTGTAAAAGTGCTGCCTTTTCGAGTATGCATTTTGGATTTACATGGGTCTGTCCTGGTTTTTACTATGAATCATTCTGAGGTAGAAATTACTAAGCAGTCAGTGTAGAACTCTGAGATCTAGTCTTGTTTTTAGTAAACATCCCTTTTCCTGAATTCCTGGAATGTGTCTTTAGTCTCATAAATTATCAGCACTCAGACCCAGGGAAGGGCAGTAATTAAATTCTGTTCCATATGCTTGAGGGAAAAAAAAAATACTGGTGATCATTAATCCTAAACCCATACATCTGGTCAATGATAAAATGGCCAGGGGGCATGAAAAAGGGTAGTGACTTAATCCAAGGATCAAGAGAAGCCATAAAGATGTTAAGTATCTTGACCACTAAATTGATTGGTTAGGAATAATGTGATTTCAGGAAGGATATAAAATCTACTGTAAGTCCCGCCTTGGGGGGACACTTTACCCCTTCTCAGTGTCTATGCTGAGAGCTATGTACTTTCCTTCTTTTTATAAATCCTATTGGCTTGATACCCTGAGTATTTGTGTTTTCATGGATTCCATTCTTTGGCTCCATAGACAAGAACTTGGATTCCTGTCTCAATTAGACAATTTGAACTTTTTAAAAGGAATTTCAAAGGCTTATTAAAGGAAAGTGTGATCCAAGTGCATTTCAGCAGCAAAATGTAACTAGCAACATGGGGCAGGTGGTTTCTTTACCACTACTGCCACCTGGGAAGCCCTTATCAAAACGCACATATTTTTAAAGCCTTAGCTATTAATTTTGCCTTTATTCATAGTTTCACAGGAAAAATTGAGACCTGGATTTTTAAAAAAAAATAATCTTATTTGTAAAAAGTCTCATGCCAGATGATACACATTCATTTGGAAAACACAAAAAATCATAAAAAAGAAATTCCAAAAATCATCTTAATCCTGATGAAAGAAAGTGAAAGTTTAGTCACTCAGACATGTCCAACTTTTTGCAAACCCATGGACTGTAGCCCTCCAAGTTCCTCTGTCCATGGACTTCTCCAGGCAACAATACTGGAGTGGGTTTCCATGTCCTTCTCCAGGGGATCTTCCCAACCCAGGGATCACAACCAGGTCTCCCGCATTGCAAGCAGATTCTTTACCATTTGAGCTATCCAGTTCAGTTCAGTCACTCAGTTGTGTCTGACTCTGCAACGCCATGGACCACAGCATGCCAGGCTTCCCTGTCCATCATCAACTACCAGAGCTTGCTCAAACTCACGTCCATTGAGTTGGTGATGCCATCCAACCATCTCATCCTCTGTCATCCCCTTCTACTCATTCCTTTCAATCTTTCTGAGCATCAGGGTCTTTTCCAATGAGTCAGTTCTTCACATCAGGTGGCCGAAGTATTGGAGCTTTAGCTTCAGCATCAGTCCTACCAATGAATATTCAGGACTGACTCCCTTTAGGATTGACTGGTTTGATCGCCTTGCAGTCAAAGGGACTCTCAAGTGTCTTCTCCAACACCACAGTTCAAAGGCGTCAATTCTTTGATGCTCAGCTTGCTTTATAGTCCAATTCTCACATCCATACATGACTGCTGGAAAAACCAAAGCTTTGACTAGTTGGACCTATGTTGGCAAAGCAATGTCTCTGCTTCTTAATATGCTGTCTAAGTTGGTCATAGCTTTTCTTCCAAGGGGCAAGTGTCTTTTCATTTCCTGGCTGTAGCCACCATGTGCAGTGATTTTGGAGCCCAAGAAAATAAAGTCTGTCACTCTTTCTATTGTTTCCCCATCTATTTTCCTTGAAGTGACGGGACCAGATGCCATGATCTTCGTTTCTTGAATGTTGATTTTTAAGCCGACTTTTTTACTCTCCTCTTCCACTTTCATCAAGAGACTCTTTAGTCCCTCTTGACTTTCTGCCATAAGGGTGGTGTCATCTGCATATCTGACGTTACTGATATTTCTCCCAGAAACCTTGATTCCAGCTTGTGTTTCATCCAGCCCAGCATTTCACATGATGTACTCTGCATGTAAGTTAAATAAACAGGGTGACCATATACAGCCTTGAGGTACTCCTTTCCCAATTTGGAAATAGTCCATTGTTTCATGTTGGATTCTAACTGTCACTTCTTGACCTGCATGCAGGTTTCTTAGGAGGCAGGTAAGGTGGTCTGGTATTCCCATCTCTTTAAGAATTTTCCACAGTTTGTTGTGATCCACACAGTCAAAGGCTTTGGCATAGTCAATAAAGCAGAAGTAGATGGTTTTCTGGAACTCTCTTGCTTTTTCGATGATCCAACAGATGTTGGCAATTTGATCTCTGGTTCCTCTGCCTTTTCTAAATACAGCTTGTATAGCTGGAAGCTCTCAGTTCACGTACTGTTGAAGCCTAGCTTAGAGAATCTTGAGCATTACTCTGCTAGCCTGTGAAATGAGTGCAATTGTACAGTAGTTTGAACATTCTTTGGCATTGCCTTTTTTTGGAATTGGAATGAAAACTGACATTTTCCAGTCCTGTGTCCACTGTTGAGTTTTCCAAATTTGCTGGCATATTGAGTGCAGCACTTTAACAGCATCATCGTTTAGGATTTGAAATAGCTCAGCTGGAATTCCATCACCTCCACCTGCATCACTATGAACAAAGCCTGTGGAAATGATGGAATTCCACTTGAGCTTCCTAGGAAGTCCCTTAATCCTGCTACACATGTTAAATATTTCAGTTTATTTTCTCTTAGCCTTTTTTCTACACAAAATATCCACAAATAAAATTTTGTTCTATAAAAATTTGATAATACCGTATAGGTGATTTTGTATACTCCTCTTCCACTTAGCATTTTGAAAGGTTGCTGCTGTGGCCTGCGTTGTGCCGGGATCCATGACATCCCCTCCGGAGGAGATGAGGCTTGACTACTTGGAGCTTTTTGTGTAGCAAAGTTTTATCAAAGTATAACAGAGATAGGGAAAGCATCTGATATAGACATCAGAAGGGGACAGTAGGAGTGCCCGCTTGCTAGCTTTTAGCAAGGCATTTTAGGTCTGTTAGCAAGCTGCTAATCAGATAAGAGAGACATGTCAAGACTGAGGGAGTTTCACCAGGCCTCTTTCCCAAGATATGCATTTTTGAGACAGGATAGCATGAGGGGTGTCATCCTGCCCCCCACCCGCCACCCGCCATAAAGCAATTGACTTCAATACAGCTTTGTTGAACCACATTACCAGCCCAAGATGTGAGAAAAGAAAAAAGGTTAGGCAGAACTGGTTTCATCAATAGAGAAGGGAGAAAAAAAAAAAAAGTTTGCCACTTGGAGTTCATTTCCTTCTCCCACTTGGGGACCTCTGGCCTTCCTACCTGTTACCCTCTCGGTTTTAAGATAACCTTTTTTTTGCTATCTTTAAGAATTATTTGAAATTAAATTGCTACTTAAATGGATCGACAAATTGACTACAATAACGATAGAATTGGGAGAAAATACAGATGATTAAGTTAAGCATGCTGATGGCATTTCTCGACATATAATCCAAGGCAGAAATCATACAGAAAAATTACTTTTATTACTTTAAAAGTAAGCTTTTCCATGATATAATTTTAAATGGCAAATAAAATACAGGAAAACTAACATACAGTAAACACCAAGAGTTATTATTATAACTAATGAATTGGGTTCAAATCATCAAGGAAAGGCAACACAGATATAAAAATGAACAAAAAAGGAAAAGGTAAACCATTTTACAATTAAGTAATAGACATAATAAAAAATGATGTTTCATCAGTAATCAAGGAAATTCAAAGGAGAATAAGAAAATACTTTCAAATCACAAGTTAGTAAATAATCTTCATAATGATAACCTACATTTATTGATCACTTATAATCTAAGTGCCTTACATGTCTCACTTAATTTCCCTACCCACATAAGTTGCATGCAGATACCAGTGTCAGGCCCATTTTGTAGTTAAGGGTAAGGAATCACATACTCAAAGTCATATCACTATTAAGGTATAGAGCTAGAGTTTGAACAGTCGGATTTCTTAGTCCATGCCATTATTAGTGATTTGTATCTAGAGATGAAGGTTCAGAAAAGTGGGTACTTTCATATGGTGCTGGTGAGAATGACAACTGGTACTTTTCTGAAAGTTAGTTTGAAGGTATGTATCAAAAACTTTAAAATAATTCTACAGTCTTTAACCCCAAATTTCTTTCCTTTTTTTAATATAAAATGGAATTTTATTTATTTTTTAATATAAATATATTCATTTTAATTGGAGGTTAATTACTTTACAATATTGGATTTGTTTTGCCATACATCTTTCTATGCCTATGACTACATCCCAGATGAAAAGACATACAAATGTCTTGTGTCTGAGCTGTGAAAACATCCAAGTGTGCAAATATGTAACTATATTCAATAACAAGACATTTCTTTCAGCATTGTTGAAATGTCAAGAAACCCACAAAATTGAACACAACTTTAATACTTGTGAATAAGGTAGAAAATAAATACGCTAGGGTTCAATAAGACTTTGGAAAAGTATGCAGTCATTATAAATAATGGAATAGTTCTGTCCAGAATGAAATGGAAAATTCTCTAAGAAATATTGGATGGGGGAATTTTAGCTATATGTGAAGAATAATTGACTGCAAGTGGCTAAAATATTAAGGAAATTTATGATTTCATTTAGCCAGAAGAGCAGAAGTAGATAGAGCAGGCTTCAGGACTGACTGATTCAACAGCTGAAGTATGTCGTCAAGACCCAAGGTCCTTCCATCTCAGCTTCCCCACACCAAGGGTTACTCTTCTTCCTGAGGCCGACGGTTACCCCTGATGCAACAAGATGGCTGCTTCTGGTGACTGAGGGCACATTCTTCTCCGTTTCTGTCCCTCCGGAGAAAAGACATAAACTTCTCCTCTAACCATCGAATATAAGGCCTTTTCAATCTGACTGGGCCATTTTAAGATTGTTGGCCACCCTCAACCAGTAACAGTACTCAGGGAGGTTCTAGATCCTGATAGATTCAGAATAACAAGGACTTGCTCCCAGAAGCTATCAGTGAGGTAAAGTGGGGTAGACATTCCGAAGTCTGGAGTTGTGTTAGTGGGGAAGCGGGAAACGGGTGTTAGCTAAGCATATACTACACTGGATGCCTCAAAAATAAGAGCGTCTCAGAACACTCTGACCTCCAGAGGCCCTGAGTGGTAAATGAAATAGCCAGAAGACACACTGAATAAACTTTGGAAGGAAAGGAGATAGATCATAAAAAACAGAACTTTCAAAAAAAAAATTTCCAACATGCAGAGGAAGGTAAAAGAGACAGAGTGGGGGGAAAGGAGGGAAGGGGAGACAGAGAGAGAGAGAGAAGAAATCATGAATGTGACTTGGCAAAAGCTCCCCCGTTGATAGAAATCTGAGATGTCCCTGGAGCCCTATGATCCAAAACCAAAACCAAAACAGGGGAAGGTGCTCCAAGTTAGCAGGTCCAGTAAGACCACTCACTGTGGCTCAGCGGACTTCAGGTGGGTCTGTGCCCACAGGTGCCCAAGAAACCAGTCAGTCAGAAAGAGAACCCAGTGGAGATCATTCCAAGGAGATAGATTTTCCACAGAGTTTCCACTTTCATCACATATATAACACCTCCCTTCTTAGAATCTTGCCCTGCTCTGTGGATCTGTGCAAGATGTGTTGGGCACATCCCTTTCTTCTTGAGTAGGTAGAAAGTCAGCCTTGAATGTCGTTTAACAACATTTCTAAGAAGCAAAAGCTTTAGTCCTCAGCTTTTAATCTTATTGGGGTTTGTAGGGATTTCCACTGGACATTGCTTGCTCGCTTGGTGGGCTCATGACCTCTACCTGAGCCAGGCTACTCTCTTTTACTTATTATTTCTTTCCAGAACTTCTTCTCCTAGGGGGAAAAAAAAACAAAAAGTCCCAAACTTAGCTACATTTCAAGGCTCAGTGGAGATCCTTCTTCCTCATGACAGCTTTCCTGGCTCTGTGAATATCTCCCTTCTTATACTCCTATTAAGCTGAGAGAACCCCACAGATTCTGTTTCTTTTTCACTAGAAGTTATGTGCAATCGCAGACCTTCCCAGGCCCATCTTGCTCTCCTTTCCCTGTGATATCTTGGATTGTGTGTTATAATTGTTTTGTATCTTTCACTGACTTTAGACCGCTGAATCAGTGAACTAGTCTGTTTCTCTTCTTGCCCCTTTCCAATCCAATCTCTGTATGGGAGTCCAAGGAATATTTTAATACTTTAAAGGAGAATGAGAACATGCTCCTTCTTTCAATTATATCCCTTCAAATTTCTCCATTGCATTTGAATACTTTAAAACAAACCAAATCGTTACCACGGCCTTCAAACTCTGCCAGACTTGGTTCCTGGTCACCCCTCCCCCTCAGCCAGGCCACTCTCCCCCTCTTTTGATAAGCTCCAGCTCCAGTGCCCTCCTTCGCTTCTAACTGGGCCAAGGGCTTTCCTGCCCTGGAGCCTGTGCACGCGCATGGCTCCCTAAGGGCTGACCACTTTCCCTCCCAACCTTCTCACTGGCCCCCATTAACTCATTTCCTTGTTTCCCCTTTAGGCCTCAGCTTAAACATCATGCCTACTCTTAAGCCCTGGTCTAGCGCCTCATGCTATGCCTCACAGAAACTTGTTTTCTTTCTTTATCGTAATTTGGGATTGCATGTTTGTTCAGTGTTTCTCTTCCACACTAGAGTGTTCACCTCATGCTCTGAGAGATCATGTCTTTCTTATTTAACAGGGCATATCCTGCAACTAGCCCAGTGCCTGACACGTGGTAAGTCCCATGAGAGAGTAGATTAAATCCTACCAAACTGCCATTTTTTTAAGGTAAAAACCAGGCACATATAGGCAACCTGCTTACGCTCAATCTCCTTTTGTGATTGTTAGCATTTTGCCTTATATACAGAGGTGCCTCTATGCTAAATGCATAAATATTTACAATTGTCATGTCTTCTTTGGTGGCGGTGTTACAGTTGGTAAAGAATCCATCTGCCAATGCAGGAGATGCAAGAGACATGCTGGTTCAATCCCTGGGTTGGGAAGATCCCCTAGAGTAGGAAATGGCAACCCACTCTGGTATTCTTGCCTGGAAAATCCCATGGACAGAGGAGCCTGGCGGGCTACAGTCCATGGGATCACAGAGAATCAGACACAACTGAGCATGCACACACACACACACCATTCTTGGATTGATCCTTTGATCATCATGTAGTGTCCTTCCTTGTCTCTTGTAACAGTCTTTATTTTAAAGACTATTTAGTCTGATATGATTATTGCTACTCCAGCTTTCCTTGGATTTTTATTTGCATAAAGTTACTTTTTTAATCTCCTCATTTTCAATCCATATGTGCCCCTAGATCTGAAGTGGGTCTCTTGTAGACAGCATATATTTGGATCTTGTTTTCGTATCCATTCAGCCAGTCTATGTCTTTTATTGGGGGCATTTAATCCATTTTCATTTAAGGTAATTATCTATACGTATGGGCTTTCCTGGTACCTCAGCTGGTGAAGAATCCACCTGCAATGCAGGAGATCCTGGTGCAACTCCTGGGTCGGGAAGATCCCCTGGAGAAGAGACAGGCTACCCACTCCAGTATTTACGGGCTTCCCTGGTGGCTCAGATGGCAAAGAATCTGCCTGAAATGTGGGAGACCTGAGTTCGATCCCTAGGTTGGGAAGATCCCATGGAGGAGGGCATGGCAACCCACTCCAGTACTCCTGCCTGGAGAATTCCCATGGCAGAGGAGCCTGGCGGGCTACAGTCCATGGGGTGGCCAACAGACACGACCGAGCAACTAAGCACACATATTGCCATTTTCTTAATTGTTTTGTGTTTGTTTTTGTAGTTCTTTTTTCTTCCCTTCTTTTGTTATCTTTTCTTGTGTTTCTTGCCTAGAGAAGTGCCTTTAGCAGTTGTAAAGCTGGTCTGGTGGTGGTAAATTCTCATAGCTTTTGCTTGTCTGTAAAGTTTTTGACTTCTCCACTTCAGTATTCTTGCCTGGAGAATTTCATAGACAGAGGAGTCTGGTAGGCTATACAGTTCATGGAATTGCAAAGAGTGGGACACGACTGAGTGACTCACACACACACACACACATGAAATCTGTATGAGAGCCTTGCTGGGTAGGGTGTTCTTGGTTGTAAGTCATCCCGTTTCATCCCTTTAAATATATCCTGCTACTCTCTTCTGACCTGCAGAGTTTCTGCTGAAAAGCCAGCTGATAACCTTATGGGTATTCCATTGTGTGTTATTGATTGCTTTTCTCTAGTTGTTTTCAGTATTTTTTCTTTGTATTTAATTTTTTTAGTTGTTTTAATACGTGTCTCAGCATGATCCTCTTTGGGTTTATCCTGTATGGGACTCTGCACTTTCTGGACTTGGGTGGCTATTTCCTCTCCCTTGTTATAGAACTTTTCCTCTATGATCTCTTCAAATATTTTCTCAGATTCTTTCTCTTTTTCTTCTTTTTCTCGGGCCCCTATAATTTTAAGGTTGGCATTGTCCTCGAGGCTTCTGGGACTGTCCTCACTTTGTTTCAGTCTTTTTTTTTTTTTAAGTCTGCTCCATGGCAGAGATTCACTTCTAACTGGGCCAAGGGCTTTCCTGCCCTGGAGCCTGTGCACGCGCATGGCTCCCTAAGGGCTGACCACTTTCCCTCCCAACCTTCTCACTGGCCCCCATTAACTCATTTCCTTGTTTCCCCTTTAGGCCTCAGCTTAAACATCATGCCTACTCTTAAGCCCTGGTCTAGCGCCTCATGCTATGCCTCACAGAAACTTGTTTTCTTTCTTTATCGTAATTTGGGATTGCATGTTTGTTCAGTGTTTCTCTTCCACACTAGAGTGTTCACCTCATGCTCTGAGAGATCATGTCTTTCTTATTTAACAGGGCATATCCTGCAACTAGCCCAGTGCCTGACACGTGGTAAGTCCCATGAGAGAGTAGATTAAATCCTACCAAACTGCCATTTTTTTAAGGTAAAAACCAGGCACATATAGGCAACCTGCTTACGCTCAATCTCCTTTTGTGATTGTTAGCATTTTGCCTTATATACAGAGGTGCCTCTATGCTAAATGCATAAATATTTACAATTGTCATGTCTTCTTTGGTGGCGGTGTTACAGTTGGTAAAGAATCCATCTGCCAATGCAGGAGATGCAAGAGACATGCTGGTTCAATCCCTGGGTTGGGAAGATCCCCTAGAGTAGGAAATGGCAACCCACTCTGGTATTCTTGCCTGGAAAATCCCATGGACAGAGGAGCCTGGCGGGCTACAGTCCATGGGATCACAGAGAATCAGACACAACTGAGCATGCACACACACACACACCATTCTTGGATTGATCCTTTGATCATCATGTAGTGTCCTTCCTTGTCTCTTGTAACAGTCTTTATTTTAAAGACTATTTAGTCTGATATGATTATTGCTACTCCAGCTTTCCTTGGATTTTTATTTGCATAAAGTTACTTTTTTAATCTCCTCATTTTCAATCCATATGTGCCCCTAGATCTGAAGTGGGTCTCTTGTAGACAGCATATATTTGGATCTTGTTTTCGTATCCATTCAGCCAGTCTATGTCTTTTATTGGGGGCATTTAATCCATTTTCATTTAAGGTAATTATCTATACGTATGGGCTTTCCTGGTACCTCAGCTGGTGAAGAATCCACCTGCAATGCAGGAGATCCTGGTGCAACTCCTGGGTCGGGAAGATCCCCTGGAGAAGAGACAGGCTACCCACTCCAGTATTTACGGGCTTCCCTGGTGGCTCAGATGGCAAAGAATCTGCCTGAAATGTGGGAGACCTGAGTTCGATCCCTAGGTTGGGAAGATCCCATGGAGGAGGGCATGGCAACCCACTCCAGTACTCCTGCCTGGAGAATTCCCATGGCAGAGGAGCCTGGCGGGCTACAGTCCATGGGGTGGCCAACAGACACGACCGAGCAACTAAGCACACATATTGCCATTTTCTTAATTGTTTTGTGTTTGTTTTTGTAGTTCTTTTTTCTTCCCTTCTTTTGTTATCTTTTCTTGTGTTTCTTGCCTAGAGAAGTGCCTTTAGCAGTTGTAAAGCTGGTCTGGTGGTGGTAAATTCTCATAGCTTTTGCTTGTCTGTAAAGTTTTTGACTTCTCCACTTCAGTATTCTTGCCTGGAGAATTTCATAGACAGAGGAGTCTGGTAGGCTATACAGTTCATGGAATTGCAAAGAGTGGGACACGACTGAGTGACTCACACACACACACACACATGAAATCTGTATGAGAGCCTTGCTGGGTAGGGTGTTCTTGGTTGTAAGTCATCCCGTTTCATCCCTTTAAATATATCCTGCTACTCTCTTCTGACCTGCAGAGTTTCTGCTGAAAAGCCAGCTGATAACCTTATGGGTATTCCATTGTGTGTTATTGATTGCTTTTCTCTAGTTGTTTTCAGTATTTTTTCTTTGTATTTAATTTTTTTAGTTGTTTTAATACGTGTCTCAGCATGATCCTCTTTGGGTTTATCCTGTATGGGACTCTGCACTTTCTGGACTTGGGTGGCTATTTCCTCTCCCTTGTTATAGAACTTTTCCTCTATGATCTCTTCAAATATTTTCTCAGATTCTTTCTCTTTTTCTTCTTTTTCTCGGGCCCCTATAATTTTAAGGTTGGCATTGTCCTCGAGGCTTCTGGGACTGTCCTCACTTTGTTTCAGTCTTTTTTTTTTTTTAAGTCTGCTCCATGGCAGAGATTCCCACCATTCTGTCTTCAGCTATTCTGCTATTGAATCCTTCTAGTGTAGCTTTCATTTCAGTTATTGTCTTGCTCATCTCTGTTTGTTTGTTCTTTAGTTCTTCTAGATCTTTGTTAAAATTTTCTTATATCTTCTTGATCCATGACTCCACTCTTTTTCTGAGATCCCAGATCTTCTTTACTATCATTAGTCTGAATTCTTTTCAGATAATTGTTGGTCTTCTCTTCATTTAGTTGTTCTTGTGATTTTCATCTTTCTCCTTTGCAGTATGTTTCTTTGTTGTCTCATTTTGCTGGACTTACTGTGTTTGTGGTCTCCTTTCTGTAGGCTACAGGAATGTATTTCCTCTTGTTTATGGCCGGCTCCCTGTGGCGGGCGAGGTTGGTCCAGAGGCTTTTGCCGTTATCCCGTTGCTGTGTAGTTTGATTGGTGTTGCAGTGATCAGGGCCTGCCCCGTGTATTGAGCAGGGGCTCCCCTTTGCTCTGTGGTTGTCGTTGCCTTGTCAGGGGCAGGGTCTGCTCCCTAGTAAAACCCCCAAGATCTGTTTCTTAGCTGTGATTCTGATTTGTGGTGTGAGGTAGGTGGGATTGGAGCATTCCTACCGCGAGAGAAGTCACTGAGTACGCCTCTTCTGAAGATGTTCACTTGTGAATGTGGTTGGTCTTGTCCCCTTCTGCCCATTGTGTGGGCTTACAAACTACACTGTTGCTGGTACTGCTCTCAATCCCACCTTAACTGTGGATATGCCAGCAACTGGCCTTGATGACTCTCAGGCATTGTTTTCACCTGGCCACCAGTGTAGGTCCACCAAGGTTAGATCCCAGGACTGTAGTGTTCACGCACCTGGACCTTCTGTGGGAGCTATACAGGCAGCCTGTAGTCTGGTCTGGCCCAACTCCCATGCGTACATGCCCACAGAGGCCCCAGCTGCTAAAGCCACCCCCATCCCCATCCCAGATGCAAGAGTAATTTTACTCCTTTCAGATGTTCTGTAGGCTCTTAATTAAGGAAGCCATAAGTAGAGATATAACTTGACATTTTGTACCACCACAAGGAGAGATTTCAGCTCTTCCTCCTTAGTCACCCAACCCCTAGGGCTCAGCTCTGGTTCATCCCTCCTATGGGAGAATTTCCTAGTAGGGGTAGCTGTTTGCACCTTCCTGGGACAGTGGGCAGGTCCTGACACTCACTGGTGGATTTCCTAGTACCGAGAGCTAACCATGGCCTTCTAGGCCAGCAGGGGCAGATACCGAGGCCCACTGGCAGGATTGCTAGTGGGAAAAGCTGTCTGCACCTTTTTGGGTCTGCAGGGGCAAGGCCTGGCGCCTTCCTACAAGTCTGGACGAGGCAGCTAGTGCCCACCTCTGGAACCCAACATGGTGGCAGCAACTCACGCCTGCCCACTGAGCTCCTGTAGGCATTGCCCTGTTGCCTGGGTGCACTCACAGGGACCGAGTTTCTTGTGGTTGTCCCACCTTTCTCCATGTGCATCTGCCAATAATGGCGCCTTGCCTCTGGTGGGGCAGGCTTCTTCCTAGCGATAGTTGAAAGCTTATGGTGTTCTGCCATATTTGTTGTCTCCAAACGAGAAGGCTTAACTCTGGGACCAAAGACAGTCTCAGACACTCAGAGCTTTGTGTAGCAGAAATTTTACTAAAGTGATAGTGACAGGAAAAAGCTTCTGACGTAGATATCAGAAGCGGGTAAAGAGATTACTCGTCTTGCTAGTTTTAAGCAGGGCATAACATACTTTTCTGCTAGCTGTTGAGAATAGAAAAAAACACCTCAAGGCTGAGAAAATTTTGCCCAGACCCTTTCCCATAACATACTTAGTGGGATGACATCAGCAGGAGATTAATCAGAAGGAACAGGTTAACCCAGAGCTCAAGGCTGTGGAAGTTTTACCCAGATGTTCTTCCATAACACACATTCTGAGCTCAAAAAAAGACATGTCCTTGAACAAGAGATACTGCTGCCTACTTGTCTAAGGCAAAAGAATGTGAAAAAGAAAGAATGCTCACCTCCACCCTAAAGGGGCCTTAGGCTTGGACTCCTTATCAACCTCCCTAAGTTAACTAGTGCACCCTCAGTTGCCACATCGCATCCCTTCGGGCTGTTTGCACACCTAACCCCGGTCTTTTCTCTGGGGCTGATCTTTGGAGTCTGAGCCTGAACACCTGACCCCCACCCTCACTGACAGACGAGAGTTTCAGGTTGGGAAACACACAGAGTAGCGGTGCCAACCCTCTGTGCAGGCTACTCCACTTTGCCTTCCACAAACCTGTCACTCTTCTCCCCTTTTAGGTTCTGAAACTTGCCCTCTGCCCGGTCTAATTTCTTTGCGGTGAAGAGCCTTCCCAAGGTGCACGAATCGATCCCTCGGTTCCCTCCCTGAGTCCTTCTTCTTCCTTTTGTTGTACCTGTTTATGTGAAGGTTTTATTGTCTTTTTGAGGTCCTCTGTCAGCACTCAGCAGCTGTTCTGTGTAAATCATTCCTCCCGTAGATATATTTTCAATGTTTCTGTAGAGGGAGGTGCACTCTGCTTCCTGCTCCTCCACCATCTTGATCTTCCTCATAACAAGACTAAAACTTAATTATAGGAGAGCAAAACACTTCCTTTTCCCTCACATCTTACCGTCACACCAGTAGGGCTCCTATATAGTAACAGAGGAATATGATGGAAAAAATTGAACAGTGCATATATGAGAACTTACCTAAAAAGTCTCTGGGAAAATCCAAAGTCAACAAAGATGACAAAAACAAGAACACAAGAGAAAATTTTAATCTCTGATACCTACAGCTACAGCAAATAGTGAGCACAGCATAACTTCTAGTTAGATAGACATAAGCCTGACACGAAAACCTATGTACCTCAATTCCTTTCCCATACTACATCATTTTTGGCTTTTAACAAAAATTATGAGTCACACCAAATATAAAAAGTATAGTTCAGAGAGAGAGAGCACAACTATTAGACTCAAGCATGATAGAGATTTTGAAATTATCAGACCATGAACTTATGGTGAGGGCTATAACAGGAAAAGTAGACAATGTGAAAGAAGGGGTATGTAATGTAAGCATGGAGATTGAAAGATTCAAAAGTAAATGCCAAAAAATAAACCCTGTAAGAGGAGTGAATAATGTCTTTTGTAGGCATATGCCATAGACTGGGCATGGCTGAGGAAACATTGCAATTAAAGGTATGTCAACAGAAACTTCCCAAACTGATATGAAAAGAAGAAAGAAAGAAAATAATAGTATAGAATATCCAAGAACTGTGGACAGTTACCAAAGGTGTAACATATATGGAATAGGAATAGCAGAATTAAAAGAAAGAAAGAAAAGAACAGAATAAATAGTATAATAATGGATGAGAATTTTCCAAAATTAAGGATGGAGACTAAAGCACAGATCAATAAAGTTCAGGAACATCAAGCAGTAAAAATACCTAAAAAATGTACATCAGTATATATCATATTCAAATTTTAGGAAATCAATGACAAAGAAAATATTGAAAGAAACCAAAGAAAGGGGAAAAAAACTATATAGGAGCAAGGATAAGAATTACACCAGACTTCTCTTCAAAAATCATGCAAGCAAGAAGAGAATGAAGTAAATTATTTAAACTGTTGAAAAGAAAAAGTTACTCATTTAGAGTTTTGTATCCAATAAAATTATCCTTCAGAAGTGAAGGAGAGGTAAACATTTTCTCAGATATACACAAATTAAGAGAGTTTGATCCAGTTTATATATGATCCAGGAATTCTAGTATGGTTCAACATACAAGAATTGATCAATGTAATTCACCTCATTAACATAATGAGTGAAAAAGGCTACATAATTATTTCAATTGAGGCAGGGAAATCATTTGACAAAATTTAACACCATTAAATGATACAAAAGTACTCAATAAACTAGAAATAGAAGGAATCTACCTCAACATAATAAAAGCCATACACAAAAAAACACATAGTAAGCATCATACTTAATGGGGAAAGACTGAAAGCTTTCCCTCTAAGGTCAGAAACAAACTGAGTGAGTGAGTGAGTGAGTGAGCTCATGTCCAACTCTTTGCAACCCCATCAACTGTAGCCCACCAGGCGCCTCTGCCCATGGGATTTTCCAGGCAAGAATGCTAGAGGGGGTTACCATTTCCTCCTCCAAGAAACAAAGTAAGGATGTCTATTTTCACCACATCTGTTCAGCATTGTACTGGAAGTTCTAGCCAGAAGAATTATGCAAGAAAAAAAAAATAAAAAAGGCATCCAAACTGGAAAGGAAGAAATAAAATGTAGATGATACTGTCTTATATGTTGTTGTTCAGTCATTAAGTCATGTCTGATTCTGTGACCCCATGGACTGCAGCACACCAGGGTCCTCTGTCCGCCACTATCTCCTAGATATTGCTCAGATTCATGTCCCTTGAGTCAGTGATGCTATCTAGCCATCTCATCCTCTGCTGCCCTTTCTCCATTTGCCTTCAATCTTTCCCAGCATCAGAGTCTTTCCAATGAGTCAGCTTTTTGCATGAGGTGACCAAACTATTGGAGTTTCAGCTTTAGCATTAGTCCTTCCAATGAATATACAGGGTTGATTTCCTTTAGGATTGACTGGTTTGATCTCCTTGCAGTCCAAGGGACTCTCAAGAATCTACTCCAGCACCACAATTTGAAACCAGCCATGATACTAAAACACCCTTACTCCTTGAAAGAAAAGCTATGACAAACCTAGACATAGTATTAAAAAGCAGAGATATCACTTTGCCAACAAAAGTCTGTATAGTCAAAGCTATGGTTTTTCCAGTAGTCATGTGTGGATGTAAGAGCTGGACCATAAAGAAGTCTGAGCACCAAAGAATTGATCTTATATGTAGAAACCTTAAGGGCTCTACAAAAAAAAAAAAAAGCTGTTAGAATTAATAAATGAATCCAGCAAATTTTCAGAATACAAAGCTAACATGCAAAAATCAAATGTATTTCTACACTTTAGCTGTGAATACTCTGAAAAGGAAATTATGAGAACAATTTCATTTATAATAGCATCAAAAGAATGAGAAAATAGAAAATAACCAAGGGTGTTAAAGACTTGAACAATAAAAATGAAACACTGCTGTAAGAAATGAAGAAGACAGACAAATGAAATCACAACCCATGTTCATGGATTGGAAGACATAATATTGTTCAAATGTCAGTGGTATCCAAATTATAGATTAATTCAATCCTGATCAAAATCCAAGGCCTGGCGTGCTGCGATTCATGGGGTCGCAAAGAGTCGGACACGACTGAGCGACTGAACTGAACTGAACTGATGAGGTATTTAGAGTAGAAAGAAAATAGAATGGCAGCAGCCAGAGACTGAAGGAAGTGAAATGGGGAGCTTTGGTTTAATAGGTATAGAGTTTCAGTTTTATAAGATGAAAAAAAAATACAGGTGGATGGTGGTGATGGTTGTACAACATTATGAATATTTAATATCACTGAACTGACTTAGAATGGTGAATATGGAAAATTTTATACTCTGTGTATTTCACCAAAATTTAAAAATGAAAAAAAGAATATATGCTCCATTTGTAAAAAAAAAAAAAAAAAAAGAGTGTACAAATCTAGAGCACAGAAAGTAAAATTCTTTGGTACTCTTCTCTTCTAATGACAGTTGTTACTTTCAGCGTAGTGTTTGTATTTTGTGTATGCATATTTTAACACATGTTAGTAATTCTTTTAAGAAAGATGTCACTATAAACAATGTTCAGTCTGCTTTGTTTAATTAAAATTAATACAAATATTTTCACTAAATGATCTAAATTTGTCCCTCTCCCCAGAAGTCTACAACAAAATAAAGCAAAAACTAGAGCATTAAATACAAAGATGTTAAACCAAACATCTATTAAAGCACCAAAAAATGTTCTGGGTACATTTGTCCCTCTATTGAAGTCCATCTTCTTAAACATATAATTGTAGATAAAAAACACATTCTTATTGACATGCTTACTTTCAATCTACCCCAAACTCTTACCTGCTGTATGAACCGTTTCCTAGTTAACATATTCCCTCAGTGCTCAGCCTGCCTCATTTATGTTCCTTTGGTGGCAATCTACAATTTCTTGAAACTGTGGACACGTGAAAATATAATGTCAACACAGGCAACCCAAGGACCTGCTGGCAACCATTGTTAACACTGGGCCGTATTTCCCTCTGTAGGTTTTTCTGTAGAAGGCGGAGGGCTCTTCTGAACCAAAATAACGCTTTTTTCATATCCACTTCACCTTGAGGACTGGAAAGGGGTCTGCACTTTGAAAGGACTTTGTCATGTGACAAAGGTGTCAGATTTTGAAAGGCAGAGGGGTACAGAGAAAATGCCCTGACACTTATAATTCTTATCTTTGACTATTATTCAGTTGCACCTATTTTTCTGCACATGACCATAGATGCACATATATATTACATTACACATACAATAAAAAATTAAATGAAACTATACAGCAGGTGGTATAGTGCAACTTTGCTCTTTTCTAAATACTTTATCAAATGGCCTTAGGACTATTCATCTCTGCACTTATATCAGATAACACTTTTATGACCTAAGAAATATACAAAGGATCAAGGTGCAAGGGATTAATACCACATGTTTTTTTTTTTGCCATTCCAGTCCTAAGAGGAATTTTAGTGACCACTGGGAAAACAACATATTCATCCCTTTGCACATGGAAGAATTCCTCTGAGGTGCTGGCAATGTTCAACATTTCAATCAAGCATAAAGAAGAAAATGCATATAATCAGGGATCTCATTAACCACTGACAACCAGTATAACAAATAGATGTAATATTAATATTTCTGCATTTTGAATTCTTTATTGGCTTGAAAAATATACCCTATAAAGTTTTATAAGGACTAAATAAGTTTATATGGATGAAGCATTTTAGAAATGTGCCTGGAAAAGAACAAATGCTCAATATTGCCACTAATAGTAGTTAGGTTCATATTCTTTGTATAAATGCATATAAATGCACACATTCATAAATTTCATATATATGTTTTAGCCAAATATAGTCATATTGCATATGCTATGAGAAAAAGATATGACCTTACTTTATCCAAGTGACTACTTAGCATATAATGTGCTGCTCAATATCATTATTCATTGGGAAAATTCAAACTACAAACATAGTGCACTGCCCTCTGGAATGGCTGAAAGTAAAACTCACTCACTAATAATATGCTGGTGAAGCTATAAAGTAAGTGGAACCCTTTACATGGCTGGTATGGGTGTGAATTGGTACAGCCACTTTGGAAAACTGTTAGGCTGTATCTACTAAGGCTGAACTTGCACGTACCTGATAGCCTACAGGTTATCCTGATAGCCTATATTACACCCATAGGCAAATATATATTGAAAGTGAAAGTGTTAATCACTCAGTCATGTCCAGCTCTTTGCAACACCATGGACAAATACATAATACTTCACGACAATTAATTTGTGTGTATGCAAAAATATATGTATAAAATGTTCATAGGAGCATCATTCATAAAAATCCAATGCTGGAAACAGCCAAATGCTCTTCAATAAGAACAGATAAATTAAATTTAGTAAAGTCAAAGAGTGGAAAACTGCAGTGCAATGAAAATGAACAAAACATTGCAAAAAGTGGTAACAGACATAAAGAAGCCAGACACAAAATAGTTCAAGCTATATGATACTTTTTTTGTAAACATCAAAACCAAGCAAAACTAATCCATGACTTAGCAAGCCAAGTAGTAGTGAACTTTGCATAGGGGCAGTGGTAGTAATGGCTGGGAGGACGCCACGAAGGACTCCTCAGGGGTTATGGTAATGTTCTATACCTGGATTGGGGTAGGAGTTATACGGTGGTGCTTATGAAAAGTGTTGCTGTTGAACTCACACCTTGTACAGTTCTGGTACCCCCACATTTCTGAGATATTAAGTGTTTAATTGAGGATTTGTACTTTACAGACAGAGTGAAAAGTCACTGGTGCTGGTGGTGTGCAACTTCTTCAAGATATAAATGTGGAGACTTCAGGTAAAACTTGTAGATCCTCTCTCATTAGGATCCAAAGTTTTAAAGAGACAGTTAATCATCTCTAGACAAAAACTACACACATAGACTGTCCAAGCCTAATGATAGGTTCAGAAGTTACCCTGAAGCTTTCTAGATCAGATCTTGACATTTGCTCCCCTCACCATCCCCAACAGCAAAATTAATTAAGCAAACAAACAAAAAACAGATTCTGTTGCTTTCCAGATCTGGCAACAACAGACCTACAGGGTAGCAGCTTGATCCCCTGGACACAGTGTTCTAAGCTCTCAGAGACTTGTCTGCTCCTATCCTGTCATCAGTTCTCATATCATCCATCCAAGTATCTTACATTGAAGCAACACTGGACTGTTCATCGTAACTACCAAGTATACCTTTGTACATTGTCTCTTCTGTACCTTGGATCAGACCTGGAATGTCCACTGGAGGTCTTTCCATGACTACTCATCCTTCATCAGTTCAAATTGCATCTCTTTCTTGAAGCTTCACTGACAATTCCCAATCCCACTATTGGCAGGGAACACCCACACGCTGTTCATCCACAGCGTGTCACTTATTTTTCTAGTCTGTTCATCCAAAGCATGTCACTTGTCTTTCTAGTATGTTGCTCTGATGCAATTAGTGTGAGGACTATAAGGAGAGAATGCTAAATATCAGCAGGTGGCAAATATGGGTAATGGGTACTTTGGTGTTTGTAAATTTATTTTCTGCACTTTATTGCACATGTATATATGTTTGTCATGTTGCATTTTAAAATAACTTGAAAGTGTGGGCAAACAGATACTGTAATATCTAAATTTCACAATCTTTTTGGAGAGCAAATAACATTCATGGAGCTTAATGGGAGCGATTTGATAACTGTGAAATTTTGTTAAGAATCCAAAACTCAAAGTGTTTTACAACAGGAGCAACATTGGTGTTTGAGGGTGTGAGGTCAATCTTCTTGTGAGGCATCAACCACACTTGTCATTAAACAATACTGAGTACACCAATACAGTGAGATGCTATGCATCCATTAAAAGGAATGAGATGCTTCCATGTGTGCATAAATTTATATGTGATTCTGCACAGTGGAGATGTAAATAAAGCACAATCTTTTGCACTGCATTTAAGATTTAAGAAAACTGTCACACTTACTTTTGTTTCTGTCTCAATTGGAAGAAAATTTTTAAATAATTCTTTCTTATGTTAAGACAAACTGACTTTCATAGAGGGAAAACAAAATTCTTTCTTTAACAAAAATCTTACCAAGCTTTGAACTTGATGTGTTACTTTTATTGTTACATATTTTAAAGCATCAATAACTTTTACAATCACCATTGTTTGCAACTTGTTTTATCATATGGAATATATTTCAACTTGAAATAAATGCAACAAAAAATCTTTAATACCATGAAAAAACAGTGATAAAACTTTCAGCTTAGAGCAGTTTTTATCTACCATATGAGATACTAGATTAGTGAACAATAGTTTCTTGTATAAGGAATACTCTGCTTAGAAGCTATTTACCATTCTAAATGATTATATTCTTCCTTGAGTTTGAATGCATTCAAGAAGATAAGAGGAATTTTACGAATGCTGCTCATCCCCTAAGGCAAAAAGTAGTGAGTGAGTACCAGGTTATTCCAGCTTTGTGGGATGCATTTCTCTCCAGCAGCACCTAGAGGACTGAGGTTGGACCCCAATGACTCAGGAGAGGAAATATATTGGAAAAGGGACAGAAGTTGGCCCACAAACCTCTGAGAGAACTTCACTGAAGCATCCCCCACTAGGTCTGTGGGCTCCCAAACTCACACCTCCCTCATTCTGAAACTGGCTCCCTGTATGCACCTCCAAGTGCAGAGGTGAGAGTAAAGAGAGTGCTTTCAGAAAAACGGACCAGGGTTTCAGGTAAGGGAAATAATACACATTGAGCTATAGTGCCACCTTGTGGAAAATAAATCAGAGTTTTCCAGCATCTAGCCTGGCAAGAACCAAAGAGGACATAAAAGGTTAAGAATTCTGCTGTGCAGAGCAGGTGTCTCCATACAAGATTTGAGAAAACCCAAGATGCAAGCAGGACCAACAAAAAATATTCTACTTGAAGACAGATAATAAAGTTTGTGAGAGATGACTGCTATCAATACTTCAAATGTGAAAGTAGCAACAAAAATCCAAGGATCATGAAGAAACGAGGAAACATGTCATCACCAAAAGATAATGATAAATTTTTCAGTTATCAAACTCAATGACCTAGATCTAGCTGATAAAGAATTCAAAACAGCAGTTTTGAGGAAACTCAAAGAAAGCATAGAAAGACAGTTCAATAAAACACAGGAAAACAATACATAAGCAAAATGAAAAATTTAGCAAAAGAACAGAAATCATTAAAAAGAATCAGACAGAAATTCTGAAGCAGAAGAAATCAATGAATGAAATGAAAAGTGTGATTAACTATATATATATATAGCTATACATATGTACACCATATATATATGTATAGCATATATATATATATACAGCATATATATGTGTGTGTGTATACTGCAGAGTAGACCAAATGGAATTTATAATAAGTGATCTGAAGGACAGAAAACGTGAAGTAACAGAGAACAAAGAAGTAAAAGCAAAGAAAGCCTGAATGATCTATGTGCTTAGTCGCACTCAGTCGTGTCTGACTCTTTGCAACCCCATGGACTGTGGCCCTCCAGGCTCCTCTGTCCATGGGATTCTCCAGGCAAGAATATTGGAGTGGGTTGCCATGCCCTCCTCCAGGGCATCTTCCAACCCAGGGATTTAACTCAAGTCTCCCACATTGCAGGTGGATTCTTTACCATCTGAGCCACCAGAGGGGCCCCTACAAAATGTAAAATGTTAAATAATTGGTATTCCAGAAGAAAAAGAAAGGGAGAAGGGGCAGAAAGTTGTTTTTTTTTTTTTAATGAATTAGAACTTCCCAAACCTGAGGAGAAACTTAGACATCCAAGTTCATGAAGCTAATAAATCACCTTCATCTCAATGCAAAAAAAAAACTTCTCCAAGACACATTAAATGAAACTGTCAAAAAAATCAAACATATAGAATCCTAAAAGCAACCAGAGAAAAAAAGATTGTAGCCTATAAAGGAACCCCCATTAAGCTATCTGAATATTTCTCTGCAGAAAGTCTACAGGTCAGAAAAGGATGGAATGATACATTTACATTGTTAACAAAAAAATCAGCCAAGAATACTCTATTCAGCAAAGTTATCCCTCAGGTATAAAGGAAAAATGAAGACTTTCCCAGGCAAATGAAAGTTAAGGGAGTTCATCGCTGCTAGGCCTGCCTTGCAAGAAATGCTGAAAGCAGTTCTTAGCACTGAAATGAAAAAGATGCTAGTCAGTGACATAAAAACATAGGAAAGTATGCAATGCATTGGTAAAGGTAAATATACAGTCATATTTGGAAAAATCTAATTCTGTAGCAGATTGGGATATTAACCACTTAATATAAAGGCTAAAGGAAAAGATTATTAAAATTAATACTACTGAACTACACACTTTAAAATGTTTAAGTGATTAAGGTAGAAAACTATATTTTATGCTTTTTAAACCACAAATAAAAATTTAGAAAAGATAGTGAGGGTGAATGTTAAATTTGGAGTAAACTTGGCAGAACAGTATTGTGCTGAGCTGATGAACAGAGCTCATCAGTCAGTGAGGAGAAGGCCCTTAGTGGAAACTCTGTGAGAGGTTGCAGAGAAAGTAAATCAAAGGGTGAAGAGAGTGCTAATACATGGAGAGGAGCTGTGCTTCCTGTCTGGATACTTCAGTGTACCTGTAACTGGGTTTCTCTCTTTACACACCAGGTGGCCAGATCAGAATGTCAGCTATGAGAGCCTCAGACTAGGATGCTCAGCAAGGGGAAAGAAGGGATGGAACTTGGGATCTTGGTATAATGATTTCAACCATTATAAAAAATTCCAGAAATCTCTGTCTGGTGAATTTTGGCAACACATAGACCTTCCCTCCCACCTGCCTGCTCTGCCTGTTCAAGCTGCCGTCAGGCTTCTGTCATGAGGTAGCACCAACATAACTCCAGTATCCAAGTTCTCTACAAAGAATTTTATTTAAAGAGCAAAAAAAAAAAAAATACAATGTTGTCCCTTAAAAGCCAGCATATTGAACTAAGTATAAAGTAATTTTAATTCTGTCTGAAAAAAGAAATCTGATAGGTGTTAAAGAAGCTGGTAAGACATACTCCAGAGCCTGCATACAATGAATCACCAGGTAGCAGAAGTGCATCGGCAGTCAGCAGCACAGGGAAACAGGGTTCTAAGGGGAATGGGGCGGAGACGGAAGTCTGGACAGCTGTATCTAGTGTCCCAGTCATGGGATGACAGACAGGGTGTGGGAGAAGAACTGGGCAGCTGATACAGAGGTGGGCGATGGAGGTAAACACTCAACTCCTTGGGAGGGACCCCCTACAGTGGGAACAAGCCAACCTACATTTATGGGGGAAGAGATACACCAATGAACGTGATGTAGCTTTGGGGTCAACCACATATGGAATTGCTGTGATATACATAGAATTTTCCAAACAGAACTGGATTCATACTAAAGAAGCCATTCCAAGACATCTGTTATTCTTTGCAAAATGTACTTCTTTTCCTTAAAAATGAAGATGGATGGAACCAGGTGGCCAGATAAGAACATCAGCTATGAGAGCCTCAGACGAGGGTGCTCAGCAAGGGGAAAGAAGGGATGGCACTTAGGATCTTGGTATAATGGCTTCAATCAGAGTTTTCTGGAATTTTTCACCACCTGGCAGCAATCCCTCCTTATCTATCATTTTCTGGATTACTAAATCCCGAGATTGGAATCCAGTGGGAGTCTGAGCTGAAGAAAAATTTACACTAGTGAGAAGGGGGTGATTGGGCCAGAGGGGACCTAGAAAGAGAAACATACATGCAGATATGCTGTCAATTACATTTTGATTAAACTTCATCTCCCCACAAAATTGAACACAATGAATGATTTTCCAAGGCACTGAGTATATGTGTGCATGTATGTATATGTGCACTGAGTATCTGTGTGCAGTATGATCTTCAACAGCACTTCTGAGACTGCTGGAAGTTCATCCCAGACTGGATGGAGAAATCTTGCCCCATTTCCTGTTGCTCCAAGGAGAAGGTGGACATGGAGTTGACAGGTTTAGGCTTTGGGATGAAGAGCACAGGCTGTCTTCTCCAAGCTGAAGTCACTCACAAACAGCTTATCATTCACAATACAAAAACTGGAGGAAATATGGACTCTTAGACCATTGACAGATGTACCGACCCACACCCCGAACAATGATCTGCTGCCACCGCCACTCAGCAACCAGATTCCTTCCATCCCCCTCCTGTGTCTGTCCCCAGGCTCCTTGACTGGTTCCTCTGCCCCTGTACAGAGCCCACCTTCCGAGAGATTGTCTACCAACTTCACTCAATGGATAGCCTGATCCCCAACCCAGGGACAACTTCACATCTACCCTGAACAGCAGCCCAGTACACTACAGAACAGGAGTGTACATTCTGATCCCCATTTTCAGAAGACGATACCAAGTCACAGAGAAATGCTGTGACTTAACCAAGGTCACACAGAGAATGAGTGTTGGGTCAAGGAGAAAACCCATGTGCTCAAGGAGAAAACCCATGTGCCAGTGAGAAAGTCCATGCTCTTCCTAACCACTAGGCTAGACTGCTCCTTGGAGCTCCCTGCTGGCTTTCCACAATACTGAGTCAGCCTAAGGTCTGCACCACCACATGCCCAGGGCCCTGTGGCCAGGCTGGTTGGGCCATCCCGCCCACAACACAGCTCTTACCTGGAAGAGGTGGCAGGGGTAGTGATGAAGGTCCGGGTGAAGGCACGCACACAGCCAGGATACCTTCCTTCTACTTCAACAACAAACAATAAACAATAAACAAGAGTACCCTTAGAGCCCCATGTGTTTACAGGCTCCCACAGGGGCCCCCAGTCAGGGTCTGACTTGACACTCGTGCTGAGGGGTCAGTTGTTCACTTGGGGAACCTGGGTGCTGGGAATGGGCAGGGCAACTGTAGGCCAACTGGAGGGCGGTCTGCTCCCAGTAACATGTTCCCATGACAACCACTTCACAAGTTCGTGGGATACATTTTTCTTAACTGCCCAAGATGTGGGTATATGGGGAAACTGCGAGGTTAAGCATTGGCCCAAGTTCTCAGTGTAAGGATCTGGTATGGGAGCCACAAAACTCCACAGCCTGTGTCCCTAATGCCCCGAGTGAACAGGGCAGACATGGACGCAGTTCAGACCTGGGTTGTCTGTGGGAAAACTGTGGACAGAGGGATCTATGAACACTCACTTTCCTTGAACACCCCATTCACAGAGAAGCAGAGCATTGTTTTCTGAAAGGGAAGAGCAGCAGGTACTCAGTCACCCCTGCAGACTCCTCCCCATCTGCAGGTTCCCGCCCCTCCTCCCAACAAGGCAGGAAGCAGGTGCCCACCGTCTGGAACCACATGTCCACCGTGAAGGACCTGAAGTCATGCTGAGTTTTGGGCAACCCACAGAGGGCATGCACAACGTCACGTTTTGTGTATTTCAGCAGCTGGAACCGCAGATCTGTGGGGGAGGGGAAGCAAGCAAAGATCAGGGACCCTATGCATCTTCCACTCAGCGCCCTTTCCTGCCCAGTCTTCCCACCACACACTCACCGGGGTCCTTGAGCTTCTTCATATTCCTGCTGTTCTTGAAGTACGCGCACATGCTGCTTCTAGGAGACACAGAGGAAGCTTGGGTGGGGGTCCGGCCAGCACAGATGCCAGCAGGAGCCAGCCTGCATCTGCTGGGGAGCCACACGGCCTGGGGAGGGAGTCTGGGCTGTGACACTCACGGGCCTGGGTATGAAGTACGCGCACATGCTGCTTCTAGGAGACACAGAGGAAGCTTGGGTGGGGGTCCGGCCAGCACAGATGCCAGCAGGAGCCAGCCTGCATCTGCTGGGGAGCCACACGGCCTGGGGAGGGAGTCTGGGCTGTGACACTCACGGGCCTGGGTCCTTGAGGTGGAAAGGAATGGTCAAGGAGAAGCAGGCTTCCTCATGGTAAGCACACAGGAGTCCCTGGCGGTCCCCATAGTCATGGATCAAGTAATACCTGAGGGGGAGAAGGGAGGATAGTCCAGCTCTGTGGTATGAGCTCACAGGAGACTTGAAAACTCCCATGAGCAGACCTGAGTTTGGGTGGCCTCCCCTGAACTAGCCTTTCCCTCGCTCAGATTCCCAAGAGTACTTACTGCTGCAGGAATTGCAGGATTAGACTCTTCAGCTCATCAGATCCAAAGAAGCTTCCCTAGAATCAAAACAGTCATCAGGACCAGGGCTGACACTCCCTTGCTTACCACCTAGAACCCTGCTGGATCCTCCGTGCTCACCTTGCATGTTGGTAAGTACTTGGGGGCTTCAATAGCACACTTAGAACCTGAGGGTGTCTCCTGGCCATCCTAGGGGAGGGAAGAGGAAGTCAGCAGTGCAGTCCAGGATGTGGGGCTGGATGATCAGGGAAAAGAATGGGCCCAGGACGGGGTGGGGGTCTGAGATAAGAGGAGAAAGGGTCCTGGAAATGTCAGGGGCAGGACTACATGTCTGTCATCTCTATGGGTCCCCAAAGCCTGTGGAGAACATGGGTGAAGAAGATCCAGGGCCTTTTCAGGTCCCCGCAGAGGATGGTACACTCTTCCTCCAGCAGGACATGTAAGGGTCAGGTTCCAAAATGGAACTTGGACAGGTCCTAATGGGTTTCAGAGCAGTTTGTTGGCACGGTCAGTGCTAGTTAGAGGACTCTGTGATCAAGGGATACACTTACCAAGCTTAGTAACCTGGGGAACAACTCCAGGATGGTGCTGTCAAAATCAAGACAAAAGAGAAAAGCCAGTGCAAAGGTGGGCGTGGCCCTCCTGGTGGGAGCAGGTCACTCACAGCAATGCCGGTCCTGCGTGTGCCCCCGCCCACAGCGCGGTATGCTGGGCTTCCAGGGCCCTGGTCCCACTCCATGGACTGACCTAGAGGAAGGCTGTCCCCGCCATCCCTTCCTCCCACCCCCTCTTCCTGCCCTTTTCCCCTGGCTGGCTCCCAGCCAGACTGGCCTGACTCCCTTCTCCAGCGCCACGAGGACCAGCAATTCAAACCCTTGCGGGAGCTCTTCCTCCCCTCCCTTCCTCCCTTCCTCCACCACGCAGTGAAGGCTGTGGAGAGAAGAGGAAATGGGGGGACGAGAGCCCAGGGCTTTGCTACTTCACAGGGGTTTCACCACTCTGTCAAGTCAGGACAAACATCAGGGCTGACCCAGGAGGCTGTGACAGGGAGGTGAGCGAGGTGGGACTCAGGAGGGAGGGAAGGGGATGAAGACAGACACGGAGTGTAGGGAGGAGGGGAGAGATGAGAGACCAAAGGGTGCAGAAACAAGGCAGAGAGAGACCTTATGTTGGTTGACTTATCAGGGGAGGTGGAGCATGCGGCGGTTCTGTCAGCCCACATCCCTTCTGGTTTCAGCTGTTGACCCTTGTCCATCTCCCCTGCAGATTTCACCTGGAATTATGGGGAACACCCACATGGACCAGATGGCTCTGCATCCACACCCATCCTTTCCCTACAAATCCACTTCCCCTCATCTGTCACCACCCCATAAGCCTTCCCACATCCCTTTTAAAGGAAGATCTGAGTGCTCCACCTCACCTCAGTGTTGGAAAGATTCAAGTTCTTGGTGTGGGAAGCATTCTCCATAATGGTGGACAGGCTATGCACCACGTAGGGTTTTCTGTTGCTCTGGTCCAAGGACAAAAGCAATGGTGAAGAAAGAAGAGTGAGGACCCCAAAGGGGATATCTGAGACCAAGATGCCTCTTCTATCTGATCTCTCCAATCCTCACCATCAGCCTCAACATTGGGCCTAGGTCCTCACCTTGGACCTGATCCCTGGATGGATGTGCAGGGAGGCAGGCATGCCATTTCTACGGTTCCATGTCATTCCAATATCATAGATCATCAAGTCTCCAGGAAACCAGGAGGGAAGCACAGGCTGAGAGGGCCCTGGCTGGTGCACCTCCAGCACCATCCCATCCCCATGATATCATCTCCGAGTGTCCTTCCCAGACAGACCCTCTACCCTCACCTGCCCTACAATTACTGCTACAGCCATATTAGGGCCAAAGAGGAGTCTCTGGATGTCAAGAGATTGCTGGTGGACATCGTATGGTTCGTTCACGGTCAGCTTCAGAGTTAAGGATGGGATTCAGTGGCTCTGCGTCTGAGGGTGAGCAGGGGGAAGAGATGGGGCTGGGTATCAGTGCACAGTTGGTGTTGAGTCTGCATTACCTTCATCTGCTCCACCTTTTCAGACTTCAGTGCTTTCTGCACAGATTCGGGTGCATCACAGGGCTCAACAAAGATAGATATCTGTAGAGAACATAAGAGGTGCTGGGCAAGCTCCAGGAAATCTGTGCATGGGATCAAGCAAGACCATGCCCCTCTCCTGCCCTCTTGCCCCTATTCAGCCCTGTTCATGCCCTTGACACACACCTTTTCATTATCCTCATCGAAAATCTTGCCATTGACATTCTTCAATGCAAAAGCAATGTTGGCATTCTCTACAAAGAACTGGGCCTGCATTTTCTCATAGCGAAACTGTAGGGAGAGTGACAAGAGAAGCAGAATATGAGACCGGAGCCCTTTCCCTTCTGGGCCTGACATATACCCCATTTCTTCTCATTGCTTCCATGTCCTCTCTTACTTCGACTGGAATGAAGGGGACACTGCATTGCTTCTGAATCAAATTCAGCAGCCACTTCTCATCATATTTTATACCAAAGGGAATCTAAGGGCCAAAGAAGAAATGGGAAACAAAATTCATGCAATGGAATCCAAGGTTAAGATAAGACCCAACTGTGTCTTACTTTAGAACCTATTTTCAGGCTTTAAATAAATTCTTAAGATAGGACAATATCTGTTATCGCTAACTTTTGTACAAGGCATGGATTTGCTAAATATACTTTCTTTCCATTCATATACTCTTCCTGAAAAAAATAACTTAATATATTTCACATGTATTTCCTTTTATAAAGTTCCAAGAGATCCATGTGAGATAGACCTGGCCTGCCACTCTGACATGGACCCCAGAGACTCAACCTCCTCCCACACTCTGCTTGAGCTAAACTGTGTGATCTGGTGTGAAGTGCTTCATCTCCCTGGCAGTAGGATTCCTCCTTTGCTTTTAGACAACCTCTCCCATGCTCCTTCTTGCAGTCAGTCTGTTTCCTTTCTATTGCTTCTCTGAAGTTGCCCTTAGATGATCTAGGAGGATAGTCCCTAGTAATAACAATACATTACCAACACCACTGCCCCAGAAAAGTTCCCAGCATCTCTACACAAATCCAACATGACTCTCTCTGTCATCTTCTACATATTAGGTCCATTTAGCCAGGACACTCACAATGATCTTGAACCAGCTCCCCAAGGTCTCATTCTGTCTGTCTCTCTCCATTCTTCTCTCTGGAGGCTTTTGCTTTGTCTCCATATTAATATGTATTTGGTCTTGTTTCTGAAAGCTGCTTCTCTGATGACGGGATGGAACAGCATAGGGAGCACTGTCGGGAAGTGGAGAGAAGAAAGTGGTCCATGTAGACTTAGAAAGTCTTCTCCACACTTTCCCACATGATATCAGCGCTACAATAAAGACTGCTTAAACATTAGCCAGATCCCATCATTCCTCACTCTTCCAGATCGGAGGGAAGAAAAACATGTTTAACTACAAGGTTTTGTTGTTCACTGGTTGGTACGTGTCAATCATGCTGACTAGTCACTTACTATCTTGCTTGGATGTCCATGGGAACATCACCTGAATCTTGCTGCTGCTGGGAAGTGACATGTTCAGACGAATAGTTGCGTCGCCTTCGGTAAAAACTCCAGCTTCGTGCTCTTCTTTGTAAAGGGTTTATTTTATCAGTGTGCTCTAAAATTGACAACAACAGATCAATGGTCCCAATACCAGAAGAAGTATTGGGTAAATTTCATGGCTAAGGAAAAAATATCACTGACTGTATAATCTAAACAGAAATACATCACTGTGCTAAAAGCAAAGGCTGAGAGACTTCACTGTGGCTCTGCTTTTCAGGAAATGAGAGAGAGGTGTAGAGCATTCACAGCCAGGAAAACAGGCGCAGAAGAAAGGGCCCAGATCTAGGGTGCAGTCTGTAATGTTAGAGCCTGCTCTGCTTGGCTCAGGCTAGGCGACGTGGGACAAGTGACTGTTAATCCCCAAGTCTCACTTCTCTGCTCTGCTCTAGGGGGACAATAAAACCTACCCTGAAATCTACCCTGGTGTGATGTTCAAGGGTTAAAGCTGGTCTGCCTCACTGGAGGAGGAATTAGAGAAATGAAAGATAAGTCTGATGAAAATATCCAGAATGGAGCCTGGAAAGATATATCAGTTCAGTTCAGTTGCTCAGTCATGTCTCTTTGTGACCCCATGGACTGCAGCACGCCAGGCCTCCCTGTCCATCACCAACTCCCAGAGTTTACTCAAACTCATGTCCATTGAGTCAGTGATGCCATCCAACCATCTCATCCTCTGTCGTCCCCTTCTCCTCCCACATATAATATGGAAAATACCAAAAGCGAGGTGTAGAGAATTAAAGGTGATGCAGTGAGTATAACAAACACATGGTTAATGTGAATCCCAGAGAGAAGGAGAGGAAAAAGTAGAGAAATGATATTTGAAGAGAACTTGGTTGAGAAGTTTCCAAAAGTAACAAGATATCAACTTAGGATAACAATGTTAGTTGGAGAAAAAATACATTTTAAGGAAAAACATTCCTAAAAAATAAATGTATTCATTTCACCATAAAAAGTCAGAAATGTTGTGACCAGAAGACTCAAACTAAAAGTAATATTACAGGCTCTTCTTTGGGCAGAAGAAATATCATCCCAGGTGGAGTCCCATAGATACAGGAAAGAAAGACCAATGTCATTTGTGAATATGTAGGCAAATTTAAACAAGTAGGCAAATTTAAACTATATAAAATGATAACAGCTATACTTTCTGGGGGTTCACATATATAGAGAATGAAAATGAATGACAATAAATTTGGAGAGAATATGTGAAATCAAAGTGTCTCAAGGTCCCGTAACTGTCTGAGGAGTTTTAAAGAACTAATTAACTAATATTAGACTGTGAAAGGACTTCCCTAGTGGCTCAGATGGTAAAGAATCCGCCTGCAATGAAGGAGACCTGGGCTCGATTCCTGGGTTGGAAGAATACCCTGCTGAAGGGAATGGCAGCCCCGTCCAGTATTCTTGCCTGGAGAATTCCATGGACAGAAGAGCCTGGTGGGTTACAGTCAGTGGTGTCCCAAAGTGTTGGACACAACTGAAGCAACTTACCACGCACCAACACCAGACTGTTAAAAGGCAAAAATGCACATTGTAATATGAAGGGTAAGCACTACAAGAATAGCAAAAGAATGTTTAGATATCTGCATGAATTAAGAATTCAATAGTTACAAAATATTAACCATTTCAAAGGAAAGGAAAAGGACCTTAGAAGCAGCAAAATAAATATGTAGCAATATGATAGTAAAAGAAAATGTATAGTTTAAAGAGAAACATTATAAGAGAAAGAGGGAGATTTCCTTATGGTGTTAGAAGATAAGAAGATATCTTCTTATCTTATTGATAAGAAGATATCAATATAAAATTCTAAATTTGTATGCATGTCTTAAAATAGAGCCAAAATATGCAAAATAAAACCTGACAGAAATAAGAGGGAATGGACAAATCCACAGTCACAGTGAGGAACTTTAACACATCTCACTGAGTGACAAAATAGCAAACAGAAATTCAGCTAGAGGGAGAGGGTTTTTAAATGTGGCTTAAATAAACAAGTTTATTTAATTGACATAGAACAATGCACATAGCAAATATTGATTGAACATTCCAGAATAGGTCATATGCTAGGCAAAAAAGCAAGCCTCAAAAACTAAGAACTAATACAATTTACCCTGACTAGTTAATTCAATACTCAGTAGCAATGGTGGGGTTTCCGTCCTCCCCCAACCTCTAGTATAAACGCAAAGAACATTAGTTTACACAATCCCACCCTTTACCTAGGTTACCATCCCCACTATCCAAACCCTAGACCCGAGAAGATCACATTACTTATGCATTTTCCTTAGCCAAGGAAAAAAAATTCACCCAGTCAAAACCATTTCCATAGAAGGGTAAGTTTTTCACCTGCAATCGGAATGGGTGTCTGAGAGCCCATTTCTTCAGAAGAGTAGAAAACAGTCAGCCTGGGCTCTCTCCCACCTTTCTCTAAAAGAGAGAAAGAGGGTTGGCTGGTTAGGGATCCTGTGGGTTGAGGTGGGGAAGGGAACCCAGAAATCCTCCTGTCCTGTGGAGATCTGAAAAGAAGTTCTCATGCAGAGTGACTCACCCATAGGGTGACCTGAAGGCAGAGATTCGCCACCGCTGTCCTCACAGGCTTCGCTAGAAGAGAATGTGTGGGTCTGGAGCTGGAGGTTTGGAGAATATCAAGGAAGACCGCCAAGCAAAGAGAGAGCAGGCCTCAAACTCTCTCTCAATGTCAGACAAGATGGAGTCCTTACAAGAAGGCCTCTCCCCAAGGGCATAGAGGAGGAGAGCCCTGGGGGCCAGAGAAGCTTTAACTTCTTATAATAACAGCCCTCTGGGTTTTCTACCAGCTTAACAGGCAGGGAACGTTTCCAACTAAACCATCCCTACAGAGGTGAGGAGGCACTGGGGACCTGGGTACTTATAGCTACAAACACAGAGAACTCTCTATGCCAGATTCTGCATCTGCTACATTACACTGTGTTCCTTCATTCTGCAGACCCAGAGAACTGTGAGTGCCAGAGGTAGGAAAAGTTCTGTACTTGCTACATTGCATCTATTCTTTCATGTATTCCTCACAAGGAGATTCTGATATCAGAACCACCACCTTCTCAAGGTGGCTGAGACTGACTGGGGTGCTGGAGCTTGTGGAGTCGCTCAAATGCTACCTGGAGCAACAGAGACTGGAACTGAGCTCCAAGAAATTGGGTTGATTTCCCTAAGCACAGATTCACTAAATTCTTGGTTCAGTTCAGTTCAGTTCAGTCGCTCAGTCATGTCTGACTCTTTGCGACCCCATGAATCACAGCACACCAGGCCACCCTGTCCATCACCATCTCTCGGAGTTCACTCAGACTCACATCCATCGAGTTGGTGATGCCATCCAGCCATCTCATCCTCGGTTGTCCCCTTCTCCTCCTGCCCCCAATCCCTTCCAGCATCAGAGTCTTTTCCAGTGAGTCAACTCTGCGCATGAGGTGGCCAAAGTACTGGAGTTTCAGCTTCAGCATCATTCCTTCCAAAGAAATCCCAGGGCTGATCTCCTTCAGGATGGACTGGTTGGATCTCCTTGCAGTCCAAGGGACTCTCAGAGTCTTCTCCAACACCACAGTTCAAAAGCATCAATTCTTCGGTGCTCAGCTTTCTTCACAGTCCAACTCTCGCATCCATACATGACCACAGGAAAAACCATAGCCTTGACTAGACGGACCTTTGTTGACAAAGTAATGTCTTTGCTTTTCAATATGCTATCTAGGTTGGTCATAACTTTTCTTCCAAGGAGTAAGCGTCTTTTAAGTTCATGGCTGCAATCACCATCTGCAGTGATATTGGAGCCCAAAAAAATAAAGTCTGACACTGTTTCCACTGTTTCTCCATCTATTTCCCATGAAGTGATGGGACCAGATGCCATGATCTTCGTTTTCTGAATGTTGAGCTTTAAGCCAACTTTTTCACTCTCCTCTTTCACTTTCATCAAGAGGCTTTTGAGTTCCTCTTCACTTTCTGCCATAAGGGTGGTGTCATCTGCATATCTGAGGTTATTGATATTTCTCCCGGCAATCTTGATTCCAGCTTGTGTTTCCTCCAGTCCAGCGTTTCTCATGATGTACTCTGCATATAAGTTAAATAAGCAGGGTGACAGTATACAGCCTTGATGTACTCCTTTTCCTATTTGGAACCAGTCTGTGGTTCCATGTTCAGTTCTAACTGTTGCTTCCTGACCTGCATACAGGTTTCTCAAGAGGCAGGTCAGGTGGTCTGGTATTCCCATATCTTTCAGAATTTTCCACAGTTTATTGTGATCCACACAGTCAAAGGCTTTGGCATAGTCAATAAAGCAGAAATAGATGTTTTTGCTTTTTCGATAATCCAGTGGACGTTGGCAATTTGATCTCTGCTTCCTCTGCCTTTTCTAAAACCAGCTTGAACATCTTGGTACGAAGTAACAAAATATTGTGATAATAGTCAAATGTCTGAAATTAATACCAGTTCATCCTAGAGAGAATACAAAAAAAAAAAAAAAGAGAGAGAGAGAGAGAAGAAACATACACTGGAATGGGCTGCTATGCCCTTCTCCAGGGGATCCTCCCCACCCAGGGATTGAACTTATGTCTCTTACATCTTCTGCATTCTCAGGCAGGTTGTTTACCACTAGCACCACCTGGGAAGCCTATATAATATATGATATATAGTCAATGTAGATAGATGACCCTAGTGGTCAGAACCAGCATTGTAGCTCTAGTGCACCAGCCAGAAACTTCTGGAATTTTCCACTACTTTCTGGAATTTTCCACTCCTTGCCCACATCCCCTTCCTGGATCTCTATCCTTCCTGAAAGAGGAAGTCTAGCCACAGAGAGGTGGAGAAAAATCTGCATGTAAGAGTGTGAACATTTTGGGTAAAGAAAGCTTAAGACAGAAAATCACACTCAATACAGATAAACTGTCAAGTCAAAAGCTGAATTTTTTTTATTTTTTATAAAACAGCATCATGTGAACATTTTGATACCATGATACATATACATGAAATTTTTGTCATTAGGTTATTATTTTCAATTTTTTAAACAAATTTTCCTTATCAAAACATATTAAACATTTAATAATCTATACTTAAAAATGAAAATATTCTACACATTCCATATATATAATCCCTTCACCATGACTTGCAGATCCTAATATATTCAATGCAAAAAGACTGGTGTTCACAATGAAAGGTTGTTGCTGAACGAAAAGATGCCGGGATTCTTGGCCTCCAGAGGAGAAGAATTCAATGCGGGGCCAGAGACGAGGCTTGATTGCTTAGAGCTTTTGTGTAATAAAGTTTTATTAAAGTATAAAGGAGATAGAGAAAGCTTCTGACATAGGCATCAGAAGGGGGCAGAAACAGTACAAGGGTTGCAAAGCATTGGACTTAAGTTAGCGACGGATCAACAATCCAAAAGCTTAGCCTTTCCAAACATCTGATATTAATGAAGCATCAGAACCTCACCAGGGTCACTGCCTGGGAAGGACCAGACTGTGTGCACCAGCAGAGCCCGTCGCTCTGGCTGCTTAGACTTTTCTTCCTTTCCTTGTCGCCTACACCTGCCCAATTCCCCATGTGCTCCCGTATGTTTCCTCACTTGGCCGTTTGTCTTCTTTCTTTCTGGTTTTTGTTCCTAAGGTTTTTATAACCTGGACCTTTTTTAAAGTTTTTATTGAATTTGTTACCACACTGCTTCTTTTTTGTGTTTCTGTTTTTCTGGCTGAGGGGAGTGTGGGATCTTGGCTCCCTGACCAGGAACTGAACCCACACCCCATGCACTGAGAAGTGGATCCTTAACCACTGGACCTCCAGGGGACTCCCATCATTTGTCTTGTTTCTTTAAATGTTTCTCCAAGAGGGAAACATGAGTAGAGTGTTTTCCAAGCTCTTGCTTATGTGAAAATACACTGCTGTTCTCTCTACTTGAGAAAGATATAGGGGGCTTCCCAGGTGGCACTACTGGTAAAGACTTGGCCTGCCAGTGCAGGAGAAAGATGTAAGAATTTGAAAATAGGAAAAATCAGCCTTAGTCCCCAGTGTTCCCCCAGAAGCTCTGTGTCTTTCACTGTTTGGTGGGAGAGGTATGGGGTCCAACTGGTCAGGGTTCATTTCCAGACTGTCAGCCATTTCTTCCTGCCTGGAGATGGAGCTGCCCTTCATTCAGTTCATTTAAAAACTGCCAATGTAAGACTAGGGTGGGCTTTAAAAATCCAGTGCTCTGAATTCACGAGGCCCTTCCAGTCCAAACACACGCACCTTGGCGCACTCAGCTCAGAGTGGCTCGTGTCCAGTCCTGTCTTTACTGTTCTATCCTGGCTCTTCCTTCTTCCTTGTTAGCAATGGAGTGATCACGTTTGACTAGGGTGGGCTTTAAAAATCCAGTGCTCTGAATTCACGAGGCCCTTCCAGTCCAAACACACGCACCTTGGCGCACTCAGCTCAGAGTGGCTCGTGTCCAGTCCTGTCTTTACTGTTCTATCCTGGCTCTTCCTTCTTCCTTGTTAGCAATGGAGTGATCACGTTTGGTGTCAGCAAAAAACATGGTCTGTTTATTACATTTTCTCTCATCATATTTGGGGATTTATGCTTTACCTCTGTTGGGGGAAGAAGTGGCACCTCACTCCATTATTCTTGCCTGGAGAATTCCATGGACAGAGGAACCTGGCGGGCTATAATCCATGGGGTCACAAAGAGTCAGACACGACTGAGCCCCTGAGCAAGCGTGCATACTTTACCTCTGTGCACTGGAGGAACTAGCAGTGTTTGTGCTGAAAACCACAGGGTTGATTTTCCGTGGTGTTAGTTTTGTTGTTTCCCACCTCTGTTGTAAATTTTCAGCACAGCTGCCTGGTGCTAAATTTCCTTGGATACGTGCTTCCTTCTGCGTGTAGCACTAAAGTTGGCCTGGGGGAAGGCCTGGGTAAGAGACTCGATCCTATATACAGATGGCTGGCGTCCAGTCCCAGTNCTTATAAAAACATATTAAACATTTAATAATCTATACTTAAAAATGAAAATATTCTACACATTCCATATATATAATCCCTTCACCATGACTTGCAGATCCTAATATATTCAATGCAAAAAGACTGGTGTTCACAATGAAAGGTTGTTGCTGAACGAAAAGATGCCGGGATTCTTGGCCTCCAGAGGAGAAGAATTCAATGCGGGGCCAGAGACGAGGCTTGATTGCTTAGAGCTTTTGTGTAATAAAGTTTTATTAAAGTATAAAGGAGATAGAGAAAGCTTCTGACATAGGCATCAGAAGGGGGCAGAAACAGTACCCCCCCTGCTAGTCTTCAGCTGGATGTTATATAGTCACTAGCAGTCTGTTAATGAAAGAAAGGAATGTCGTAAAACTCAGGATGGCACCAGGCCCCCCATCTATAAGATGCATTTGGGGATAATCTTGGCACCAGATGATTCATCCCGGGCCATAAAACGATTAATTTGAGTCTTGTAGAAGGGCGGATTAACATACAGATAGTTTCGTTTACATAGATTAAGGGAACAATATCTGAGTATAACATACTGGTTTGTCAAGTAGATTCTGAGCCATTAGGCGGAACCAACTGGAAGACAGAGTCTGGGGTAAATGCATAGTACATTAACATAGCTTAAGACAAACATTTCCATAAGAAAAGTGCATTGGTTAACTGAAGGTTTGAGAATAGTTAACTTCTGGTGAAACCAGGTGTCATTATGGCAACATGGCGTTTTAAGGGAAACCTCCTTTTATTTTTTAATTTTTATTTTTACTTTATTTTACTTTACAATACCATATTGGTTTTGCCATACATTGACATGAACCCACCACGGGTGTATACGAGCTCCCAATCCTGAATCCCCCTCCCACCTCCCACTCCATATCCTCTCTCTGGATCATCCCCGTGCACCAGCCCCAAGCATCCTGCACCCTGCATCAAACCTGGACTGGCGATTCATTTCTTATATGATATTATACATGTTTCAGTGCCATTCTCCCAAATCATCCCACTCTCCCTCTCCCACAGAGTCCAAAAGTGCGTTCTATACATCTGTATCTCTTTTGCTGTCTCGCATACAGGGTCATCAGGGAAAAAATATCGCTAGTTTGTTTCCTCTTGCCGCTTAAGAGAGATAAAAACGTCTGACACTTGCAGCCTATTTCCTCCATTTGGAGACTCCTGGCCTTCCTGACTATTACCTTCTCATTCCCCCCATTTCTTTTAGGAGAATTATGTTGCCTAGGGAAAGGGGGCATTGTTCTCGTTCCATAACTGCTTCCGAGGTGACAAGGGGCATTGTCCCTAAATTAGTGAGGAAACATATTCTCCTAACCCTCCTACTAAGGATTTCTGATCCAGCAGCCCCAAATAGTAGTTGGAGGCAGCTGCAGCAGTAGCAGGAGTTTGAGCAACCATTTGTAACTTAAAAGCTTTCATGCGACTAGAAACAAATCCAGTTACACAGTTACAGATGCAGGGAACAAACAGCAAAAACAAAACAATCAGAAGTATTGTAATTGAGATAGTTTTCCACCATGAGGAACTAGTTAATGTCTCCCAAAGTGAGGCAATTGAGGCTTCAGGAGTATCCATGGCCCCTACCATCTTGTTCATGTGTTTAGTAAAATGAGTAACATGTGTGCTCATATCAGGTATGTATGTACAGCGTTGGGTATGAACAATGGCACACGTTCCTCCTTGCGCAGCTGTCAGAATATCTAAAGCCAATCTGTTTTGTAAAACCACCTTTCTAATTTGTGCTTGTTCAGCATTAAGAGCTGAAATAGCCTTTTGAGAATCTTGTAATGTCTGTTGAGTAAAATTAGTCAAAGCATCCACTCGTAGGATAACATCTGTAGTTCCCAAAGAGGGAACAAACACTGCAGCCAAATAATCATACCAGGGAAATACAGACCTTGCCCACCGAGTTTTAAGGTGGGGTAAATTAGCAGGCTTTTCTGGGAGCTCTGAAAATATAAAGCCGGGAATAAAGGCTAGACCCAGGGTGCATCTCCCTATCCAACAAGGGGAAAGTCATGCCCATAGGTAAGAGCCACATATCCAATAAGTCCCGTTTGGAGCAAGCCAGCATGACCGAGATATCCAGTCCCAATTAGTGCCTGGCCAGACAAAGGGAGGACTTGAACTGGAGTTGGAAAACACGGGAATGATTACGTTGCGTATTTCCTGAGGCAAAAATCCCAATTGTTTCCAATTATTGTAATTAAGTTGTTGGCTAACTTTTGGGGATGGCTCTGTTTGTTCCCAGCATGTAGGGGCAGTAGATATTAGATGTCCTTTTTCAGGAGTTAGCCATATAACCTCCTCCCATATTTGATAAACGTCAGGTAAAAACTATTAGATCTAGGCCTATTTGCCTTATGTGTAGCGAAATAGTCATTAAACTGACACAGTGTATAATCAAAATTAAAAGTCACATTATGTCCATAGTTGAAGTACAACATGTTGCACCAGTCCATTTTAGGGTTGTTAGATGTCATCAGATGAAGTAGAGGCATCACATATGATTGTTGTTGAAGGTATTTGCAGACTTGGAGAAAGTCTTTTCCTTAAAGTGGAGATGTCCACCACAGGAAGCCTTCCACTGATGAAGAGGGGAGCGCTCTGCAGACCCAGCAGTTAGACTGATTGTGGAATGCAGCGTAGGAGTGAGCCCAGGACAGGAGGGCATTGTCTTGAGGATCAAAGGGCAGACTCAGGATTTTTGGAGTCAGCAGAAGTAGGCTCAGATAGATTATCAGGCCCATCTGAAAAGTACAAACTCAGAGCATAGAAAGTAAAGACACAAAATGAAGTCACTTAGTTCTGGTCAGGGTGCCACCTCTTAACTCAAGTATGATGTATCCACGAATCAATTCCTGGCACTTTGACAGCTGTGGAAGAAGAAAGAATAACCTGATAAGGGCCTTCCCAGAGGGGCTCGAGGGATGAGCCACCAGATCCCAATGTTTTTATGAGGACCTCGGTTCCTGGCTCCAATAGAGGCTTGCTTGACTCAGAGGCTGGGTCAGGAGTTGTCTCCCGGAGTTCCGTTAATGCCTGTTGAAAAGCTGAGAGCTGAGTTACATAACTAGTTAATTCCAAGGCTTCAGGGTCTATAACAATGTCTGTGCATAAAAAAGGCCTTCCATAAATACATTCAAAGGGGGACAGTCCCTCCTTTCGGGGGGCAGTTCAAGCCCTCATTAAAGCTATGGGTAGGACTTTAATCCAATTGTCCTGGGTCTCTTGAGTTAATTTGCTCAGATGTCTTTTGCAGATGTCATTAGCTTTTTCAACCTTTCCTGAGGATTGGGGTCTCCAGGACCAGTGTAAGTGATATTCTATTCCTAGAGCTTTAGACATCCCCTGAGTTACAGCAGCTTTAAAGGCGGAGCCATTGTCACTCTGAAGGCTCCGTGGCAGCCCAAACCTGGGGATAATTTCATGGATTAAGATCTTTATAACCTCCTTAGCCTGTTCTCTACGACAAGTAAAAGCCTCAATACATCCAGTAAAAGTATCCACCCAAACTTGTAAGCAAGAATATCCATTAGCTTTTGGCCTATGAGTAAAATCAATTTCCCAGTCCTCTCCAGGATACTTTCCACTTCGTTGTAATCCAGATTTTGCTAGCTTCTCAGTCTTTGGGTTATTCTTCTGACAAACCTGACAAACCTCACACCTTTTGATAATATTCTTTAAAGTTTTCATTACATTTTTACCTTCAAACAAATGAGAAGCCATTTGCTAAGTACTCTCTGCACCCAAATGAAAACTCTGGTGTAAACCCTTAAGAATTGTCCACTGAGCATTTTCAGAAATTATTAATCGTCCTTCATCAGTAATCTTTGCTCCTCTTTTCTCATATCTTTCTAATTCTTCCTCAGTATATTATGGTTTTTCCTGTTCCATAGGACCTGTCCAGATCAAAGGCGTCTGCAGTGAAGGGGTTTCCTAAAGTGCCGCTTTTCTGGCTTGACAGTCAGCCGCTTGACAGTCAGCCAGCTGATTACCTTCGGCTACTTTACTCCCATCCCTGCTGTGCCCTTTGCAATGCATAACAGCTACTTCTTTAGAACAATATATAGCAGTTAAAAGTCTCTCGATCTCTCTGAAATGCTTGATAGGTTCTCCTGTTGCTGTTTTAAACTGTCTTTGTCATTGTAAAGTAAAATAAAGTAAAAATTTAAAAAAACATAAATAAATAAAAGAATCTTTGCTACTATTAAAAAAAATTTAAAAAAAACTGTCTTTCTTTCCATATTGCAGCATGGGCATGTAAAGTCAAATAAGCATACTTAGAATCCATGTAGATAATTACTCGCTGCCCTTTGCTTAACTCTAGAGCTGGGGTCAGAGCCACAAGCTCCGCTAACTGAGCACTGATTCCCTGGGGGAGAGATTTGGTTTCTAAAACCTGTTCAGCAGCCACCACGGCTTAACCTGCTTTACGCTTTCCATCCCGAACAAAAGAACTGCCGTGTGTAAATATTTCCATGTCAGGATTGTCTAATGGGGTATCCATTAGACCCTCCTGAGCTGCATAGTTTAAAGTTAGAAACTGGGAACAATCATGATCAGGTGTTTCATTTTCCTTCTCAAGAAGGAAAGTGGCAGGATTTAAATTTTCACAAACTTTAAGCTTAGTTACTGGTCCTTCTAACAACAATGACTGATACAATGAAGCCTACTGTCTGTCATCCAAATATTAGAATTTAAGATTCTACTCACATCATGAGAAGTCAGTACAGTAAGGTTTCATCCATTAATTATTTTTAAAGCTTCAGGTGCTAATAAAGTCATTGCCCCAGTTACTCTTAGGCAGTGGGGCCACCCACGTGGAGTTACATCTAATTCTCTGCTTAGATAAGCAATAGGTTGTTGGTGAGGCCCTCGGGACAAACAAATTAAATTCTGACCCTGTGGGTTAGCTCAAAGCAGGAGCTTGCAGAAGAGCAGTCTGAAGAACCTTAAAAGCCTTTTGAGAATCTGGAGACCAAACCAGTTTGTCAGTTTGGGCCTGCTGAGTTTCAGCTATAAGTTTATATAAAGGCCGGGCAAGTGCCCCATAACCCGGAATCCAAATGCGACAGTAATCTGTGATTCCCAAAAATCCTGTCAATTGTATCAAAGTCATAGGTAGGGGATGATTTAGTATTGGAGAAGGAAATGGCAACCCACTCCAGTATTCTTGCCTGGAAAACCCCATGGACGGAGGGGCCTGGTAGGCTACAGTCCACAGGGTCGCAAAGAGTCGGACACGACTGAGCGACTTCACCTCACCTTACCTTCACCTTAATTTTCTCAGGGTCTATGGCCCTAGTCCCTTCTGATATGATTAGGCCCAGATATCTAACAGATTGTTGACAAAGCTGAGCCTTGTAACCACAGCCTGCCAGAAAGTTTAAGAAATCTTCTGAGGCTTGTGAACAAGCTTCTTCTGTCTCAGCACAGAGCAAAATATCATCTACATATTGTAACAGCACCACTTCAGAGCTATTAAAGTTTTGTAGATCCTGTAACAAACTTTGTCCAAATAAGTGAGGACTGTCACAAAATCCCTGGGGCAAAACTGTCCAGGTTAACTAAAAAGCTGGCTGTGTAGGGTCTTCAAAGGCAAAGAGAAATTGACTTTCCTCTGCCAAAGGCACTGAATAGAAGGCATCTTTCAAATCAATTAATGAGAAATATTTGACTCATTCAGGAATTTCAGACAATAGAGTATAAGGATTAGGCACCCCGGGGTGTAAAGGAACTACAGCCTCATTTATTATTTGTTAATCTTGAACTAGTCTCCATTTCCCATTTGCTTTCTTTTTTTTTTAAGTTTTTTTAATTTTATTCATTTATTTATTTTACTTTACAATACTGTATTGGTTTTGCCATACATTGACACGAATCCACCACAGGTGGACATGAGTTCCCAATCCTGAACCCCCTTCCCACCTCCCTCCCCATATCATCTAATAGCAACGTTGCGTGGACTGTTACAGGGAACTAATAGTCCTTGCTCCTTTAAATTTTCGATGATGGGTTTCACCCTTCCTTAACCTCAGGTTTCAGTGGATACTGCTTCTTATGTGGAAATAAGTGCGGGTCTTTGAGCTTGACAACTGCAGGAACAGCATTTTGTGCTCGACCCACAGATTTTCCATCAGCACATACTCTAGGATTTACATTTTGTTCAACTAAAGGGAGAGAAAGGGAGGGCCCCATATTCATGAAAACAGAGGCAGAGGACCTTGCTCAGTATATTCCTCCCCAAAAGGGGTGAGGGAGATTCTGGCACGATCAGAAACTCGTGTGAAAATAGCACAGAATCCCAGTTGCAAGATAAAGAATAACTGAAATAATACCTTTTGGCTCATCCAGACAGTCCCATTACGGAAGCGGATCGGGAAGAAAGTGGGCCAGGGGCTTCGGTAAGCACAGAGTAAGTTGCCCCAGTTTCTAAAAGGAAATTGACGGATTGGCCCCCCACAGTTATTAATACCCAGAGTTCTTCAGGTGTAATTAGGACAGGAGTTTGTGTGGGGACCCCCAGGCACCTTCAGTCCCAATTGTCTTGAGTGTCTGACCCCTGAGACCTATGTCTCTGGGGGCAGTCTCTCTTCCAGTATGGTCCTTTGCAGACCGGACCTGGAGCCAGGGGCGGCTTAGATGCCTGAGGGCAATCCCCCTTGAGGTGCCCCTCCTTTCCACAGTAATTGCAAGCCCATCCCTTTTCACCTGGGTCCTTCTGGGCATTTTTCTCAGGCCATTGCGAAGGCTTCTGCTTGTTCCTTTGTCTTTATCTGCCTTTCTTTCTTTTCCTCATATTCCCTACCATAATAGACTGTCTGAGCCAGTTGTAACAGAGTATCTAAAGACTGATTTGGTCCATAGGCCCGTTTTTGTAGCTTACGGCGGATATCTGGAGCCGACTGAGTGAGGAATCTATCTTTTAAGATCACTTTTTCCTCTTCACTTTCGGGATCAATCTCAGTGAATCTGCGAAGGGCTTCTCTCAGTCTATCTAGGAATTTACCAGGAGCTTCCTTCTCCTTCTGTTCTATGTTTGCCAATTTGCCAGAGTTTAAAGGCTTAGAAAGCGCCTGCCTGAGTCCTTCAGGAATACATCTGACAAAATGACTCTGATCCCATCTTCCTTTCGCTGTGTTATAGTCCCAGTCTGGTTCTGTAATTGGGACCACCTGATTCCCAGTGGCGAGGGCAGCTGTCTCATCCTGTGTCTTCCCTACTGATTCATTACCAAGCCATTCATCTCCATAAGCAACCGCTTTTCCCAAAACTCGAGTTTTTGAGTCGGGAGTCAGCGTTTGCCCCAAGATATACACCACATCCTTCCAAGTAAGGTCATAAAGCAGAGTAACACCTTTAAAAGCTCTAATTTATTTTTCTGAGTCCTCTAAATAGTTTCCCAGATCCTCCTTGATTCTTTGTATTTCTTGATAAGAAAAAGGCTTATTAACTCTCATAGACTGATTATTTCTCCCGGTGGGTGTTTCATAAAGAGGCAACAGCTTGTGTGGCTGTTCCTCAGTCTCTCTGGCTGCTCTGCACATATGATCCCAGGGATAGACTGGAGAAACCTGTTTTTCTTTTTCTTTTTCTCTTTGTCTCCTGTCCTCCATCTCATCTCTTACTTCGATGGTCTGAGTTTCTGCTGAAACCAGAGTAGTCTGAGGTCATACTGAGACAGGAGTTGTTTGGACTTCCACGTGCGCAGTTTGAACCTCAGTTTGGATTTCCACTGAGACAAAGGCAACCCTTCTAAGGGGGGGGTTCTCTAGTTTTCAGTTTGCTCAGCTTGGAGCCCCGGGCACAGAGGCAAAGCAGGAGGACAGGAGGGAGCTGAAGGTCTCACGCCCAAATCTATACCCTTAGGACATAAGTCTGGCATATTTCGCAGAGAGAAAAAGGGCAACACATATGCTACTTCTACCCACTTCCCTTGTTCCTTACAGAACCGTCTAATTGTAAAACAGTGTTATACTTAAGAGACCCTCCAACCGGCCACTGTTCGCCATCCTCCAGTGGGTACTGCGGCCATGCAGTATCGCATAGGAAGATCAGGTGTGTCTTCTTTAAGCCCTGGGGATCAAATCTATCCCAGTTTTTCAGGATACAGTTCAAATGAGTGAGGCTGGAATTGTTAGCTCCCATCTGTAAGAGACAAAAAAAAAAAGCGACCAGCTCCATCTTTCTACCGGAGGCGTCCCTCCCTGCTCTAGATGGGGGTGTAGACAGATTTTACACCAAAAGCTTTTCCTTCCTGGTCGGACTTAGTCTGTCCCTTACCGACGCAGGCATCGTACTCGTCCCTCCTGGTTCTACCACTGAGACGGGGTGGGGATGCACCAGGGGTAGCCATGATGGCATCCCTGACTGACGCCCAGCTCTTCACCATTAAAACCTGGCTTGCCTCTGATGCCACCCGGGGTGCAATCAGAGTAACCTCCCGGAATGCCTCCCAAGCAAGACCACTGGGGGAAACATTCATCACCTGAGTGCCTGTGCACGACCCTGAGTATATTCCTGACCACAGTAAGAGCAATACGAACATAATACTGAGATGTTCCTTCCAAGCATCACCACACCAGTATAAGAGCCTCCTCTGGTCCACTAAGAGCCAACATTAAGTAAGTAAGTAAAGTCGCTCAGTCGTGTCTGACTCTTTGCGACCCCATGGACTGTAGCCTACCAGGCTCCTCCCTCCATGGGATTCTCCAGGCAAGAGTACTGGAGTGGGTTGCAGTTTCCTTCTCCAGGGCATCTTCCCAACCCAGGGATCGAAGCCGGGTCTCCCGCATTCCAGGCAGAGGCTTTAACCTCTCTCTGAGCCACCAGGGAAGCCCGTTACCAAAGGAAAAAACCCATTGCAGTCCCAATCTGAGTAACGATTAACCTCAGAGATGTTCTTGGAGCTAGAGCTCCATCTAGCTTTCAAACTTTCGATTCCTAGCGAGGCTAGGCGCTTTCTTGACTACCAATCCAAGTTTGGGACCTAAGCCACAGTACACAGTAACAGCATACATCACAAGTCCCTTGAAAGTCTATGATCCAATAGACTGGGTTAGTACTTCTAATTCCCAAGGAGTTATGAAATGGTCAAAGAGACTGAAAAGTTTGACTGAGAAAGGAGAGTTCAGTCCACACACTTTGCCCATTTCTGGTCTGTTCCTGAAGGAGACATTGGGTGCCTCTTGGCATTGGCAAGTCAGTATAAACCCCTGACAGTTTCTGCCATAAGCTGTAAGAGATCACCACGGAACCGCAGAGCAGGGCTCCTCACTTGCTTCTCTCAGGGCATGTCATTCATTCACACAAGCACACCGTAGAGTTAGTAAAGTACAGCAGAAAATGTGCTCACTAGGAGAACAAAGAACTAGAGCTCCAAGCATCCTTACCTTGTCCTGAAGGATCCTGGGCGAGCCCCCAAGATGAAAGGTTGTTGCTGAAGGAAAAGACGCCAGGATTCCTGGCCTCCAGAGGAGAAGAATTCAATCCAGAGCCAGAGACGAGGCTTGATTGCTTAGAGCTTTTGTGTAATAAAGTTTTATTAAATGGCAGAAAGTGAAGAAGCACTAAAAAGCCTCTTGATGAAAGTAAAAGAGGAGAGTGAAAAAGTTGGCTTAAAGCTCGACATTCAGAAAACGAAGATCATAGCATCTGGTCCCGTCACTCCATGGGAAATAGATGGGGAAACAGTGTCAGACTTTATTTTTGGGGGGCTCCAAAATCATTGCAGATGGTCATTGCAGCCATGAAATTAAAAGATGCTTACTCCTTGGAAGAAAAGTTATGACCAACCTAGATGAGGTGAAGTCACTCAGTCGTGTCCAACTCTTTGCGACCCCGTGGACTGTAACCTACTAGGCTTCTCTGTCCATGGGATTCTCCAGGCAGGAATACTGGAGTGGATTGCCATTTCCTTTAGTATATTCAAAACAGAGACATTAGTTTGTCGACTAAGGTCCGTCTAGTCAAGGCTATGGTTTTTCCTGTAGTCATGTATGGATGTGAGAGTTGGACTGTGAAGAAGGCTGAGCACCGAAGAATTGATGCTTTTGAACTGTGGTGTTGGAGAAGACTCTTGAGAGTCCCTTGGACTATAAGGAGATCCAACCAGTCCATTCTGGAGGAATCAGCCCTGGGATTTCTTTGGAAGGAATGATGCTAAAGCTGAAACTCCAGTACTTTGGCCACCTCATACGAAGAGTTTACTCATTGGAAAAGACTCTGATGCTGGGAGGGATTGGGGGCAGGAGGAGAAAGGGACGACCGAGGATGAGATGGCTGGATGGCATCATTGACTCGATGGACATGAGTCTGAGTGAACTCTGGGAGTTGGTGATGGACAGGGAGGCCTGGCGTGCTGCGATTCATGGGGTCGCAAAGAGTCGGACACGACTGAGCGACTGAACTGAACTGAACTGAACTGAAAGCATAATGGAGATAGAAAAAGCTTCTGACATAGGCATCAGAAGGGGGCAGAAACAGTACCCCCCTTGCTAGTCTTCAGCTGGATGCTATATAGTCACTATGCTATACTATGCTAAGTCACTTCAGTCATGTCCCACTCTGTGCGACCCCACAGAGGGCAGCCCACCAGGCTCCACCGTCCCTGGGATTCTCCAGGCAAAAACACTGGAGTGGGTTCCCATTTCCTTCTCCAATGAAGGAAAGTGAAAAGTGAAAGTGAAGTTGCTCAGTCGTGCCCGACCCTCAGCGACCCCATGGACTGCAGCCTTCCAGGCTCCTCCGTCCATGGGATTTTCCAGGCAAGAGTACTGGAGTGGGGTGCCATTGCAGTCTGTTAATGAAAGAAAGGAATGTCTTAAAACTCAGAATGGCACCAGGCCCCTCATCCATAAGATGCATTTTGGGATAATCTTGGCACCAGATGATTCATCCCAGTCTATAAAACGATTGACTTGAATCTTGTAGAAGGGCAGATTACCATACAGATAGTTTTGTTTACATAGATTAGGGAAACAATATCTGAGTATAACATACTGATTTGTCAAGTAGGTTCTGAGCCATTAGGCGGAACCAACTGGAAGACAGAGTCTGGGGTAAATGCATAGTACATTAACATAGCTTAAGACAAACATTTCCATAAGAAAAGTGCATTGGTTAACTCAAGGTTTGAGAATAGTTAACTTCTGGTGAAACCAGGTGTCATTATGACAACACAGTATTTTAAGAGAAACCTCCTTTTAAATTTGTATAGAGAAGGGAAAAAATATCATTAGTTTGTTTCCTCCTGCCACTTAAGAGAGAGAAAAATGTTTGACACTTGCAGCCTATTTCCTCCGTTTGGAGACCCCTGGCCTTCCTGCCTGTTACCCTTTCAACACTCCAGATGTGTTTCTCTTTAAGTAATTCAGTTAAGTCACTCAGTCGCGTCTGACTCTTTGCGACTCCATGGACGGCAACATTCTTTAAGTAACGTGTATACCAGGTCCGTCTAGTCAAGGCTATGGTTTTTCCTGTGGTCATGTATGGATGTGAGAGTTGGACTGTGAAGAAAGCTGAGCACCGAAGAATTGATGCTTTTGAACTGTGGTGTTGGAGAAGACTCTTGAGAGTCCCTTGGAGTGCAAGGAGATCCAACCAGTCCATCCCTTTAGGATCAGTCCTGGTGTTCATTTGAAAGACTGATGCTAAAGCTGAAACTCCAGTACTTTGGCCACCTCATACGAAGAGTTGACTCATAGGAAAAGACCCTGATGCTGGGAGGGATTGGGGGGCAGGAGGAGAAGGAGACGACCGAGGATGAGATGGCTGGATGGCATCACCAACTCGATGGACGTGAGTCTTGAGTAAACCCCGGGAGATGGTGATGAACAGGGAGGCCTGGTGCGCTGCAGTTCATGGGGTTGCAAAGAGTCGGACACGACTAAGCGACTGAAGTGAACTGAACTGGATACCTAACTTAAAATATTTGTGTATTTATGTCATTTTAGATACTGTACATCCTTCTAAAATTTGCAATCACATACTTAGTTTTCTGTGGGTTTCTCTGGTGGCACTTGTGGTAAAGAACCTGCCAGCCAATGCAAGAGACATAAGAGACACGAGTTTGATCCCTGGGTGGGAAATATCCCCTGGAGGAGGGCATGGCAACCCACTCCAGTATTCTTTCCTGGAGAATCTCATGGACAGAGAAGCCTGGCAAGTTACAGTCCATAGGGTTACACAGAGTTGGACACGACTGAAGCGATTTAATGTGTACAGTTTTCTAAAAATTGAGTTTTTCAGTTATCATGACAACTCCAGATTTTCATTTCCTCAGTTATTGTGGTTGGTCATCTTTCCAGATGTTTTTGGAAACAGCATTTTAATTTTTAGGTGAGTTATTTGCGATTATCTTTTGTCCCTTTTTCTGCTGATAAGTAAAAGTCCTTTCAGTTATTGAATATAAGCACAAAATCTGTAGCATTGTTTGAAACATTGACTCTCAGCTTTTAAACCTTTGGATTTTTTTCTTTTGATAGTACAGAAATTGCTTTAGATTTATGGATTTTTAAATTTAAGAATAATACAGCTATAATAGAAAAAATGTATAACACATAGGATTGCATCAACTATTAGTCCACTGGGAATTCTAGACTCAAAGCCTTGAGGACTTCAGGAAAAAATGTAAGAAAACTTTAAACCAAATTCTACGTTGATGAATAATGGGGAAAATATTTGAATATTTGTTTGCTTATAGGAGATACCATGTAAAGTGTATCTGACCTAAAATAATTCCATAAATGATCATTTCCTTCCCTTCATGGAGGCTAATTTCCTCTGCTTCGACCTGAGCCCCATGCAGATCCCTCACATAGTTCAACCCCTGGGGCCCTATACCCAAGGAGTAGATTTCACTTACCTCATCTTCAAGACCAAGATATGGGGGAGAGAGTTGTATCAGCATGGCATTGACCCTAGGAAAACTAAAAACTGGATATGTGGTGCAAGAAAAGCTTTTAACTGTTACAAACTTATTACAGAAATTTAGGCAGAGTTAAAAAAAAAAAAACAAAAAAAACCTTTCTCTATTCCTTCCAAAATTCTCATATATAAACACATATGAATTATAGGGAAAACATTTTGTAAGAACTGTTTAATATTATCTTATATAAATAAATCTGATTAGTAAAAAGTGTGTCATTCAAATCTGTTGAAATAGTTTAAATAAGAACTATGCATTATAAACCTTTAAAGCTTAAACAATTATATATGCATTTTATATATGCATATGTGTTCTTGCCTGGAGAATCCCAGGGACGGGGGAGCCTGGTGGGCTGCCGTCTATGGGGTCACACAGAGTCGGACATGACTGAAGTGACTTAGCAGCAGCAGCATACATAAACATATAACATATGAAAAACAGTGTGTATATATACATATATGAGGTGAAGTCACTCAGTCGTGTCCGACTCTTTGTGACCCCATGGACTGTAACCTACTAGGCTTCTCTGTCCATGGGATTCTCCAGGCAAGAATACTGGAGTGGATTGCCATTTATATAGTGAAGAAAATTTTAAGAACATATATGTTCATGTAAACCTGTTTATATAGTACTTCACACAGAGAAATATCTCCGGGGAATGTCAACTAAATTACAAAAGGTGTACATCTTGCTATGTAAGAAGGTAAAAAATATAGAATAATATTTTTTCTAATAAATACACCTTCCTGAACTTCATTAGCTTTCAAAATAAAAATATTAATTTGAAATCAGAAAAATAGCTGATGCAAAATTTTATAACATTATGATACATACCTGGTTGGGAATTTCATTGCAAAGATAATGCATATGTATGTGACTTAAATGTATATATCTAAATTTATATATTTTGCATTACCTTCTCTCAATCACATATATATGTACATTTCTTGTCATAATTGGGAGGGAGGGGCTGAAGAGAATTTTTTGCCCTTAGATTTAATGTACACAGTCTCTGACTCACTCTTAATGCTTCATTTGCCACAGAAATCTTCCAGAGATTTCCGTGTGATGGCACGTTGTTCTCTTCCTCCTTCCAAGGCTTCCTGCTAAGTGACAGACAAGCTGCCATTCCAGATATGTTCACCAGGTGGCACAGACATCTAATTTTTGAATTTTGTCCAGTGAAAAATGGATTATTTGGGAAATGGAATGAAAGATGTTTTAAAAGTTTAAAAAGAACATATAAAATAAATTCATGGTTAAATTGCTTTGCCTAACTATTTTCTTCTTCTTTGTGGTTTTCCAGATAGAAATCATAGTAATAATATGACTCCTCTTAGGGGGCTGCTGATTAGCATATGCCTGAGGTGGGAGCAAGGAGGGCAGAAGGGATCCATGTACATACTGTCTATAACCGTCCTGTAAATTTCACAAAGTTTTTCCTGGCATGATAGAGCGCAGGGTAAGGGATTTCTACTTTGGATTTTCCAAAGGGATGAACCAGGTTACAGGATATTTCCTTTGGTTATATCTGACTTGTCTCCACTCTCTCCTCTTCTGCTGGCTAAAGCTTCCTTAGCCTCAGATCTTGGCTTAAATGTCACTTCACATGAGAAATCCCAGATATACCCTACTGGCTTGATTACCAAAGGCAAAGGCTAACAGAATTTTGAAAAGAGAATTCACTGGTCATAGCAAACACCCTCTTCCAACAACAAAAGAGATGACTCTACACATAGATATCAATAGATGGTCAATACCAAAATCAGATTGATTATATTCTTTGCAGCCAAACATGGAGAACCTCTACACAGTCAGCAAAACAAGACCAGGAGCTGACTATGGCTCAGATCATGAACTCCTTATTGCCAAATTCAGACTTAAATTGAAGAAAGTAGGGAAAACCACTAGACCATTCAGGTATGACCTAAATCAAATCCTTTACAATTATACAGAGGAAGTGACAAATAGATTCAAGGGATAAGATCTGATAGACAGAGTGAATCAAGATCTATGAACGGAGGTTCCTGACATTGTACAGGAGGCAGTGGTCAAAATCATTGCCAAGAAAAAGAAGTGCAAAAAGGCAAAATGGCTATCTGAGGAGCCCTTACAAATAGCTGAGAAAAGAAGAGAAGCCAAAGGCAAAGGAGAAAAGGATAGGTATATATCCATCTGAGTGCAGAGTTCCAAAGAACAGCAAGGAGAGATAAGAAAGCCTTCCTCAGCGATCAATGCTAAGAAAAAGAGGAAAACAATAGCTTGGGAAAGACTAGAGATCTCTTCAAGAAAATTAGAGATACCAAGGGAATATTTCATGCAAAGATGGGCACAATAAAGGACACAAATGGCATGGACCTAACAGAAGCAGAAGATATTAAGAGGAGGTGGCAAGAATACATGGAAGAACTGTACAAAAAAGATTTTAATGACTCAGATAACCACGATGGTGTTATCACTCACCTAGAGCCAGACATCCTGGAATGTGAAGTCAAGTGGGCCTTAGGAATCATCACTATGGACAAAGCTAGTGGAAGTGATGGAATTCCACCTGAGCTAGTTCAGATCCTAAAAGATGATGCTGTGAAAGTGCTGCACTCAATATGCCAGAAAATTTGGAAAACTCAGCAGTGGCCACATGACTGGAAAAGGTCAATTTTCATTCCAATCCCAAAGAAAGGCAATGCCAAAGAATGTTCAACCTACTGCATAACTGCACTCATCTCATACACTAACAAAATAATGCTTAAAATTCTCCAAGCTAGGCTTCAACAGTACATGAAGCAAAAACTTCCAGATGTTCAAGCTGGTTTTAGAAAAGGCAGAGGAACCAGAGGTCAAATTGCCAACATCTGTTGGATCATAAAAAAAAAGCAGGAGAATTCCAGGAAAACATCTACTTCTGCTTCATTGACTACGCTAAAGCCTTTGACTATGTGGATCACAATAAACTGTGGAAAATTCAGACCACCTAACCTGCCTCTTGAGAAATCTGTATGCAGGTCAGGAAGCAACAGTTAGAACTGGACATGGAACAACAGACTGGTTCCAAATAGGAAAAGGAGTCCGTCAAGGCTGTATATTGTCACCCTGCTTATTTAGCTTCTATGCAGAGTACATCATGAGAAATGCTGGACTGGAAGAAACACAAGCTGGAATCAAGATTTCTGGGAGAAATATCAGTAATGTCAGATATGCAGATGACACCACCCTTATGGCAGAAAGTGAAGAGGAACTCAAAAGCCTCTTGATGAAAGTAAAAGAGGAGAGTTGGCATAAAGCTCAACATTGAGAAAAAGATCATGGCGTCTGGTCCCATCACTTCATGGCAGATAGATGGAGAAACAATGGAAACAGTGACAGACTTTATCTTCCTGGGCTCCAAAATAACTGTAACTGGTGACTGCAGCCATGAAATTAAAACATACTTGCTACTTAGAAGAAAAGCTATCTAGACAGCATATTATAAAGCAAAGACATCACTTTGCCGACAAAGGTCCCTCTAGTCAAAGCTATTGTTTTTCCAGTAGTCATGTATGGATATGAGAGTTGGACCATAAAGAAAGTGAAGTTGAAGGTCCAATACTTTGGCCACCTGATAGAAAGAACTGACTCATTGGAAAAGCCCCTGATGCTGGGAAAGATTGAAGGCAGGAGGAGAAGTGGATTACAGAGGATGAGATGGTTGGATGGCATCACTGACTCAATGGACATGGGTTTGAGCAAGCTCCAGGAGTTGGTGATCGACAGGGAAGCCTGGCATGCCACAGTCCATGGGGTTGCAAAGAGTCAGACACAACTGAGCGACTGAAATGAACTGAACTGAACTGAGTCATCTGGTGACTCTCCCACATTTGCAGTCTCCAGGCATATATGTGAAGGGGGACCAAAATGGAGTTCACAATTTGTCATAGGTTGTAGCAATATACAATGGACTTAAGATGCTGAAGTTTTCAAATATCTTGCCTGAAGATTCACCTAAAATTCACACTCTTCCACTTTTGAGGGAGATTCCACTGGGGACACAGGTCACTTCAGCAATGGCCTGCATAATTGTTCCTCAGATAACAATCTGAGCCTGTAGTTCAGAGGAACCAAGTGTTCATCAACAGATAATAAAGAAAATGTTATATATATATATATATATATATATATATATAAACATAATATTATTCAGCCAAGAGAAGAAAGGAATTCCTGCCATTTGCAACAATATGGATGAACTCTGAGGGCATCATGCTAAGTAAAATAACTCAGAGAAAGACAAATACTCACTTATATGATCTCACTTATACGTAAAATCTAAAACAGACAAATTTATAGAAATAGAGAGTAGACTGGTGATTGCCAGGGATTGGAGGTGGGGAAATGGGTGATGGTGATGAAAGATTACAAAGTTTGTTTATAAGATTAATAAGTTCTGGAGATCTGATGCATAGCATGGTAACTATAGTTAACAATACTGTTCTGTATACTAAGAAGTTGCTGAGAGAAGATTTTAAACATTCTTGCCACACACAGAAAGAATGGCAACTGTGAGACTGATGTATGCGTTAAGTAACGTTATTGTGGTAATCATTTCACAATATGTTCATATATCAAACTTCATGTTGTGTACCTTAAACTCACACAATGTTATGTCAATTATATCTCAATAATGCCGGGGGTGGGAGATCACTAAGCAAAGTACAAAAATGACCCAACACCCTCTTCTAACGCTGAATACGAGTGACTGATTCTTCTTTACCAATTATAGCTTTGGTCTTGCTCTATTGTTCTCTCATTTCAGTCAAAATTTATTAATATACTCATTCATAGAATCGCTCCTGCTTCCTGACAGCATTACATAAGGAGCAATATGAACCCTCTCTGAAGTCACCTAACACAAATCCAACTCCTATAATGGTTCATTTCTAATGTCCTCTTAAGGAATCTACAGGGTGCATTCTGCCAAACTGTAATAAGGAAAAAACCCAGCTTTGGCTACAGATATGTTCCTGGTAGTCTTCTGGCTAGAGAACCCTGACAGCAGAGTGGTCCTGAATTTGTTGAAGGCAACGCAGATTTTCTTAAGTCCTTCCACTCATCCTTTCCACAGCATCTGGTCTCCATGCTGACCAAAGATCTGTAAGAAACTGAGTCCATGGTAGATGCTTAGACTAAGGTTAGTGAGACTGTGAAATAGTATGATTTGTGGGATGGGAAGACTGATTAGTACGAAAGGCAGCAAATGGGAGTCCTGACCAGGAGGGTCCAGGGGCAGCTGTTCTGTTCACTCTCTGGGCCCTGGCACACTCTGTTTAAGGATAGGGTCACATAGGCGGCTGTGGAATTCACGTGAGATTAGCTCCAGGAATAGGCCTTATTTGCAGTATGTGTCTTCTCTTCTGCCCATCAAGTACAAAGGCATCAAGCTCATGGACACGTCCAAAGTGTGCTAAGTCACTTCAGTCATGTCCGACTCTGAGATTCATGGACTGTTGCCCACCAGGCTCCTCTGTCCATATGATTCCCCAGGCAAGAATACTGGAGTGGGTTGCCATTTCCTCCTCCAGGGGATCTTCCAGACACAGGGATTGACCCTGAGTCCTTTTCATCTCCTTGCCTTGGCAGGTGGGTCCTTTACCACTAGCACCACCTACAGAGCCTGGAAAAAGTGCCTCAAAAACAGCTGTAGTAACTCTAGAGGAAGTGGCTTGATGATGCCCTTTTCCATCCTTCATCTCCAACTAAGTTGTGTGCCTTCCCTCAGAATATCTCTGGCTCCTGTGTATTACTCTCTGCTCCCAACTCTTTGTCCCAGAACTTATTTCTGAGCTAATCAGATACCATTGCCTCTGGGAATGCCCCCGTAATAACTGCCCTCCACAGCAGTGTGGAACTGTTGCTTATCTTCCTAAATAGAGATTCCACTTGATCCCGTGTGGCTTCTTATAGGATTTTAGTGTCATCATGCCCTTAATGATCACAGAATTCCTCTCCATAAACTTCCCCTTGTGATCCCACCACTCTGCAACCCCTGTGCTGGACTATGTCAGTGGTTGGATGTGAAAACTGAAGAACCTCCTCACTGGCCATATCCAAAGGCAGAAAACTAAAAGGAGAGCAGAAAAGTTTAGATACTGTCCCTCATTCCTCCAAAATAAAATAAGGCAGGGAGAAGTGGTATCTGGCTATTCTTAGCACACCAAACTGCATCAAAGAAAAATGGTGACGTAACGGGAGAAGGGCGCGCTTTTAGCCAAGTACCTTGTAGCTCAGGCAAAGTTTTGATCTCACCCAGACTTCCTGGACTTCCCTAGCAGATCAGACAGTAAAGAATCTGCTTGCAATGCAGGAGACCCAGGTTCCATCCCTGGATTGGGAAGATCCCCTGGAGAAGGGAATGGCAGCCCACACCAGTACTCTTGCCTGGAGAATCCCATGGACAGAGGAGCCTGGCGGGCTACAGTCCATGGGTCACGAAGAGTCAGACACGACTGAGCAACTAACACTTCCACTTTCAGACTTCCTGGAAGCTCATGTGGTAACACAAAGAAGCAAATAAATAATAACCCTACAATCAGTCCTGTTATAAATAACAATCCCAATCAGTCTGAGGACGACCTCAGATCCCTGGAGTGTCCCATCAGTTACCTCTGAGCCCTGTCTGCTCACCTGGGAACCTCCACTCTTCACTTGAGTCAGGATGGATTCCCCATCACCTCCCTTCCATCTAGCCCCCTTAATTCCTGCCCACTGTCCCAGGCCCAGCTCCTCTTTCAGGAGTCTCTGATGACTCCAGTGAGCACTTGTTCCTCTTTTTAAACTAAGGGGGTTCTACAGAGGTAACCCTGTAGAAGGAAATGGCAACCCACTCCAATATTCTTGCCTGGATAATTCCACAGACAGGGGAGCCTGGTGGGCTATAGTCCATGGGGTCGCAAAAGAGCTGGACATGACTTAGCAACTAAAACAACAGAAGTGACCACACCACCACAGGGATCAGGGTCATGTGAAATGATTGCCATGACCTGTGCAGCTCCTTGGTCCTGGGACATGTGAAGGGAGACAGATGCTCAGTGAACACCCATGTGATGATGCCGATCGCAACAGGAGAAGGAACTCACCGTTGGGTGGCTCCGGTACTGAGACCCAGGAGCTCCTGATTCTTGCTATCTTGTCCTTCCCTCCAGACCCACAGTTACCTAATCTTGGAGCTTCAAGGAGGTCCCAGATCCTCAGTGCAGTCATGATGTGAACATAGAGGAACCAACAGAGGACAGGAAAAGTACAATTATTCCATTGGAAGGGGAAGGCTTAATCCCCAACCCAGCCCACTACAATGAAGATCACAGAAATGGCCCCGAAATTCCTACATTATGTGGAGGATGAGTGCTTCCCTCTTCTTCTTACATCCCCAATAATCACTTAAATATAGTAATGTTATTGAGGCAGCTAACCTCATCCCTGTAAAAGATAAAAACGTTTGGGATGGGAAGGCAGCAAATATTGGTGATGTAGTTATACCAAATACCATACTGGGATCTTGAGGGCAGTCCCCTTGAACACGTCACAATGATCCCCTAAGGTAGGAGTCAGGATTTCCTTTTACACATTAGGAAGATGAGGCTCAAGGAGGTTAAGAATGTTTTGAGGTGTACACAGCTATTGAGAGACAGAGCCACTCTCATCTGGCCTGTTTGTCTGACTCTAGGAATTGTGTTTGGAACCAGGAATACAGCCTCCCCTTTGGATGCACGATGTGGCAAAGGGGAGCTAACGCATGCCATGTGGAGTGCACAGTCACTCTGGAGAGGATGAGGTGGCAGCTAGCAGACATCTAGGAAAGATGAATGTGACTGGCTTGAAATAGGAAGCACACCCGTTAACCAGAAGAGAGGTGGTTAGGACAGCAATGGAGAATTCACTTACAAATGTGCACGCACAAAGTAGTTCTAAATGCCGAAACCACACACTTACAAATGTGCATGCACAAAGCACTTCTAAATGCCGAAACCACAGTAACCAATGAAACCACGTAAAAATCAAGACGACCGACATTAAAGTGGAAAGCAAACAAAAGGCAAGCATGTATAATGTGATTATAATTTTGAAGAATGTGTGATTGTGCATACATATTTGTTTATCTGCAAGTACAAGTTAATACTTCACCTACAGAAATACATGTGGAGAATATCTACCAATCCATTGACAGGCACTTTTTTGTACTTTTTGATGAGGTTTGGAAGGGGAAAGATACCAGATAACTTTATTTTATAAATACATATTCACTTATTGTTTGAAATATTATATTATGAAAAACATTAAGGAAATAATCTGGAGCGAAGATGTTTGTAAACAGATTGACAAAGACATATACATATACTTAGTACCTTTGAAATACGTACAAAATATAGTGCCCCTGAAAGAAAAGGAAGGTTAAAATAATTACCTAGACATAGTAGACATGGGTGTATTTGTGTTTATCTGGGTGTGTTTGTGTTTACATGTCTCAAAGTCTATCACTTTCCCTCACAAGCAAAATGGAGACATGTGCCCCTTTGCTGATCACATCCAGAATTGCAGCTCTAAAAATCTCCATGAGCAGTGTGGGAAAGGAGATGTTTCTCATATCCTCACCAAATGTGCTGACAAACTTTTGAATTTGCCAGCGTAACAGTTTAGAAACGGTATCTTAGTGTGGTTGTAATTACGTATCTCTTACTTGAATCAAGTTTGAGATTCTTTTCATATGTTTATGGACATGGTGCGTATTTTTGTAAGTTGTTTATATTTATTACATATTTTTGATAAGGTTGTTGTATTTGATGACTCTATATTTATAAACTTTATAAAAGGAATATCAATACTTTGCTATTGTATGTATCAATTCTAAAATTTCTCTTTTGACCTATATCTTCTATTTCTTTGTTGAGACTTCCTATTTTTTTGCTGTTTTTCAATATGCTGTTATTTACCCATTGAAATATTTCTACGATTACTTTTAAATCCATATCAGATAATTTTAATATATTTCATCTTGATGTTGGCATCTGTTGATTGTCTTTTCTCATTCAAGGGAAGATTTTTCCAGTTTTTGGATAGAAAAGAGTTTTTGCATCTGAGATATTTCGCATATTATGTTATCGACTCTGGGTCTTAATTAAATCATCTTTTTTAGCAAGGCTTCAGTGATGCCATGTCAGTAATGGAGCCTCAACTACTAAATCTGTGCACCCTAAAGCCAGTGTTCTGCAACAAGAGAGGCCAGCTCAAGGAGAGGCCTGTGCCCTGCAGCTAAAGAGTGCATGCAACCCACTAGCAGCAACTAGAGAATAGCCGGCACAGCAACAAAGACCCAGCACAGGCAAAAATAAAGAAAGAAATAAACTAAAACAAACCTATTGGGGAGGGCATTAATTCTTCATACACAATTGGAAGAGGACGAATTGGTATAATCTATTTACAGAGACATTTGGCAACATCTATGAGTGGAGAAAGTGAGGACCCTTCACTTCCTGCTAAAGGCAAGTACAAGATAAAATGTCAACTTATCTCTTCTAATGTTTGACATTTTTTTAGGAAATATTTTACAATGCAAGTGGAAAAGCAAACAATTAAAAGCAAAAGGAGGTAGTTAAATCTATGTTTGCTTCCGATGTGATTGCACATTAGAAAATCCAAAGAAAAAGTGAACAAAGTTACCACAAACTAAAAGAGAATTTAGAAAAGTAGTAGGTAAAGTAATTAACCTCCAATTAAAATAACTAAATTTATATTTATTAAAAAAGAAAGGTAGTAGGTATTCTATTAACATCCAAAATCAATATAATCTTATATATAAATGCTTTAAAAATTAGAAGACATAATAAAAGAAAAGGAAAAGCAATGTTCAAAACCTGAGTAGAACACAAAACTAAATTTGAACATATAGAAAATATATGATATTCTTGAGTAAGGAAAGTCAATAGCAAAAAGATGCCATTTTTTCCAAGTTAATAATGTGCATCTAATTAAATATCGTTAATGTTTTATATGAATTTAGACAATGATAGTAGCAAAATAACATCAGTCAGTTCAGTTGCTCAGTCATGTCTGACTCTTTGTGACCCCATGGACTGCAGCAGGCCAGGCTTCCCTGTCCATCACCAACTCCCGGAGCTTGCTCAAACTCATGTCTATCGAGTTGGTGATGCCAGCTAACCATCTCATCCTCTGTTGTCTCCTTCTCCCACCTTCAATTTTTCCCAGCATCAGGTTCTTTTCCAATGAGTCAGTTCTTCGCATCAGGTGGCCAAAATATTGGAGTTTCAGCTTTAGCATCAATCCTTCCAATGAATATTCAGGACTGATTTCCTTTATGATTGACTAATAGATTATTATAAAATTTATTTGATAATTAGTTGATTCTCAAATTTGGCAGAAACAGCAAGAATAGTCTGACAAATCTTGAGAAAGAAGCATGATGGGAAAGGGTAGCAGCTAGTCCTACCAGACACTAAAACATATAATAATGTACAACAGAAGAATGTGATATTGCCCCATGAACTAACACAAAGACTAATAAAACAGAGTAGAAAATACTAATACAAGTCCAGTTATATTCAGAGATATTGAATATGATTGAGGCAGGATTCTTAGAGTAGAGATATGATGGGTGATTTAAGAACTAGTATTTTAATAAGCACATGGTTTAAAAGGTAAAAAGAGATCCATCTCTCCATTTTACATCAGGAGAAATAACAAGGGGTTTAGATTTAAATGTAAAAAAAAAAAAAAAAGAATCCATACAAGTATTAGAAGAAACTATGAGTAAACCCCTCTATAATCTGGAAGTTGGAGGCAACTTTCCTAACTAGGATTCAAAATCCAAGCACATCAAGGAAAAAGAGATTGACAGACTTAACTAAGTAAACATAACAACAACTTTGCATGTCAAAGCACATGACAGCCAATTAAGACACTGGGTAAGCATATTTACAACGAGTATCTCCAATAAACTGTTGATATTCCTTTTATAAATAAGTTTATCAATATAGAGGCATCAAACACAGCAACCTTATCAAAGACATGTAGCAAATATAAACAACTTACCAAAAATATGTACTATGCCCATAAATACATGAAAAGAATCTCAAACTTGATACAAGTAAGAGAGATACAATTACAACTACACAAAGATACCATTTCTAAACTGGGCTTCCCCGGTAGCTCAGCTGGTAAAGAATCTGCCTGCAATGCAGGAGACCCCGGTTTGATTCCTGGGTTGGGAAGACCCCCTGGAGAAGGGAACTGCTTCCTGCTCTAGTATTCTGGCTTGGAGAATTCCATGGACTGTATAGTCCACAGGGTTGCAAAGAGTTGGACAAAACTGAGCGTCTTTCACTTTCACTTCTAGGTACTTTCACTTTGTTAACACACTCAATAAGGATGCGAAAACCATGTCCTTTCCTACACTGCTCATGGAGATGCAAAATGGTATGATCACTGTAGTAGGCTTAATATTTGCTTCCAAAGATATCAGACCCCACTCCCTGAAACTTCTGAATATTATCAATATGGGGAGGTTATCCTGGATTATCTAGGTGGGCCATAAATGCAATCACAAGTGTTTTATAAGAGAGAGGCAGAAGGAGAGTTGATACAGACAGAAAACTTTTAGAAATCAACTGTTCTACCTTGGACAAGCACCACAGAATGAAACCCAGCTATATACCCTCACCACACCAGCAAAGGCTGAGTGGGAAGCTTTGATTTCATGCTCACTTGATTGTAAGCAGGCACCCCACCCCACCCTCTGAGCAGTATCAGAGGAGACTACTTGGGGAAAAGGGGCTTTTATCCCCACTGGTAGAAATTCGTTCCAGCCTTCCACACACACAGTGTCCGTGGACACCATGCAGGGAGCGTGACTTCTGTTGTTATTTAGTTGCTCAGTTGTGTCTGACTGTTTCTGACCTGCCAGGCTCCTCTGTCCATGGGATTTCCCAGGCAAGAATACTGGCACGAGTTGCCATTTCCTTCTCCAGAGGATCTTTCTGACACAGGGATCGAACCCAAGTCTCCTGCTTGGCAGGTGGATTCTTTACCATTGAACCTCCAGGAAAGCACACCTAACTTCTACCCACACCCAATCATAATGAGGCTCTCCTCCACCTCCTCTCTGATAGAAGAGAAGGCACCCTTCCCCTCTCTGGGCTGGTATTACCAGAAGCCAAATGGGACAGTGTAACTTTCATGGCCATCCACTGAGGAGGAGGTCTCCTCCCCTCTCCAGTGTCAGGGGAGGCCATAAGGAGGGCAGGTAGGAAGTGCCTTCCCACTCCTACCTGGGTGGTGGCGGTGGAGGCCTGGTGGGCAGAGAAATCCTGCTTCCACCAAGCAGTAGTAACCCGGCAGCGCTTCTTTCACCCCCACGCCTGCCCCATCCCCCATGTTAGCAGAGGTTGAGTGGGGAACCTGGACTTTTATCCCTACCTGGCAGTAATAAACACCCCCTCCCCCAACATGGTGTCAGTGGAGGCCACCTAGGGGACAGCAAGAGGTGTGCTCCTTCTCCAAGCCAGGGTAGTGCAGGGGGAGGCCTGGTGGGGAGTTCCAAGCACTAATGAGGCATCCCTTCCCCTCCCATTCTACCCTCCAACTCTTGAGTCAGAGAAGAGTGGTGAATCTGGACTTTCATCTCCACCTGCTATTATACAATGTTATGAGTCTCATCCCTAACTGGCATGGTGTCATAAGAGACTTACTAAAACTGATTAATTAAGACCCAGAGTCAATAATATAATATGCAAAATATCTCAGATACAAAAGTCTCTCTTCTATTCAAAAACTGGGAAAATCTTCCCTTGACTGAGAAAAGACAATCAATGGATGCCAACATCAAGATGAAACAGATATTAGAATTATTTAAAGTAATTTATTTATAGAATTATTTAAAATAATAATAGAAATATCTCAATGAGTAAATAACAACATGTTTAAAAACTGTGAAAAAAAATAGAAAGTCTCAACAAAGAAATAGAAGATATACATAAGAACCAAGGAGAAATTTTAGAATTGATACATACAAATAACTGAGATAAAAACTCAGTGGATGAATGCAACAGTGGAATGGAGCAGAGAGAGAACAAAAATCAGTGAACATGAAGATAGTACAGAAAAATTACCCAATTTGAACAACATGAAAAAATAGACTGAAAATAAAATAGAACAAAGTATCAGACACCAGTGATGCTATAGTAAGAGATATAATATGTCATTGATGTTTGGGGAGGAAGAGAAAATGTGCATGCAATAAAAAGTATTCAGAGGAAATTTGGCAAAACACACAAGCCTACAGGTCCAGACCATTGATCAGATCCCAGAAGGATAATCCATAAGAAATCCATGAAAACACATCATGATCAAACTTCAGAAAAATAAATACATACATAGACTCTTGAAAGCAGAGAGTGAAAAATGATACCATAAAAATTAAATACATACATAGACTCTTGAAAGCAGAGAGTAATGTGAGTGACAGAACATTTCTCATAAAGAACCATAGGGTACAGAGGAAAAGGGCAATTTTAAAGCTGAAGGAAAAGAACTGTCAGCATCCAATGTATCAGGCCAGGCTGTCCTTTAGGAATGGAAGGGGATATAGACATTCTCAAAAGAAGGAAACTAAAAGAATTTGCCAATAGCAGATGCTCCATGAAAGAATGGCTAAAGGAGGTTCTTAAAAAAAAGGAACTGGCAAAAAAGATACACTTGGAACATTAGTAAAGAAGAAAAACAGAAAGAACACAAATATAGGTAAATACTATAGTTTTTCCTTCTCCTCTTTAGATTTCTAAGTTCTGTCTGATGGTTAAAATAAAAGCATAACACTACCTGATGTGGTTCTCAATTATTTCCTTAAGACGAAATGATGAAGACTAGAGGTGTGATGGTTAATTTAATATTTACTTGACTATCTAAGGTATGCCAAGATAGCTGGTTAAACATTATTTCTGAGTGTGTCTGGTGTGAGGGTGTTTCTGATACAGATTACATTTGATCCAGGAGACTAAATAAAGAAATTCACCCTCTTGCATGTGGGTGGGCATCATCCAATACATTGGGGGACCAGAATGGGACAAAAAGGCAAAAAGGGTGAATTTTCTCTTTGTTCTTGGCCTGAGTTTTTCATCTGCTCCTGCCCTCAGACATTGGAGTTCCTGTTTTTTGGGCCTTATTGGACTTTGAGACTTACATCAGTGGCCCTGTGGATTTCAGGCCTTTGAGTTCAGAAGAGGCGTTACACCATGGGCTCCCCTGGTTACTGGGCTTTAGGAATTGTGTTACATTATGACACTAACTTGTGTTGTTGGCAGAGGGTGTTTGCTATGACCAGTGCATTTTCTTGGCAAAACTCTATTAGTCTTTGCCCTGCTTCATTCTGCATTCCAAGGCCAAATTTACCTGTTACTCCAGGTGTTTCTTGACTTTCTACTTTAGCATTCCAGTCCCCTATAATGAAAAGGACATCTTTTTTGGGTGTTAGTTCTAAAAGATCTTGTAGGTCTTCATAAAACCGTTCCACTTCAGCTTCTTCAGCATTACTGGTTGGGGCATAGACTTGGATAACTGTGATATTGAATGGTTTGCCTTGGAGACGAACAGAGATCATTCTGTCGTTTTTGAGATTGCATCCAAGTACTGCATTTCGGACTCTTTTGTTGACCATGATGGCTACTCCATTTCTTCTGAGGGATTCCTGCC
>SJYT01004979.1:208814-230858 GCA_006410635.1 Cephalophus harveyi
TCCAGGCAAGAACACTGGAGTGGGTTGCCATTTCCTTCTCCAATGCATGAAAGTGAAAAGTGAAAGGGAAGTCGCTCAGTCATGTCTGGCTCTTAACGACCGCATGGACTACAGCCTACCAGGCTCCTCTATTCATGGGATTTTCCAGGCAAGAGTACTGGAGTGGGGTGCCATTGCTTTCTCCATGCGTGTGTGCTAAATCAGTTCAGTTGGGTACAACTCTTTGTGACCCTATAGACTTGTCTGCCCATTGGTTTCTCTGTCCATTTGTTTCTTCAGGCAAGAATACTGAAGTAGGCTTCCATAACCTCCTCCAGGGGGATCTTCCCAACCCAGGGATCAAACCCACGTCTCCTGTGTCTCCTGCATTGCAGGTGGATCCTTTACCCTCTGGGCAGTCGGGGAGGCCCATATATAAGTATACATGTATATACATTCAGTGAAACACAAAAGAAGACAATATTTAACATTCACAGCATCAGAAACTCAAAATGAAAAGAGTGAGACTTAAAAATTATCCGAAATCTATCTTACAACACTCACTCATACACACACACACACACACACACACACACACACACACACAGCTATGTTGTCAGTTCCATTTTGATTCTCTCCTCACAAAATTGAACACGATGAATGCTTTTCCAAGGTAATGGATGTATGTGAGCATGTAGGTACAGTAAGATCGTCATCATCAAGAGGGGTATTTGAGTGAGTCTTCACAGTTTCACAATACCAGGGGAGAGCAAAATGACCATTTCCTCGGCCCTAAGAGCCCACTGTCTAAGAGGGAGGCTGCTCTGTAGTCCGTTGCAGAGGGCAGGGGATGGAGCCTCACTCCGCTGATGCCAGTTTCTAGGGAGGTGATACATACATGCTCTACAAGGACTTGCGTGGTCACCTGTGCCCGGGACTCACAATACCTGTGTCACAGGGCTGCCCTGAGGGGTGAATGTGGAGACCTGCCCAGAGTGTATAGCACATGGCAGGACTTCAAAGGCCCTTTATATGCTGGGGCACAGCAGCTGGGGCTGCCCGAGCCTCGGGGCTAAGGCAGGCACTGTGTAAAAGCATTCCTCACTGTTCTCCTAGTGAAAAGATAGATATCTTTATGAAGGAAGCAAATGTCTCTCTGATATGGCTTGAGTTCAAAGTTTTAAAGAGAGAAGGATCTCTAGTCTCTTGGGATACTTAGACGCTCCTAAAAAGTGCCCAACATCATGCCTCTGAGCAGACCCTAATCCAGTCCCCACACTGGGAAGACAGGCTTGCCTCTTGCTCCCCTGGTGAGCTCAGTGAGAGATGGCGCCAGGGGAGGGGGCGCTGGTGTTGCCTAACTGCTCCCTGTGTTAATACCTTGATAGGAAAATTTTAGAGCTGTCTTCCACTCAACACTGCAGGGGGTTTCAGATCAGATCATGCAACATCCATCCATGGCACACCAGATTTTAGTCATCTACTATCTTCCTATGAAGTAGAAAAAAAAAAAAAACCTAAATTACTACCATTTCATGGATCCACAATTGTCCATTCTTTCACTCATTAATAACTGAACATATATTGGCCTGAAAACTTATATTATTTCATTCTCATTAACTCTATATGGAAATAAGATGATAAGATGGGAAATGAATGTATGGGAAAATTCAGGGATTAAAATGAGTTGGAATGGCTCCTTCACATTAACTCAAATTTTCTCAACTTTCAAGGACTGAAGATAAAAAAGAAAAAAAAAAATTCCCTCCTTGGAACCTTCATCCCCACGCTATGAGACAGTCTCTCTCTCTCTCTTTCTCTTTTTTCTCTCTCTCTCACTTTCTTCCTCCCTCCATCCCTGTCTTCTCTTTGAAAATGTAAGTTGCAGAAAGTTTTATACATTTCCTGTTAACATTCTTCAATTCCCACTAACTCCTTATTCCACTGCATTATGTTTCTGTTCCTATGATTGCAATAAACATGCTCTCACCAAGGTTAAGAGCCCCCATTTTGTCCTAGGTCCAGATATTTTGTACAAGTAGTGACATACCAAACAAATAAATGAAAATTAGTATTAGTGAAAGAGGGAAATCATAAAATATGAGAGATATGATGGTATTTCTGCAAAAGTTTCAATATATTGGATTTCTGCAAAAGTATCAATATATTGGGTCAGCCAAAAAGTTCATTTGGGTTTTGCAGAAAAACCCTAGTGAAATTTTTGGCTAACAGAATAAATATTAATATCAACATGAATACATGTGTATATGATATAAGTGTGTGATTAAAAGTTAGTGTACTATGTGTAGAGAAAAATCTGGAGAAGAAACACCAATAAATTTACAGAGATGGGCTTTATATTATGGTGGTCAGAAGGTGGGAGCAGAAGGGAAAGAATAAATTCATCTTCTAAACATTTCCATATGATTTGATAGTTGTTGGAAAAGTAAAAAAAAATTGGTAGTCTTAGTCATTGAGACAAAGTTTTGTAAAACAAGATGTGTAAACTATGTTACAAAAAACAGAGCAGAAGTACATTTATTGACTTGGAAATATGTTCATAAACTATCTCATTAAAATATCACATTAAAGATATTTCTCTGATAATAATTCAATCTGTAGTCAACGGAGAAGGCAATGGCACCCCACTCCAGTACTCTTGCCTGGAAAATCCATGGACGGAGGAGCCTGGTAGGCTGCAGTCCATGGGGTCGCTAAGAGTCGGACACGACTGTTTGACTTCACTTCCGCTTTTCTCTTTCATGCATTGGAGAAGGAAATGGCAACCCAGTCCAGTGTTCTTGCCTGGAGAATCCCAGGGACGGGGGAGCCTGGTGGGCTGCCGTCTATGGGGTCGCACAGAGTCGGACATGACTGAGGCGACTTAGCAGCAGCAGCAGCAGTCATTGGTGAGAGAGTGGATCCTTTCCTTTTCCAAATCTGCATTTCTATACTATTTTAAATATGGAAACTTTAATAAAATGCTGAAAACTTAAAAATACTTGAATCTGTTTACAAATATGACATGCATATATTCATTGCTTTGGAAACATGATCATAGTATACCATTTTGCAGGTAAAAGAAGCAGACCAAGATAATTTACCTGACAATATTTTTGTGTGTGTGCATGCATGTGTTTCTATGTCTCGAACTTATTCACACTAATTATTCACACTGATTGGTGCAGCATTTTATTCAGTTCATACAGGGGCTTGACTTCCAGCTGTAGGAGTAGAAGATCCCAGTATGGGTATCAGTATGAAAGGATCTCTATCAGTGTCTGGAAAATTCTTGAAGGCTTTGGCCTATATGATGAATTCATCCACCTCCCTCACTTCCATGAAATCTATTCCAAAACTAGTCTCCTAATTGAGACTTGCACATTTGCAATTCTGACTCTGATCACCAGATGGCATCTTTCTTTACTTTCTACAGGTTATTTTCTCCCAATTGAAAAGGCATGCTTTATAAACAGAGATTGTTTTTTTCCTCAAAGCAAATTATGAACCAAGGAGTACTCAGTGCTCAGAACTCTCTCTGAAAAATTCATAATGTTTCTAATAAAAAGACTGAGAGGAAATATATATAGATCTCTTTTGCCTTCTCCTGCATCTACATCTCATTAATTTATTAATGTGTGTTGGGTGTCTACTGCATGCCAGACCAATTCCATATCTGCATTCCACACCTTCCTCATCTTGATCTCTAGACCTACATGAAGTGTAAATGTCCACAGGGAGCAACAAGTATGTTAGTACCCACCTAAGATGCATGACTTCAAATGGACTCCACTCTAACAAGGTTAATCCAAGCTTCTTGAGTCCTGGAAAAACATTGCAGAAGAAAAGATAATGAAAACTGACTATCAGGTGCAAATAACAATAAAATTAGACATCAAAGAATTCAAAAATTTTAGAAAACCTTTTTGTAAAACCACAGCAGTGCTTTTCAAACTTGGATGAATACCATAACTAGTTGGATATATTATTGTCAATGTTTTTGATTCAGCAGACCTACATTGGGTCCAGGAACCTGTAATTTTAATAAGCAATCCCTGATCATTTTGTGATATGGTCCAAGGACCGCACTTTGAGAAATTCTGACCTAAAGGACAGACATTTGTGTAGTATTAAAATTTAATGACTGCCCTGCAGAGTTCTAGGATATCTGGGCATCTCTGTTAATGTAATTACTGCAAAGTGCACTGACCCTTCCCTCACCCTATGAACACAGATTATTTTCCCATATGGCATCACATTTCAACTCCACAATCCTCTTGGGTGCTGGAGAGGATTGGATATTGTTATCCTGTTGTATGGACTTCCCTGATGGCTAAGATGGTAAAGAAAGTGAAAGTGAAAGTCACTCATTAGTGTTCAATTCTTTGCGACCCCATGGACTATATAGTCCATAGAATTCTCCAGGCCAGAATACTGGAGTGCATAGCTGTTTCCTTCTCTAGGGGATCTTCCCAACCCAAGGATCAAACCCAGGTCTCCCGCATTACAGGCAGATTCTTTATCAGCTGAGGCACAAGGGAAGCCCAAGAATACTGGAGTGGGTAGCCTATCCCTTCTTCAGCGGATCATCCCAGCCCAGGAATTAAAACGGGGTCTCCTGCATTGAGGGCGGATGCCAGAGGTCTGGGTTTGATCCTTGGGTCAGGAAGATCCCCCTGGAGATGGCAATGGTAACTCACTCCAGTATTCTTGACTGGAGAATCCCATGGACAGAGAAGCTTGGCGGGCTACAGTCCATGGGGTCACAAAGAGTCGGACACGAGTGAGCAACCAGAACTTTCACTTTCATCCTGTTGAGGCATGGGAAAGGGTAGTGACTTACCTCAAGTGTCCAATGACGGGACCCGATCTCATCACTCTTGCTCCAGGAACCTGTCTAGCAGACTCAACATCACACTTAATTCTTCTCTACTGGATCCTGTTTCTGGGGCTCAGTGTCCACATCCTTCCATGATGTCTCACTTTAAGGAAGAGTAAGGAGATAAGAAAGCACGTGGAATAGAGGAAAGTGAGAGGAAGGGAAAGCACATGAAATGCAGGGTTAGGGGGTGTGAATGTGCTTGTCTCCCCCATCTCATTTCCCTGGAAGTTGTGCAATGATGCTTTTCCTCCTCCCCAGCTCCATCACACAGCCCCCTCCACACACAGCAGTGACGCCGAGGCTCTCACATCATGGACACATGCGCTTATCCCTGCCTGTGTTACATGTCCAAGTAATCTCTCCAGGGCTGTGCTGTGCTAGGTTGCTTCAGCCATGTCTGACTCTTTCTGACCGTATGGACTGTGGCCTGCCAGGCTCCTCTGTCTGTGAGATTCTCCAGGCAAGAGTACTAGAGTGGGTTGCCATGACCTTCTCCAGGGGGTCTTCCTGACCCAGGGATGGAACCCGTGTCTCTTATGCCTCCTGCATCGGCAGACAGGTTCTTCACCAGTAGCAGCAGTGATGCTATTTTGGTAGTATCAGAGGCATCACGCTAACCAGGATGAAGGAGGTGATGTTGCAATGGGAGCTAACATTACTGAGGACCTACTAGATACTGTGTGCTATAGGTTGTTATTTTTATCTTCAGATTCTCAAAGCAGTGTTCTGTGGGCATCACTACTTACTTTCTACAGATGAGGAGATAGGCACAGAGAACATACTTGGGCAAAGAATAAAAGGGAGGTGTCAAATGGACCCATAGGTCAGCTTGAAGCACTAACACTGGCCCATTTGGGGACAATTTGAGCCTTAAAATACTTAATGATGGGGACTTTCCTGGTGGCCCAGTGATTAAGACTCTGCACTCCCAACACAGTGGGCCCTGTGCAATCCCTGGTCAGGGAATTGGTCCCTCATGCCACAGCTAAAAGATCCCACATGCAGCAATGGAGATCCTGCATATGGAAACTAAGACCCAGGCCAGCCAAATAAACGTTTTTTAAAAAATGCTTACTGATAATAAACCCTTTGAGAAAAATAAGACTTTAGGGGGTCAGACTTATACAAATGAAAACAATTATTTAATAAGTAATTAGTCATGGGGAAAAGGAAAAGCTTGACCCTACACTCAAATGCTAAGTATTAATTCTAGCAGGAATGAAAAAATTGGAAAAGCAGTACTTGGCAGAAACCATAGCAACAAGTGGTTTTGGTAAGAATCATAAATAGACACTCAGACTGCGTCAAATCTCACTGCAGTCAGAGTTACCATGGTGAGATTTGATGCAGTCAGGCAAAACTGGGAAAAAATCAAACACTATGCACTCTGATCATGTTCCAATATGTGATAGAAATTAGGACTGATATAACACACAGTAATTAACCTCAAGTATTCTGCACAATAAATATTCCTGGAAGCTCTAGCAATATACACATATGTATATAGATACATACATATACACATGCTCTTTCTCTCCCTCTCCTCTCCCACCCTCATTCTCTCTAACCACTCAATATCCCAGGAATTCACTGAGGTAGATTCACTGGAGTATAAAGAAGAAAATCCCCACAATTCAACAGATTCATTTCTATAAATTTCAAAGCTACTGGGCTATTTTAATGATGAATTTTTCTGGAAGTGACTTGTAGAATTGTCTCTGGGACATTTTTCTCCACAGTTTCAGTAGATCAGTAATAAAGAATAAAAACTGATGTGGAAATACAGGAAATGCAAGTTATGCATCAAATACCCTTTCCATTCTAGAGTATTTTGTGCTTTCAACCAAAAAGATTCCTCAACTGGTTCTGTTGAACATTTGATTGCTGCCAGTTCAACAGAAATAAAATACATGAAACTTTTAGCATTTTAATTAATTAAAAATACTACCATATGTAAAATAGATGACCAATGCAAGTTAGATGCATGAAGTAGGGTACTCAAAGCAGGTGCTCTGGGACAACCCAGAGGGATGGGTGGGGAGGGAGGTGGGAGGAGGGTCAGGATGTCGGGGGTGCATGTGTGCCCATGGCTGATTTCTGTTGATGTGGTGGCCCCTGCCACCACAGTGTTGTCAAGTGATTGTCCTCCAATTAAAATAAAAAATTTTTTTAAAATACTGCCATTTATAATAGCAGCAAGAAGTATGAGATACTTAGGGATAATTTGTCCACAGATGTGCAATGCCTATACTGTAAACACTACAAAACATTGCTCAGCGAAATTAAATAAAACGTAAATAAATAGAGACACACGTTATCACGATGGTTTGGAAGACTCAGTATTGTTAAGATGTCTATTCTCAAACTAATTTATAGATTCAAGTGAATGAATTGAATTCAAATTCAATTGAATTTATAGATTCAATCACAATAAAAATCCCAGCAGACACTTTTCCTAGAAACTGACAGGATGATTTCTAATGTCCTATAAAAATGAAAAGGACCTAGACTATGAAAAATGACTTTGACAATAACAGGGTGGGAAGATAAACACTACCTGATTTTAAGATTCTTTATAACTCTATAATAATGAAAACAGTATGGTATTGAGGCAAAGGTAGAAATGTATATCAAAAGAACAAAATGAAGAGTCAAAAATAGACCAACAAATATGTGAACAACTGATTTATAACAAAGCTACAAAGGCAATTTTGTGAACAAAGAATAGCTTTTCAACAAATGGTCTTTGGAGAAGTGGATAGCCAGATGCCCAACCATAAAGTGTGATTCATACACAGTACCATATACAAAACTCAACTCTAAATACTTTGTAAACCTAAACATAAAAACAAAAACAGTACCAGAAAACACAAGAGAAAGTCCTTGTGACCCTGGGTTAGGTAAAAATTTCAGAGATAAGAAATCAATACCACAATCCATTAATGAACAAATTGATAAATTGTACTTCCTGAAAAAGAAAACTTTCTGCTCCTCCAAAGACACTGTTGAGAGAATGAAGACAAGCCATTGACTCAGAAAATGTTTGAAAATCATGTAACTGATAAAGGACTTGTATTCAGAATATAGAAGATCTCACAAAAGCCTGTAAGAAGGAAACATGCATTCAATTAAATGGGCAAAAATTATGAATAGACAATGAACACACACAAAAAAATCAAATATCAAATAAGTACTAACTGAAATGAAGCTCAACATTATTAATTATTCAGTTCAATTCAGTTCAGTCGCTCAGTCGGGTCTGACTCTTTGTGACCCCATGAACCGCAGCACACCAGTCCTCCTTGTCCATCACCAAACTCCCGAAGTTTACCCAAACCCATGTCCATCGAGTTGGTGATGCCATCCAACCATCTTGTCCTCCGTCGTCCCCTTCTCCTCCTGCCCTCAATCTTTCCCAGCATCAGGGTCCTTTCAAATGAGTCAGCTCTTCACATCAGGTGGCCAAATTATTGGAGTTTCAGCTTCAACATCAGTCCTTCCAATGAACATCCAGGACTGATCTCCTTTAGAATGGACTGATTGGATCTCCTTGCAGTCCAAGCGACTCTCAAGAATCTTCTCCAACACCACAATTCAAAAGCATCAGTTCTTTGGTGCTCAGCTTTCTTTACAGTGAAGGAGAAGGAAATGGCAACCCACTCCAGTATTCTTGCCTGGAGAATCCCATGGATGAAGGAGCTTGGTGGGCTACAGTCCACGGATCGCAAAGAGTTGGACACGACTGAGCGACTTCACCTTTCTTTACAGTCTAACTCTCACATCCATACATGACTACTGGAAAAACCATAGCCTTGACAAGATGGACCTTTGTGGACAAAGTAATGTCTTTGTTTTTTAATAGGCTGTCTAGGTTGCTCATAACTTTCCTTCCAAGGAGTAAGCGTCTTTTAACTTCATGGCTGCAGTCACCATCTGCAGTGATTTTGGAGCCCAGAAAAACAAAGTCTGATGCTGTTTCCCCATCTATTTGCCATGTAGTGATGGGAGCAGATGCCATGATCTTCGTTTTCTGAATGTTGAGCTTTAAGCCAACTTTTTCACTCTCCTCTTTCACTTTCATCAAGAGGCTTTTTAGTTCTTCTTCACTTTCTGCCATAAGGGTGGTATCATCTGCATATCTGAGGTTATTGATATTTGTCCCAGCAATCTTGATTCCAGCTTGTGCTTCCTCCAGTCCAGTGTTTCTCATGATGTACTCTGCATATAAGTTAAATAAGCAGGGTGACAATATACAGCCTTGACGTACTCCTTTTCCTGTTTGGAACCAGTCTGTTGTTCCATGTCCAGTTCTAACTGTTGCTTCCTGATCTGCATCCAGGTTTCCCAAGAGGCAGGTCAGGTGGTCTGGTATGCCCATCTCTTTTGGGAAATGCAAATGTAAACTTCAATGAAATACTACTACAATCCCTGTGAGAATGACTGGGATGAAAATGAAGAAGACTGAACACATCAAGTCTTAGCAAGACCGTGTGGGTTGGAATGCTCATACAACTGCTAGTGAAAATTAAAAATGGTGTGACTACTTTGGAAAACGGCTTGTCACTTTATTATCATGCTAATCCCACATCTACCACATGATCCAGCCATTGCACTCCTATCTTAGAGGAAGAAAGTCTTTATCTGTACAAAAGCTAATACATGAATGCTCACAACAGCTTTATTTAAAAGACCTCTGGGTCTCCCTGCTGGTCCAGTGGTTAATGCAGGGGAACAGGTTTGATTCTTGGTTCAGGAAGATGTCACATGCCATAGGTGAGTTAAGCCCGTGTGCCACAACTACTCAGCTGGCATGCCTCTTGTGCTCCTCAACAAGGGAAGCCAGTGTAAGAAGCCCACACACCACAACTAGAGAAGCCTATGCGTGACAAAGAAGATCCAGTGCAGCCAAACATAGATAAATAAGAACCTCTAAATTTTAAACCACCCAAATATCTATCGACAGGTAAATGTGGGGCTTCCCAGGTGGCAAATAATCTGCTTGCCAATGCAAGAGACTCAAGAGATGTCAGTTTGATCCCTGGGCCAGGAAGATCTCCTGAAGAGAAAATGGGAACCCACTCCACTCCAGTAGTCTTGCCTGGAGAATCCCATGGACAGAGAAGCCTGGTGGGCTACAGTCCATGGGATCCCAAAGAACAGGACACAACTGAGTGAGCATGCATGTATGGAACAAATTGTGGTATATTCATATACTGGAATACTACTAAACAATAGAAAAGAATGAACTTTTGATATATGCAAGAAAATGGGCAAATTTAAAAAATAAGTATAATGAATGAACAAACCCAGACCAAAAATAAAGAAAATAAAACCTCTTTGATTCTATTTAAATATATTTCTAGGACATGAAAACTAATTCACAGTGACAGATAACTGTTTTGGCCCAGGAACAGGGCAGTGGGAGGGTTGGGAGGCCATGTCGTACAGAACTGGAAATGTTATGTTCTAGAAAAATAATACTAATGATATTTAAATCTATCTGGTTATTTTAGGGGACATGGTTTGGTATCATTACAATAGGGCAACCTATAGGATAATTAATATTTTTAACATTTTTGTAACTGACATTTTAACTAACAGTTGAAAAATTCCTGGCATCTTAAAAATTTCATTATACAATGGATAAAACATGGTGTTTATGGAAGAATCAGAAAACCTTTGAACCAATGGCATATTTCAACAATCATCTGAGAGACATATAAGAATCACTGATTATTATTTATAGTCAGAGAAAAATATGTAAATTTACGCATATGCATGTTAAACATAAAGATCCTTCCTCAAGCTAGACAATTCATTGCTTTCAAACAAAGCATTTGTAGGATGGGCAGCAGGGTTACCGCAAAGCATGTTGGTGCTGATGAAATGAAATACCACCTGCTAAACCTCTTCTTCCATGAGGAGACCAAAGTAGCTTCTCTACTTTTAGGCTAATTTATGAACTTCATGGGCTTCCCTGGTGGCTCAGATGGTAAAGAATTCGCCTGCAATGTAGGAGACCTGGGTTCGATCCCTGGGTTGGGAAGATCCCTTAGAGAAGGGAACCCAGTCTAGTATTCTGGCCTGCAGAATTGCACGGACAGAGGAGCCTGGCAGGCTACAGTCCATGGGGTTGCAAAGAGTCGGACACAACTGGGCGATTTTCACTTCATTTCACTTGGTGAACCTCATAGGAGCTATCCCATAGCACACTTTCTTCAGATCTATGAACTCACTTGAGTCAAGTGTCGTATCCAGCTGAAGATGTGAAGTGTTGGGGTCTCCCAAGGACCACTGCCCCTGAACCTGGAGTAGAAGCTCCATCATCCACGACACTGATCCTCAGAAGCTGCCTCCTTCAGACACCTGATATGAGCAAGGCCGTCGGCATGAGTTGCTGCACAGGGAAGACACATCCGGCATCGCCACGCTTTACTGATGCAGTTGTGACTTGCACCGTGCTGGGCACTGGGTTAGTGAAAATGACACTGAAACAACTGGGTAGTGATCCTAACAACCAGATGTTACAACGGGTTTCTCACCACAGCCTTTTTCTTCACTTTTCCTCATCTATCCCTTAACAACAAAGTGGAAAAGAAATAAGTGGCCTGAATTCATAAAAAGATTCATGATCTCCCAACAACCACAGGACCATGGGCTTACTCATGTGTTACCACTGAATGTTCACAGCGATCCTGTAGGTGATATATTCTTACCATTTTACGGACGGGAAAGTTGAGGCTCAGAGAGTCACTACCTGTCCCACCTCCCATGACCCAGGCTTTAGGAGGAAGGTGACTCCAGGACACCCCTGCAGCAGGAGGACACCGCACTCACTGGGACCGGGAGGGACCCCAATGCTTTACCCTCGATACAGCTGGGGCACCGAGCCCCAAAGCGAGAAAGAGGAGACTTGGATGTGGATCCTTTTGTCTCCCCACATCCCAGGGTGGTCCAGCCCCCTCTCCCCCCGCCCCGTGGGTACCCACACCCTCAGCTGTTTTCCAAACACCTAAAGGCGTGACCTTCTTTTCTCAGACCACATCTATCTCCATAGAAAAGTCGTCATGGTCGCCATAGTGACATCCAGTGTCTATGGCAACTGCTTTACGTAGGCGTATCCTCCGCACCGGAAATGTCTCCTCACATTGCTACACCAATGGTGTTTTCGCTGAAGAAAATCACCTTTGCTTCAGGCCACCACTTGAGAAAGCATAATGATTAGAGGCACTAGACCAGGACCGGTAGTTGGCAGAACTCTGCACATGTTGTTGGAACAAAGCGTGTTCCTATAGTCAGGAAATTTTTCCTTTAAATAAGCAATAGGGGAATATTGTCACTACACAGAGACCCAGGGAGGTATCCTAGAGTTCTTGGAGATGAGAGGGTGAACATGTAAAATCACAGGCCATGCTAAGCACTTGGCCATCTGTAGCAGAAAACTTGGAGAAGGCAACGGCACCCCACTCCAGTACTCTTGCCTGGAAAATCCCATGGACGGAGGAGCCTGGTGGGCTGCAGTCCATGGGGTTGCGAAGAGTCAGACACGACTAAGCGACTTCCCTTTCACTTTTCACTTTCATGCATTGGAGAAGGTAACGGCACCCCACTCCAGTGTTCTTGCCTGGAGAATCCCAGGGACGGGGGAGCCTGGTGGGCTGCCGTCTATGGGGTCACACAGAGTCGGACATGACTGAAGCGACTTAGCAGCAACAGCAGCAGAAAACTAAGACACGATCTATAACCATATGACTTGATATAGAAAAAGTCATTTGAGAAATCTCAGAGTTTTTTCAAGGAGGCAGGCATAGAATAATAGTCATTTATTTGGCAGAAACCAAGTCAATTAATCCATAACTTTGCTTATCCTGGGGAACTCTGAACCACCATTCCTATTTTCTTGCATGTGAAAGGACACTCATTATGAAAACACCTCCAGCCCCTCCACACTTACTCTTTCTCTTTTGCAGGAATGGCTTGTTTTATTCATGAGGTTGGATGGAGAGATAGGGGTTTCACGGCACAGACCTCTTTTCTAAACTCTTATAGCAAGTTGCTCATAGGGAAGCATGTGTTCCACTCTGCCCTTAGGAGTGGGTCTTACAATTAGCTTACAGTTCTCCCTTTTTGTGTCTCTCTAGCTCACCAACTCTTATGTTATTGCTTTAAAATGCTTATGTCATTATTTCTCCCCCCAAATACACCCTTGCTCTATGTCTGAGCTATGTAAACCAACAAAGAAATATGAAAAAAAAAAGAACAATGTATCAACTTGATTCCTTATGAAGGTGAAATTGGAGAAAGCAGCTTAGATTTTCTGGCAAATGGGTTTCCTATTAGTGATGTCCAGAACTGGACAGACTTGTCCACTTGGCAGTGTTGCACTGGGACAGTCCCTAAGGTCAAAGACTGCAGTGGACAACTATCTGCTGTCTGGTTGAAGAGTCATGTCTATGTGTACTCAGAAAAGTGGCTTTCTTGCCAAAGGCAGTCTCTGTAGCAGGAGAAAATGTTTCAGGACACCTTTGAGAAAATTTTCTCTGAGTGAAAGAATACCCCTTGTTCTGAATAAATACTCACCAAGTCACCTTTGGAGTCTGCCTCCATGGAGTCATTGTGGCAATGCTTTCTGAGTACCTTGATTTGTGTGATTGAAATGTGATTCCCTTATTACAGAATTATTTTCCAACTTCCAAGACTAGTGTGAATATCACATATTGTGAAGATTTCTGTAGATAATCTCCTCAAGAAGGAATTGATGGAATGCTCAGAAATGCACTCCCTCTCATAAACCAACACACAAATTGTAGTCAGAGATAACAAAGTTCTATCAAGACTTCAAAGATAAGAGAATCCCTATACTATCCAATAATAACAGATCACAGGGGGGAAAAAGAAGTAACATTCACAAGATCGCAATGTTTTGAATGTCCATTTCTGTTTAGCAGTAAACAAAACAATAACCATGTATTATTGCTCAGGATTCTATGGGTCAGCTGGGCTCAGCTGGGTGTTTTTCTGCTCTAATTGGTGTCTGTTACCTGAGGCTGCACTTATCTGGAGGCACCTCTCATCCAGAACATCCAAGAGAGCCCATTCACATGCATGAGGGTTAGTGCTGGCATCTCTTGGGAGCTCACTGGGAGCCTGGAATGTAAAATAGTGCAGAGTGTTAGTCACTCAGTCATGTCCAACTCAGCAATCCCATGGACTGTAGCCTACCAGCATTATCTGTCCATGGAATTTGCCAGGCAAGAATATTGCAGTAAGTAGGCATTCCCTTCTCCAGGGGATCTTCCTGACCCAGGGATTGAACTCGGGTCTCCTGCATTTCAAGCAGATTCCTTACCATCTGAGCGACCAGGGAAACCCACAAAAATATACAGAAGAGCTATACAAAAAAGGTTTTAATGACCTGGATAACCACAATGGTATGGTCACTCACCTAGAGCCAGACATCCTGGAGTGTGAAGTCAGCTGGGCCTTAGGAAGCATTACTACAAACAAAGCTAGTGGAGGTGATAGAATTCCAGCTGGGCTATTTCAGATGCTAAAAGATGATGCTGTTAAAGTGCTGCACTCAATATGCCAGCAATATGGGAAACTCAGCAGTGGCCACAGGACTGGAAAAGGTCAGTTTTCACTCCAGTCTCAAAGAAAGGCAAGCCAAAGAATGTTCAAACTACTGTACAGTTGTGCTCATTTCATATGCTAGCAAGGTAATGCTCAAAATCCTTCAAGCTAGGCTTCAACAGTACATGAATGGAAAAATTCCAGATGTACAAGCTGAATTTAGAAAAGGCAGATGAACCAGAGATCAAATTGCAAACATCCTTTGGATCATAGAAAAAGCAAGGGAATCTCCCTCCCCACCAAAAAAATCTACTTCAAGTTCATTGACTATACTACAGCCTTTGATTGTGTGGATCACAACAAAGTGTGGAAAATTCTTAAAGAGATGGGAATACCAGACCATCTTACCTGTCTCCTGAAAAAAAAAAAAAAAAAACAACAAAAACTGCAAGCAGTACAAGAAGCAGCAGTTAGAATCAGACATGAAAAAACAGTCTGGTTCAACATTGGGAAAGTAGTACAAGGCCGTATATTGTCACCCTGCTTGTTTAACTTCTATGCAGAGTACATCATGCAAAACGCTGGGTTGGATGAATCACAGCTGGGATCAAGATTGCCAGGAGAAATATCCATAACCTCAGGTATGCAGATGACACCACCCTTATGGCAGAAAGCAGAGAGCAGCTAAAGAGCCTCTTGATGAGGGTGAAAGAGGAGAAGGAAAAGGCTGGGGGCTCAGTTGGTAAAGAATCTGCCTGAAATGCGGGAAACCTGGGTTTGATCCCTGCATAGGGAAGATCCCTTGGAGAAGGACAAAGCAACCCACTCTGGTATTCTTGCCAGGAGAATCCCATGTACAGAGGAGCCTGATGGGCTACAGTCCATAAGGTTGCAAAGAGCTGGACACAACCAAAGCAATTTAGCATGCACTCACACAGACACTTAACATGATGTTCAATACAGCACTGTTAACAGAAGACACAGTGTTGCACAAAAGATCTCTAGAACTTATTCATCTCGCAAAACTGAAACTTTGTACCCATTAAATAATTGAAGTTGCTTTTAAAAATGTGTGTTCCATGGACTGTAATCATCTGGGAGCTTATTATAAATACAGCAGAGTCACAGATTAATATACTGAATCAGAATCTGCATTTTAGATGCTCAGATGATTTGTATGTAAAATAAATGTTCAGAAACCTGCTTTAATGAATATGTATTATTTTTTCAGAGAAGATTATAAGAAATACTTGTTAATTTTGGAAACTGGATTATGAAGCTACAGTATAATAGGATACTTTTATCCCCACTTTGAGATATAATCGACATGGAGCATTTTATGTATTTAAGGTGTAAAGCATAATGATTTGATATATGCATATACTACCAAATGTTTACAACAATAAGTTTATTTAATATTCATCACCTCACATATGCATTTTTTTCTTTGATGAGAATTTTTAAGATCTGGTTTCTTAGCAATTTCAAATGTGCAATATAGTATTATTAACGAAAGTCATGTTGTACATTACATCTCCAGAACATACTTATTTTATAACTAGAAATTTGACCCTTTTGACCACTTTCATCCTATTCCATCTCCCCCACCCCTTACCTCTGGCAAGAACAAACCTGTTCTATGTATGGGGTTTTGTTTTTTAGATTCCCATGTAAGTGAGATCATATAGCATTTCTCTGAGTATGACCTATTTTACTTACCATAAGGCCCTCAAAGTCCAATTATGTTTTTTGCAAATGGCAGAATTACCTTTTTCATGGCTGAGTAGTATTCTAATAATACACATACATATACACACATGTATATCACACTTTCTTTATCCATTCATCCATCAGTGAACACTTAAGTTGTTTCTATGTCTTGAGACCATAAATAATGCTGTAGTGAACATGGGGATGCAGATATCTATTGGGGATAGTGATTTCATTTCCTTTGACTATATGCCCAGAAGTGGAATTTCTGTATTATATGGTAGTTCTATTTTTTTAATTTTTGAGGAATCTCCATCTGTTTTCCATAGTGGATATAACAATTTATACTCCTACCAACAGTGCACAAGGGTTCACGTTTCTCCACATTTTTGCCAGCATTTTTTTTAATCTCTTTATTTTTTTTATGATAGTCATTTTAACAGTGAAATGACATCTTATTTGTGGTTTTGATTTGTGTTTTAGTGATAACTATTGAGCACCTTTACATGTACCCGTTCACCATATGGATATCTTCTTTGAAAAAATATCTACTCAGCTCCTTTGCCCATTTTTATTTAGATTATTGGTTTTTGTTTCTTTTCTGCTATTGAGTTGTATGAGTCCCTCATATAGTTTGATGCTAGCTTCTTCTCAGATGTATGATTTGCAAAGATTTTCTCCCATTCCTTAGATTGCCTTTTCATTCTGTGGACCGTTTCTTTAGCTGTGCAGAGGTTTCTCAGTTGGATATCGTCCCATTTGTTTATTTTTATTTTCTTGCTTGTGCTTTAGATGACATATTAAAAAAGTCAACATTACCAAAGCTCCTGTTAAGAAGCTTTTCTCTTTATGGTTTCTTCTAGGAGTTTTATGGTTTCAGTTCTTGTATTTAAGTCTTTAATCCATTTTGAGTTAATTGTTGAGACTGATGTAAGACAGTGGTTTAGTTTTATCTTTTTGCATATGAATATACAATTTTTCTAGCAAGAATACCATTTATGGAAGAGACTATCTTTTCTCTATTGAGTATTCTTGGCTCCCTTGTCAAATATTAGTTGACTGTATATGCGTGGGTTTATTTCTGGGCCCTCATTTCGGTTCCATTAACCCATTTATTTGTTTTTATGCCAGTACTATACTATTTTGATTACTATAGTTTTTGTTGTTGTATAAACGTGTGTACATATACATATTTTTTAAATTCCATAAATTTTCATATAGCTTTCAGGTGTACAACATAATGATTTGATATCTTATATGGTTACAAAGCCATATAAAGTCTTTGTGTGGATCACTACAAACTGTGGAAAACTCTTAAAGAGATGGGAATACCAGACCACCTTCCTCAGTTGCCTCCTGAGAAATCAGTATGCAGGTCAAGAGGCAGCAGTTAGTAGAACCAGACATGGAACAATGGGCTGGTTCAAAATTGGGAAAGGAATATGTCAAGGCTATATATTGTCACCTTGCTTTTTAACATCTATGCAGAATACATCATGCAAAATGCCAGGCTGGATGAGACACAAGCTAGAATCAAGACTGCTGGGAGAAAAATCAATAACCTCCGATATGCATATGACACCACCCTTATGGCAGAAAGCAAAGAGGAACTAAAAAGCCTTTTGATGAGGGTGAAAGAGGGGAATGAAAAAGCTGGCTTAAAACTCAGCATTCAAAAACTAAGATCATGGCATATGGCCCCATCACTTCATGGCAAATGGATGAGGAAACAATGGAAACAGTGACAGATTTTGTTTTGGAAGAGACAAAGTATCGGGGAGCCAAGGATTCTTGGCAAGGGAGCCAAGAATACTCAATAGAGAAAAGATAGTCTCTTCCACAAAATCACTGTGAGTGGTGACTGCAGCCATGAAATTAAAAGACGCTTGCCTCTTGGAAGAAAACCTATGACAAACCTAGAAAACATTAAAAAGCAGAGACATTACTTTGCTGACAAAGGTCCATCTAGTTAAAGCTATGGTTTTTCCAGTAGTCATGTAAGAATGTGAGAGTTGGACCATACATGAAGAAGGCTGAGAGCTGAAGAATTGATGCTTTTGAACTGTGGTGTCGGAGAAGACCCTTGAGAGTCCCTTGGACTGCAAGGAGATCCAACCAGTCAATCCTAAAGGAAGTCAGTCCTGAATATTCATTGGAAGGACTGATGCTGAAGCTGAAGCGCCGATACTTTGGCCACCTGATACGAAGAGCCGATACATTAGAAAAGACCCTGATGCTGGGAAAGATTGAGGGCAGGAGGAGAAGGGGATGACAGAGGGTGAGATGGTTGAATGGCATCAGCGACTCAATGGACGTGAGTCTGAGCAAGCTCTGGGAGATGGTGAATGATAGGGAAGCCTGACGTGCTGCAGTCCCTGTGGTCACAAAGAGTCAGACACCACTGAGCAACTGAACAACAAATGGTTACAAGACTTTTTTTCTTGGATCACTATGTTTAAGAGCTAATCTCTGAAAGTCTTTCAAATATCCAATTTAGTATTGTTAACTATAGTCTGTAGCTATAAACTATAGCTTTCTAATATAGTTTGAAATCATAATGTGTGATGCCTTCAGCTCTATTATTCTTTTTCAATATTGTCTTGGCTATTCGGGGTCTTTTGTGATTCCATACAAATTTTGGGATTGTTTAGTCTATTTCTGTAAAAAAAAAAGTCATTGGAATCTTGATATGGATTACATTGAATCTATAGATGGCTTTGAGTAATATGAACATTTTCACAAAATTAATTCTTCCAAATCATGAGCATGCAATATTTTTCCACTTATTTGTGTCTTCCTTATTTTCTTTCATTAATGTCTTACATTTTTCAGTTTAGAGATCTTTCAACTCCTTAGTTAAAATTATTTCTTAGTATTTTTTCTGATGCTATTGAAAATGGGATTGTTTTATTTTCAGATAATTTGTGTTGTTAGTATATAGAAATGCTACTGAGTTTTTGTATGTTGATTTTGTATCCTGCAACTATATGATATTCATTGATTAGGTATAACAATTTTTCATAGATTCTTTAGAATTTTCTGTATAAAAATTATATTCTCTGAAAATAGAGATGATTATGATGCCATTTGTTTCTTTTTCTTGCCTGATTGCTCTGGCTAGGAATTCCAAGGCTATGTTGAATAGGATTAGTAAGAGTGTCTTGTTCTGATCTTAGAGGAAAAGGGTTCAACCTTTCAGTGTTAAATATGATGTTAACTGTGGGCTTGTCATATATGTCCTTTTTATGTGTAGATACACAGTGACTAACCAACAACAACAACAAATGATTCTTCTATATTGATTTATTGAGAGTTGTTATCATAAAGGGATATTGAATTTTGTCAAATGCTTTTTCTGTGTCTATTATGATCATATGACCTTTATCTTTCATTCTACCAGTGTCATGTATCACTTTTATTGATTTGCACATGTTGATTCATCCTTGTATCCTAGGAATGAATCCAAGCTGATCATGGTGAATGATCCTTTTAATGTGTTGCTGAATTTAGCTTGCTAGTATTTTGTTGAGAATCTTTACATCTATATTCTTTATGGATACTGACATTTAGCTTTCTTTTCTTGTAATGTCCATATCTGGCTTTGGTATCAGGGTAATGCTGGCCTCATAAATTTCTTCTCTCCTCTTCAATTTTTTGAAAGTTTGAGATCAATGAGCACTCATTCTTTATTTTTTTTTTCATTTTTTTTTAATTTTTACTTTATTTTGCTTTACAATACCGTATTGGTTTTGCCATACATTGACATGAATCCACCATAGGTGTATATGAGATCCCAATCCTGAATCCCCCTCCCACATCCCACCCCATATCCTCTCTCTGGATCATCCCCGTGTACCAGCCCCAAGCATCCTGTATCCTGTATCAAACATAGGCTGGTGCTTCGTTCTTACATGATAGTATACATGTTTCAATGCCATTCTCCCAAATCATCCCACCCTCTCCCTTCATCAGGGAAGATACCTGATCCAGGGCTTTTCTTTGGAATGATTTAATGTTCTTACTTGTTATTGGTCAGTTCAGATTTTCTCTTTCTTCCCAATTCAGTCTTGGTAGGTTGTATGCTTCTAGGAATTTACCCATTTCTTCTAGGTTGTCTAGTTTGTTGGAGTATAGTTGTTCATAGTAGTCTCTTATGACCATTTGTATTGGGTTGTCAAAAAGTTTGTTCATTTTTTTCTGTAAGGTGGCTACAGTAGTATTTAGCTGTCTTTAACTTCATTTGAAACAATTTTGTTAGATTGTATTGTGACAGCTGTCATATCAGCATGCATTAAAAAAAAACTTGTCAAAACTGGTGAGTTTTTGTGTAGCCATTTTAATATTGAAGATGGAAGAGAAAAGCAACATGTTCAGCATATCATGCTTTATTATTTCAAGAATGGTAAAAACACAACTGAAATGGAAAACAAGATTTGTGAGTGCACAGAGAAGGTCCTGTGACTGACTGAACATGTCAAAAGTGGTTTTAAAAGTTTTGTGTTGGAGATTTCTCACTGGACAATGCTCCATAGTCGGGTAGACTAGTCAAAGTTGATAGCATTCAAATCAAGACATTAATTGAGGACAATCAGCATTATACCATGCAGGAGATAGTCAACATACTCAAAATCTCCAAATCAAGCATCGAAAACCATTAGCATGAGCTTGACTATACTAATCACTTTGGTGTTTGGATTCCACATAAGTTAAGTGAAAAAAACTTTCTTGACCATATTTCCACATGCATAATGAATTGCTTCATTAAACACAATGAAAGCATTCCATTTTTAAAACAAATTGTGACAGGAGATGAAAAGTGAATACTGTACAGTAATATGGAACAGAAGAGACCGTGAGGCAAGCAAAATGAACCCACCACCAACCATACCAAAGGCCAAGGCTTTAATTCAAAGAAGATGATGTTGTGTATATGGCGGGATTGGAAGGGAATCCTCTATTATGAGCTACTTCCAGAAAACCAAACAATTAATTCCAACAAGTACTGCTCCCAATTAGACCAACTGAAAGCAGCACTCTATGGGAAATATCTGGGATTAGTCAACAGTAAATGAGTAATCTTCCATCAGGGTACCACAAGACTATGCTTCTTTGATGACCAGGAAAAAACTGTTACAGCTTGGCTGGTAGTTCTGATTCCTCCGCCATATCCACCAGACATCGCACCTTCAGATGTCCCTTTATTTTGTTCTTTAAAAAATTCTCTGAATGGAAAGAAATTCCAATTCCCTGGAAGACTGCAGAAGGCACTTGGAACAGTTCTTTGCTCAAAAATACAAAAAGTTTGGGGAAGAATTATGAAGTTGCCTGAAAACTGGCAGAAGGTAGTGTAACAAAATGGTAAATACATTTTTCAATAAAGTGCTTGGTGAATATATGTATTTTATATTTATTTAAAATTGAATAGGCTGTTTGGCCAACCCAATATTTTTGTGGTGTCAGTCATAATGTCTGAATTTTGATTGATAATTTTGTTTTATTATTTAGGTCCTCTTTTTTTTCTTGGCTAATACATTGGTTGTTCAGGAGAGTGTTGCTTAATTTCCATGTATTTGTGAATTTCCCAGTTCTACTGTTATTGATTTTTGGTTTCATACCATTGTGGTTAGAAAAATATTCTTGGTATGATAACCTCAGATATGCAGATGACACCACCCTTATGGCAGAAAGTGAAGAGGAGCTAAAAGGCCTCTTGATGAAAGTGAAAGAGGAGAGTGAAAAAGTTGGCTTAAAGCTCAACATTCAGAAAACGAAGATCATGGCATCTGGTCCCATCACTTCATGGGAAATAGATGGGGAAACAGTGGAAACAGTGCCAGACTTTATTTTTTTGGGCTCCAAAATCACTGCTGATGGTGACTGCAGCCATGAAATTAGAAGAC
>SJYT01004979.1:249711-273268 GCA_006410635.1 Cephalophus harveyi
GCGCGTGTGTGTGTGTGCGCGTGTGTGCACCTGCAGAGGGTTCGGTGTCCGCCCCCTGCCTTCCCCCATCACGCCGGCCGTCCTTCTGGGGCGCGGGGGGCTGGGGGGCTGCTTTCGCCTTCGGGGGCTGGAGGAAAGTGGGAGGGGGCGCCCGTGGGGGCCGAGGCCCTGCCCCTCTTCTAAGGGAAGGCAGCCCCTGCCAGCCCTCTGGCTGAGGAGACAAACCGCGTGTCTGCGCCAGTGCCCCCCTCCTTTCTGCCAGACTGCTGCTCTCTCGGCCGCTGTGGGCGCGCACTTGACCATTCCACGGTCCCCACGGTGGCCCAGGAAAGAGGGCCTTTCCCTGACAGGACCCGCACCTGCTCAGACAAGCCTGTTTCTCACCCCACAGCCAGGGCTCAGGCACCATGTCGGGGCGGTGCTGGCTCTTCCTGGCTCCTGTCAGGTCATCTCTTGCAGAGGATTCCAAGGGCTCACCATCTTCGGCAGGGTGGGAATACGCCAAGGATGAGAACCAGCTGGGATCTCACACGCTTCCCATACACACCAGTCTAGTTTTACCTACTATGGCTATTAACATATTAATCATAGAGAATCCAGAAAAATAGTACTGATGAGCCTATTTAAGAGAAGAAATAGAGATGCAGACATAGCGAATGGACTTGTGGATGCAGTGAGGGAAGGAGAGGCTAAAGCAAATTGAGAAAGTAGCATTGACATATATACACTATATCATGTGCACAATAAATAGCTAGCAGGAAGCTACTGTATAACAAACACAGGGAACACAGCCTGGGGCTCTGTGATGACCTAGAGGGGTGGAAGGTGTGAATTTGAGGGAGCCTCAAAAGGGAGGGGATATATACATATATAGTAAATATATATAATTATAACTCATCAGTGATGATTTAGTACAGAGACAACCACAATATTGTAAAGAAATTATCCTTCAATTAGAATACCAAGTTAATCATGTTAATTTTAAATTGCCTGTTTGATAATCCCCAAATCTGCATTACATCTGAGCCTGGTTCTGATGCTTTGTATCCTTAAACAACACTTTTTCTTGCCTTTTATACTTGTATAAAATTTTATAAAATTTTTTCTTACATTTTATAATTTTGTGCTGAAAATTGGATGATGGTAATAAGAACTGAGGTAAACTGACTTTTAGTAGCAGATGGGCTGTGCATACTGTTTGCTGTAACTGTAGGTGCCAGTCTTCCAATTCCTCTAGCCTCTATTTTTGTCTCTGTTCTTAACTTTCATTTCAGTTCAGTTCAGTTGCTCAGTCGTGTCTGACTCTTTGCGACCCCATGAACTGCAGCACACCAGGCCTCCCTGTCCATCACCAACTCCTGAAGTTCACTCAAACTCATGTCCATTAAGTTGGCGATGCCATCCAGCCATCTCATCCTCGGTCGTCCCCTTCTCCTGCCACCAATCCCTCCCAGCATCAAAGTCTTTTCCAATGAGTCAACTCTTCACATGAGGTGCCCAAAGTACTGGAGTTTCAGCTTTAACATCATTCCTTCCAAAGAAATCCCAGGGTTGATCTCCTTCAGAATGGACTGGTTGGATCTCCTTGCAGTCCAAAGGACTCTCAAGAGTCTTCCCCAACACCACAGTTCAAAAGCATCAATTCTTTGGCACTCAGCTTTCTTTATAGTGCAACTCTCACATCCATACATGACCACTGGAAAAACCATAGCCTTGACTAGACGGACCTTTGTTGGCAAAGTAATTCTGCTTTTGAATATGCTATCTAGGTCGGTCATAACTTTCCTCCCAAGGAGTAAGCGTCTTAATTTCATGGCTGCAATCACCATCTGCAGTGATTTTGGCGCCCCAGGCTGTGTTCCCTGTGTTTGTTATACATCCCCAAAAATAAAGTCTGACACTGTTTCCACTGTTTCTTCATCTATTTCCCATGAAATGATGGGACCAGATGCCATGATCTTCGTTTTCTGAATGTTGAGCTTTAAGCCAACTTTTTTGCTCTCCTCTTTCACTTTCATCAAGAGTCTTTTTAGCTCCTCTTCCCTTTCTGCCATAAGGGTGGTGTCATCTGCATATCTGAGGTTATTGATATTTCTCCCGGCAATCTTGATTCCAGCTTGTGCTTCTTCCAGCCCAGCGTTTCTCATGATGTACTCTGCATATAAGTTACATAAGCAGGGTGACAATATACAGCCTTGACGTACTCCTTTTCCTATTTGGAACCAGTCTGTTGTTTCATGTCCAGTTCTAACTGTTGCTTCCTGACCTGCATATAGGTTTCCCAAGAGGCAGGTCAGGTGGTCTGGTATTCCCATCTCTTTCAGAATTTTCCACAGTTTATTGTGATCCACACAGTCAAAGGCTTTGGCATAGTCAATAAAGCAGAAAGAGATGTTTTTCTGGAACTCTCTCCCTTTTTCCATGATCCAGCGGATGTTGGCAATTTGGGCTTCCCTAATTATATCTTGCAGAGACAGTCTGCATTTGCAACTCTCAGCTGCACTTCACTGTTACTGTACTGGAGGCTTGTTAGCATGTGGAGGATAGGAAGTGTTCTATAATCTTACAGTTAAATTCCAGTCTTTGGTGGGCCTGTGCCTCTTGATTCTGCCCTTCACAAGTGTTTCTTTAGCGTCTTTCTTCTCCTTACAGGAGAATGGAAGGTTAGAGTGGGCTGGATATAAGGAGTGCCTTTCCCTTAGCTGGGATAATGTCCTGGGAAAGTCTTTTCCACTGGAGAGTAGCTCTTTGTTATGGAGAAGACTGGGGAGAGTATTTCTTGAGTTTACACTTCCCCTCCCACTGCCAGGGCCCTGAGATCTCCCTGCCACCTTCACTATGAGTTCCTGGAGGTAAAGTTCACTGCAGGTCACTTAGGGGCTTCTCATTCTCATACTATTCTGCCCTCAGTCTCCAGCAGTTTGTCAAAATTCCCACTTAAGTGTTCTTACCTGTTTACGTCTCTAGCAGTTTCTGCTCTATCTAGAGAGAGAGGCTGTGACTCTCCAATTTGTCTTTTCTCCAGAATTTGGGGTGGTCATCTGCCTTGTGACCTCAGTTCTATGATGGTTCTAAGGCATTGATTCTCAGTTTGTTCAGCTCTTTTCTTAAGTACAGACAGGGCGTCCAAGCTCTTTGCATGTCAGAACTGAAAGTGTAGCCTAGGGATTTTAACCGGGAAACTAAAGATCAGTGAACACAGCTTTCATTGTCTTCTTTTCAGCTGAACTTCAGATCTGGGAATAAAGTTGCTCTTGAAAACCTAGCTGCTCCATGAATATTTGCTCTTTTCTCTCCCAAGTATAGAAAATTTACATGACTCTCTGAACTTGAAATCTTAGCCCCCAGGTTCTTAACGTGGAGTGCAGATTAGAATTCAGACTTCCTGAATTAAAGATCTGGTGAGGTCTGAACAACTGTGACTTAACCTCTGGAGAAAAGTCATCTCTGTTACCACCACCACCATAAAGAGGCAGTGCACTGCACTACTAGGTGCTTTTGTAATTAGAGTTACCAGTTTCTAAGCCCTGTAGTCAGAGAAGGCGATGGCGCCCCACTCCAGTACCCTTGCCTGGCAAATCCCATGGACGGAGGAGCCTGGTAGGCTGCAGTCCACGGGGTCACTAAGAGTCAGACACGACTAAGCAGCTTCAATTTCACTTTTCGCTTTCATGCATTGGAGAAGGAAATGGCGACCCACTCCAGTGTTCTTGCCTGGAGAATCCCAGGGACAGGGGAGCCTGGTGGGCTGCCTTCTATGGGGTCACACAGAGTCGGACATGACTGAAGCGACTTAGCAGCAGCAGCAGCAAGCCCTGTAGTGAGTGATAGTCACTCAGTCGTGTCCAATTCTTTGCAACCCCATGGACTGTAGCCTGCCAGGCTCCTCTGTCCATGGAATTCTCCAGGCAAGAATATTGGAGTGGGTTGCTGTTTCCTACTCCAGGGCATCTTCCCGACTCAGGGATCAAACACAGGTCTCCTGCATTACAGGCAGATTCTTTACCATCTGAGCCACCAGGGAAGCCTACTATTAAAGAGACATTTGTAAGTATAAAGACAGGTCATCTTAAAAAGTATCAGCAGATACATCCTTGACTTTATCTTATAATCTGTAGACAATATGTTAGAATATGTAATGAATCCATACACCTTTTCCAAAGGAATACCAGAGACAGAAGTAGCAATAAAATTATACATGACAATCAGATGAAATAATTTAGATGAAGCTGGTTTCTCTGAAAGAAAGGGGGACTGGGCAAGTGGTCACGAAGGAACTACAATGTGCTTTTAACTTTGTATGAAAAATAATGTTCAGTTCCATGCTGGTGAACATAGTTCTGCTTTTGCCACATAAATCCTCTACTTCAAATTACTGTCTGAATGCTTTACTAAAACTCTGCCCCTGGCCTTTGTTCTGGAAACTGTTACTTTCGTTGCCACCTGCTGATCACCGTCCTCTGAAGCTTCTTTCCCACTGTCCCCTGACACCTTGGTTGCCCTTGTGTTGTCCCCTGAAACTCTGACTGCCTTCCTGCTGTCCCCAGAAGTTGTGATATCCTTCCCGTGGTCCTTCTGGCTCTGGTTGCTCTGTGGCCAGAGACAGCTGCCAGCGCCGTGAATCATGCCACTCTCCCTGTATTTCTGTTACTGATGCAATAGGGATATCAAAGCAAACACCCTGCTTTCCTTTGAGAAAGACCATTCACTTCACTTCGTAATCAATATCCTCACCCAGTTACTCTTTAAGTTCTTTCCAAGCATAACTAATGTGTGGCATTTCAAACACTACAAAAAGCCCTGTAAGCACTTTCTCAAAGGAGGCTGCATAGTAGAGTAGGGACTCTTTCCCGCGGGCTCTACTCTGGGACATGGCCAGACTTCAGGGCTATGCAGTCCAAAGCGTAAGTGGAGACTTTACCACTAACTATTTGTGTCACTTTGGAAAAGGTGCTTAATGTTTCTATAACTCAGTTATCCTTCCAAGGGGACTGGTAATTACTTTACAGGATTCTTGTATATATATATAACTGAGGAGCTATCTGATATTCTGAAATATCTGCAAGTATCAAGTCTTTCTAGTTCCTTTTAAAATTGTGATCTAGTCATATTATGGGGTGGGCTGGGAAAAGCAGTAAGAGTAGATGAGATCTCCTTGGTGGCTTTTAGAGGTCGTAACTGCTAAGACATTGCCATTGTGCTCTTTCTCACTGTAATGTTGGTGCTCTGTATATTCTGTGTTGCTTAACATAATCCTTTACTATATTAAAAGAACATCACTTTTACATAAATATGTCTCCTTCCTCCTTATTGTGATGTACCACAAGGAAGCTGATCCCAATTCCAGAGTTGAGTCTGCTTGCTCTAGGGATAATTCATCCCCTTGTTACTCTGGAATGGGTGGTGATGTAACTCTGCTCACTGAGAAGTGAAGAGAAGATTGCAGAAGAATTTCTAAGGAATGTGTCCTCACTCATAAGAAAAGGCCATCAGTAAAGATGTCTTCTTTTCTTCCTTCAAAAGTTGCTTGAATCCTTGCACACATCAAGTTTCCAGCCTTAGGATGGAAGCTGATATTGTGAGTGTCAGATGAAAGAGATGGGAAAAAAGCTGAGTCCTTAGCTGAATCAAACAATCATCAAGACTGCCGTACCTCAGTACTTCCAACCAGTGAATAATAAATGTCCTTATTAAGTTAGTTTTAGTTAAATTCTTGTTCCATAGAACAACCCTAAATGCTCAAGCACAAAATAATGCTTCAATGAGTAACAGTTTGTGACCTTTGTTTGTTGGTAAGCCTCTTACAGTGTTGGTGGGAATGCAAACTAGTACAGCCACTATGGAGAACAGTGTGGAGGTTCCTTAAAAAACTGGAAATAGAAGCCATAAGACCCAGCAATCCCACAGCTGGGCATACACACCGATGAAACCAGAATTGAAAGAGACACGTGTACCCCAATGTTCATCACAGCACTGTTTACAATAGCCAGGACATGGAAGCAACCTAGATGTCCATCGGCAGATGAATGGATAAGAAAGCTGTGGTACATATACACAGTGGAGTATTACTCAGACATTAAAAAGAATACATTTGAATCAGTTCTATGAGGTGGATGAAACCGGAGCCCATTATACAGAGTGAAGTCAGAAAGAAAAACACCAATACAGTATATTAACGCATATATATGGAATTTAGAAAGATGGTAATGATGGCCCTATATGCAAGATAGCAAAAGAGAAACAGATGTAAAGAACAGGCTTTTGGACTCTGTGGGAGAAGGCGAGGGTGGGATGATTTGAGAGAATAGCATTGAATCGTGTATATTATCACATGTGAAATAGATCGCCAGTCCAGGTTGATGCATGAGACAGGGTGCTCAGGGTTGGTGCACTGGGATGACCCTGAGGGATGGGATGGGGAGGCAGGTGGGAAGGGGGTTCAGGATGGGGAACACATGTACACCCATGGCTGATTCATGTCAATGTATGGCAAAAACCACTACAATATTGTAAAGTAATTAGCCTCCAATTAAAATAAATTTAAAAAAGAGTCCAAGTTTCTTCCTCTATGCTATCTAGCCATCAACACTAGTTCTGTCTTATTCATAAAAAAAGGCTCCAGTGCATGATACAAAGAAACTAAAATAGGGGTGAATAAAATACTGTGTAAGTACAGAGGATGGAGGAATTACTTCCTACCAAGGGACAAAGAGTAAGGGTGAGAGTTTCAGAAAGACTTTAAACAGGTCCTAGCATTTGAGCTGAGTCTAAAACGATGGCTATGTTTCCTATAGGCAGAGAAAGAGCATGAGGATATTGAAGACTGAGAGAACAGCCTGGGGAAATGCACAAAAGTAGTAATGTACAGAGAATAGTTGGGTTGGAAATGGCAGACAGTCCAATGCAGCTTGAGTACAGGCAAAGTGGAACAGGGCTTAGAGTGGGTGAGGCACGAGTGAGCGCCTCCTTAAATTATGTCTTTATCTCATTCTAGTTCTGGCCCAGACTTGGAAGAATGTGTTGGAAATGGAGATGGAAAGGTAGAACTGTATGGGAGAATTGCACAGGGCCCTGCAACCCTCCACTGGGAGCCTGGTAGAATTTTCTAGATGAGATCCCACTGAAGGTTGAGTTTTTGTAACAGGGTAGAGCAGAGGATCAGTTGTGATAGATAGAATGTCATCTGTCCTATATCTTTCATTAATGATAGGACAGATGACAATTCCACTCTAATTTTATCCCCAGGCAGCAACACTGTAGGTCAAGTGACATCTGAATGGCTCCTGATATTTATAACCTACTAGGCTTCTCTGTCCATGGGATTCTCCAGGCAAGAATACTGGAGTGGATTGCCATTTCCTTCTCCGGGGGATCTTCCCGACCCAGGGATCGAACCCAGGTCTCCCACATTGGAGTCAGACGCTTTAACCTCTAAGCCACCAGGGAAGCCATTCATGAGATAACCCATAATATTTATCCAGAAAGGAGGGAGAAACAAAAGGGCCACATATGTGTTGAGGTGCTTACTTCAACTACACTGCCAGTAAAAAAAAATCTGAGGGATGATCTAGCCCTTATAAGTGCTACCCAAGGAGTGATCAGAACAGAGGTAATCATCTTTATGCATAGACACACACACCTCACACTTCCCTGTCCTTTGGCTGAGATTGAGAATATCCACAGGTGTGAGTTAGTTAAGTATCTGCACTGGGATGCATGTGAGACTTAGAGGTATCTCGCTGGACTGCCCTGTGAAGTTTCCCAACTACAAATACACCGTATGCACCGTGTGAAGTTCCCCTAATAGAAAATAAAGGCTGAGGGGGCTCTGATAAGAAAAAATATAGAAAAAGGACTTTAAAAATCATCTAAATTGTACACGTATGCCACAAAAACATAGGCTGCTTATTAACATAGGCTGCTTTTTTCACAGAATTTAACTTGTTTATGCATGATGCATAGGATCAAACATCAGTTTACAGATATGAATCGAGAGGTAGCTGCTAAAAATAGGAGTGTGTGACATGTTTTTTTCTTACATCATCAGTTCTTCAACACCAACTACCCTGAGTTAGACGCAGACTCCACAGGTTTAAGATCCCCATTTGAGATCAGATGCCAGTTACAAGTCCTGGAGTACCACCCACACTTTTGACTGACCAGTAATAAATTCAGGGGTTCCCATGACACTCTTAAAAAGGTCTTAATGATCCAGATAGCCACAATGGTGTGGTCACTCACCTAGAGCCAGACATCCTGGAGTGTGAAGTCAAGTGGACTTTAGGAAGCATTGAAAGTGAAAGTGAAGTCACTCAGTCGTGTCCGACTCTTTGCGACCCCGTGGACTGTAGCCTACCAGGTTTCTCTGTCCATGGGATTCTCTAGGCAAGAATATTGGAGTGGGTTACCATTTCCTTCTTCAGGGGATTTTTCCAACCCAGGGATCGAACCCGGGTCTCCCGCATCGGAGGCAGACGCTTTAACGTCTGAGCCACCAGGGAAGCCCCATTACTATGAACAAAGCTAGTGAAGGTGATGGAATTCCAGCTGAGCTATTTCAAATCTTAAAAGAGGATGCTGTTAAAATGCTGCACTCAATTTGCCAGCAAATTTGGAGAACTCAGCCATGGACATGGGACTGGGAACGGTCAGTTTTCATTCTAATCCCAAAGAAGGGCAACAACAAGGAATGTTGAAACTACCATACAATTGCACTCATTTCACATACTAGCAAGGTAATGTTCAAAATCCTTCAAAGTGAAAGTGCTACTCACTCAGTTGTGTTCAATTCTTTGTGACCCCATAGACTGTAGGCCACCAGGCTCCTCTGTCCATAGAATTCTCCAGGCAAGAACACTAGAGTGGGTTGCCATTTCCTTCTCCAGGGGATCTTCCCGACCCAGGGATTGAACCTGGGTCACCTGCATTGCAGGCAGATCCTTTACTTACTGAGCCACCAGGGAAGACCTAAAATCCTTCAATCTAGACTTCAAAAGTACATGAAACGAGAATGGCAAGATGTACAACGTGAATTTAGAAAAGGCAGAGAAACCAGAGATCAAATTGCCAACATCTGACAGAAAAAGCAAGGGAAGTCCAGAAAAACATCTACTTCTGCTTCATTGATATATGCTAAAGTCTTTGTGTGGATCACAACAAACTGTGGAAAATTCTTAAAGAGATGGGAATACCAGACCACTTTACCTGCCTCCTGAGAAACCTGTATGCAGGACAAGAAGCAACCGTTAGACCCAGACATGGCCATGAACTGGTCGAAAATTGGGAAAGGAGTACATCAAGGCTGTATATTGTCACTCTACTTATTTAATGTCTATGCAGAGTACATAATGCGAAATGCTAAGCTGGAGGAATCACAAGCTAGAATCAACATTTCCAGGAGAAATATCAACAACCTCAGCTGTGCACATGATACCACTCTAATGGCAGAAAGTGAAGAACTAAACAGCCTCCAGATAAGGGTGAAAGAGAAGAGTGAAAATGCTAGATTAAAATTCAAAATTCAAAAAATAAGGTCGTGACATCTGGTCCCATTAATCACTTCAAGGCAAGTAGATGGGGAAAAAGTGGAAGCAGTGACAGATTTTATTTTCCTGGGCTGCAAAATCACTGCGGATTTTGACTGCAGCCATGAAATTAAAAGACACTTGCTTCTTCAAAAAAAGCTATGACAAACCCAGATAGCATATTAAAGAGCAGACTTTCCCAACAAAGGCTCATATAGTCAAAGCTATGGTTTTTCCAGTAATCACTATGGATTTGAGTTGGACCATAAAGAAGGCTGACTTGTCAATGCTTTCAAATTGTAGTGCTGGAGAAGACTCTTGAGAGTCTCTTGGAAAGCAATGAGATCAAACCAGTCAATCCTAAAGGAAATCAACCCTGAATATTCATTGGAAAGACTGATGCTGAAGCCGAAGCTCCAATACCTTGGCCACCTGATGCAAAGAGATGAGTCGTTGGAAAAGACCCTGATGCTAGGAAAGATTGAGGGCAGGAGGAGAAGGAAGTAACAGAGGATGAGATGGTTGGATGGCATCACTGACTCAATGGACATGAATGTGAGCAAACTCCAGGAAAGAGTGAAGCACGGGGAAGCCTGGAGTGCTGCAGTCCATGGGGCTGCCAAGAGTCGGATACAAATGAGTGACTGAACAACAATGGCCCTTCAGGTTTGATAATTTACTAGAACAACTTAAAGAACTCACTAAACGTGCTACATGTAGAGTTATAGTTTTACTAGAAAGGATAGACACAGAACAAGTTATGGATGCGTTTCAGACATACAGACAAATTCCATGCCCTCTTTGCACGGATTCCGGTCAATATTATCCTCCCTGGAAATCAGTGTGATTACCAGGAAGTGTTTTCACTGGGCTTTCATTACATAGGCATGATTGAGTAAATTACTGGGCACATGATTGAACACTAAACCTAGCCTCCTCCCCCCTCAGGAGCTCCTGCTGGCCTCAAGTTCCAACTCTAAATACGTGGGTGTCCCTTTATAGTGACCAGCCCACATTCTCACATCCTGCAGCTGAGTAGGACCAACCACAGTCCATTCATAAGCATAGATCTTCCCAAGGTTCAAGAAATTCCTGGCTCTGTGCAAGGATCCAGAGACAAAGGTCAGATGTACTCTCTCTTATACCACTTAATGGCTTCCCTGATAGCTCAGTTGGTAAAGAATCCGCCTGCAATGCAGGAGACCCCGGTTCAATTCCTGGGTCAGGAAGATCCCCTGGAGAAGGGATAGGCTACCCACTCCAGTATTCTTGGGCTTCCCTGGTGGCTCAGATGGTAAAGAATCTGCCTTCCCAATGCAGGAGACCTGGGTTCGATCCCTGGGTTGGGGAGATCCCCTGGAGAAAGGAAAGGCTACCCACTCCAGTATTCTGGCCTGGAGAATTCCATGGACTATATAGTCCACGGGGTTGCAAAGAGTCGGACACAACTGAGCGACTTTCACATACCACTTAATGTTTGAGGTATTTTGTGAAACTCTAAAACAACATAGACAAGACAACAAAGTTTGCGGGGAAAGGCCACAACTTAAATGCTGGTCCCAATACATATATTACCAGAATTCTGGAGAACGGAGGGAAGAGGATGACAACAAAAGAGGCAGGGGGTGGAGAGCAGGAGGCAGCCCTAAGGCCTCAGTCTCTGTGACTTCACCCACACGCCCACCGCTCTGTTCCAGCTTTTAAATATAAACAGGAGGGCCTGAAGCAGAATTACTGCAGTTTCAACTTTATACTGAGTATAAAAATAAGGATATGAGTGGTCTTAAGAGAATTCATTATTTCCTAGTGGCATTTTCTTAAACTGCCCTGCTATCTGGTGGATATGGGGGCTGGAGGGAGTGGGTAGGTGGAGTAGGGATATTTAGTTAGAAAGAGGATAAGGATATACCAAGGACCTGAGAGGGTGACAGGCAGGAAGGCCAGGGGTCTCCAAATGGAGGAAATAGGCTGCAAGTGTCAGACATTTTTATCTCTCTTAAGCAGCAAGAGGAAACAAACTAGCGATATTTTTTCCCTTCTCTATACAAATTTAAAAGGAGGTTTCTCTTAAAATACTGTGTTGCCATAATGACACCTGGTTTCACCTGAAGTTAACTATTCTCAAACCTTGAGTTAACCAATGCATTTTTCTTATGGAAATGTTTGTCTTAAGCTATGTTAATGTACTATGCATTTACCCCAGACTCTGTCTTCAAGTTGGTTCCGCCTAATGGCTCAGAACCTACTTGACAAACCAGTATGTTATACTCAGATATTGTTTCCCTAATCTATGTAAACAAAACTATCTGTATGGTAATCTGCCCTTCTACAAGATTCAAGTCAATCGTTTTATGGCCCGGGATGATTCATCTGGTGCCAGGATTATCCCCAAATGCATCTTATGGATGAGGGGCCTAGTGCCACTCTGAGTTTTAAGACATTCCTTTCTTTCATTAATAGACTGCTAGAAAAGTTATGACAAACCTAGATAGCATATTGAAAAGCAGACATTACTTTGCCAACAAAGATCTGTCTAGTCAAGGCTATGGTTTTTCCAGTGGTCATGTATGGATGTTAGAGTTGGACTGTGAAGAAGGCTGAGCGCCGAAGAATTGATGCTTTTGAACTGTGGTGTTGGAGAAGACTCTTGAGAGTCCCTTGGATTGCAAGGAGATCCAACCAGTCCATTCAGAAGGAGATCAGCCCTGGAATTTCTTTGGAGGGAATGATGCTGAAGCTGAAAACTCCAGTACTTTGGCCACCTCATGCGAAGAGTTGACTCATTGGAAAAGACTCTGGGAGGGATTGGGGGCAGGAGGAGAAGGGGACAACAGAGGATGAGATGGCTGGATGGCATCACTGACTCGATGGATGTGAGTCTGAGTGAACTCCGGGAGTTGGTGGTGGACAGGAAGGCCTGGCACGCTCTGATTCATGGGCTCGCAAAGAGTCAGACACGACTGAGCTATTGAACTGACTGACTGAGTAGCTATATACGGAGAAGGCAATGGCACCCCACTCCAGTACTCTTGCCTGGAAAATCCCATGGACAGAGCCTAGTAGTCTGCAGTCCATGGGGTCACGAAGACTCGGACACGACTGAGCGACTTCACTTTCACTTTTCACTTTCATGCATTGGAGAAGGAAATGGCAACCTACTCCAGTGTTCTTGCCCAGAGAATCCCAGGGATGGGGGAGCCTGGTGGGCTGCCGTCTATGGAGTCACACAGAGTGGGACACGACTAAAGTGACTTAGCAGCCGCAGCAGCAGTAACTATATAACATCCAGCTGAAGACTAGCAGGGGGGTACTCTTTCTGCCCCCTTCTCATGCCTATGTCAGAAGCTTTCTCTATCTCCTTTATACTTTAATAAAACTTTATTACACAAAAGCTCTGAGCCTCATCTCTGGCCCCGGATTGAATTCTTCTCCTCCAGAGGCCAAGAATCCCGGCGTCTTTTCATTCAGCAACAACCTTTCAGACCTACCCCTAGTGTAAGACCAAGGACCTTACACCTAGTGCAAGGATACACCAAGGATCTTACACCTAGTGTAAGACCAAAGAAACACGCCTGAAGAACTGGGCAGAAAGCAAAAGGCAAAGAGAGCAAAGTGTCAGCAGAGCAGACACACATGAGGCCATCCATAAAGCAGTTTTCATAGGTGGTTGCCAGAAAAACCCTATTCAGAGGCCCAGCATGGCAGCAGGAGGGCGCCTCCAAGGAGTAGCAGCTTTTGAGTTCCTAGATGGGAGGGAGCTGCTACTTGGGGCACAGATTCAGGAATCATCTTGGGAATTGAGAAGCTTGGCAGTATCCCAAAGAGAACTCCTATGTGAAGGGCCCCAAACAGATTCCCTCCTCCTGAGTCTGTAATCTCCCCTTCCTCAGAGCTGCCCAGATTGGGGTTAATTCGTCTCTTACATATCCAGGCAGCTGGTGCCTTGGATATCCCACCCCCTGCCCCAATCTCGAGCTGGTTTCACCAGCTAGAAAAGACAGACAAACAGTAGAGAGTGCCAACGAGGTGGGAGGAAGGGAGTGTAGCTCACAGTTCTTATCTTCACACTTGCATTTCCTGGTGCAAGACCACAGGTGTAATGAACTGTCCTCTTTTCTATTCTGTTCACCGTGTCCTCTTTCTGGGCGCCCCTGAAGCCCACTGCTTCCTCGTGTCCACCTCCCCTACCCAAACAGAGAAACCAGTCGCGCCACGCTGGGTGGGGTGAGGGGCGTTCAGAAAGCAGGAGGGAGCAGGAGCGAGCACGAAGGTCCCAGGCGCTTCCTCCGCGAGGATCTAGTCTCTACCACCACCTCCCATGGATGCTATTTCCCGGCCGGCCTCGAACCCACCTCCTCCAACAGCGGCCACGGCTTCTCTCCACATACGCCTCCCTCAGGATGACTTCCGGCCTCTTGAGCTCCTGGACAAAAATCAGGCCCCTCTGCCAACAATTACCGTAACCCTGGGCACCTGAGGAATTCGTTTCAGGCTGCTGCTGCTGCTATGTCGCTCAGTCGTGTCCGACTCTGTGCGACCCCATAGACGGCAGCCCACCAGGCTCCCCCGTCCCTGGGATTCTCCAGGCAAGAACACTGGAGTGGGTTGCCATTTCCTTCTCCAATGCATGGGAGTGAAAAGTGAAAGTGAAGGTGCTCAGTCGTGTCCGACTCTTCGCGACCCCATGGACTGCAGCCCACCAGGCGCCTCCGTCCATGGGATTTTCCAGGCAAGAGCACTGGAGTAGGGTGCCATTGCCTTCTCCGCTTTTCAGGCTAGTGCAGCATGAAGACACCCCCACCCACCCACCGTTACATCCCACCACTCCTCTTACCGCCGCCTGTCAAGCGTCAGGTGCACGTCTTTCCCGGCCCTTTTCAGCGCTTACACACCTCTACGCCGGTCCAAGTGAGAGCGCTGTCATGGAACCCACCCTCAACCTCACGTGACCGCACACTCGGCATGTCTGCCGCAGCCCTGCAGAAGCAAGCAAGGGAGTCTTCTGCCTCTAGGGCTGAGCTGCTTGCTAGAGCAACCTGAAGCTCCTGGTGGTGGTGAAGATAGAGAGCTGAAAGGAAGGCTGGATTGGAGCCAACGCCCCCAGTTCTCGGCCTGGGCTTTGCTCTGTAGGAACACAGGGCGGGCGAGGAACACTCCACGAGGAGTTCAGAGACCAACTGACTTTTAATATTCTGCATAAAACTCGTGTGAGTAGGCTCCAGGAGTTGGTGATGGACAGGGGAAGCCTGGCGTGCTGCAGTCCATGGGCTCGCAAAGAGTCGGACACAACTGAGCGACTGAACTGATGAGACTCGGGTGATGTATTAAAACACATGCCAAGATCTGTCTTGAGAATACTGATAGGCAAAACAAACATTCAGTCTCCAATTTCCACCACCAGGTCGATCTCTGTTATCACTTCTGGTTTGTGAATGGAGGCAAAACTGCCACTTTGCCCCACTTACAAAAACCTTGGAGCCTAAAATTGGATGGGAGGTGTTGCACTGTCAGAAAAAGTATACAAACATTGGGTAAAGACAACATAAGTTACTGGATACTAGTTCAGTGCAGTGCTGGGATTCACTTCCTGTTGACTGAGCAAGTTTTCAACCCTGAGAGGCTATATTAACTTGTAGGTATTTTGTCCAATAGATATGGAAATGATTCATGTCCAGTGGAATAGAAACATAAATGATTTATCACCCTTAAGATATTAATCAACTTTGTACCTGATTCAGCAATGTTATACTGACATTTATTTTCTATGTGTATGAAATTTAATACATATATATTTTGACTGCTTCCCTGGTGGCTTAGCAGTAAAGAATCCACCTGCAATGCAGGAGATGCAGGTTCGATCCCTGAGTTGGGAAGATTCCCTTCAGAAGGAAATGGCAACCCACTCCAGTACTCTTCCCTAGGAAATTCCATGGACAGAGGAGCCTGGCAGGCTACAATCCATGGGTGTCGCAAAAGAGGTGGACTCAAATTAGCAGCTAAACATGTTTTGTTTATGATTATATAGTATATATTGTATATACACATCTCCTTCAGCCATTCTCATAATCTTACTGGCTGTTGTGAAGAAAACTTCCATATGTCCATTTCTAATTTTATTGTTGTTTAGTCGATCAGTCATATCCCACTGTTTGCAACCCCATGGACTGCAGCATGGCAGGCTTCCCTGTCCTTCAACATCTCCCAGAGCTTGCTCAAACTCATGTCCATTGAGTTGGTGATGCCATCCAACTATCTTATCCTGTCACCCCGTTCTCCTCCCACCTTAAATCTTCCCCAACATCAGGGTCTTTTCCAATGAGTCAGTTCTTCGCATCAGGTGGCCAAAGTATTGGAACTTCAGCTTCAGTATCATTCCTTCCAATGACTATTCAGGGTTGATGTCCTTTAGGATTGCCTGGTTTGATCTCCTTGCTGTCAAGGGACTCTCAACACCACAGTTCAAAAACATCAATTCTTTGGTGCTCAGCCTTATGTCCAACTCTCATGTCCATAGATGACTACTGGAAAAGCCATAGTGTTGACTCTATGGACCTTTGCTGGCAAAGTGATGTCTCTGCTTTTTAATACACTAAGTTTGTCACAGCTTTTCTTCCAAGGAGCAAAAGTCTTGTAATTTGATGTCTGCAGTCACCATCTGCAGTGATTTCTAATTTATGAATCATAAATTTACCATTTCAAAAATTAACAGCATCCTCAGACAAAACATTTTCACCGTGTCTAAAAATAACAAGACATATGGTATTTCCCACAAGCCTGTATTCCCTCTCCAAACCAACTCTATCCCTGACTTCTGCAATTCTTGTCTGAAGGTATGGTATGATATTTTTCTTATTTTGTGGAAAATACACATAACATAAAACTCATGATTTTAACCATTTTAAGGTGTACATTTCAAGGTGGCATAAGTACATTCACAGTGTTGTGCAATCATTACCACTATCTGCATCTGGAACTTTGTTGTCCACTTTGTCCACTACAAAAGGAAATGTGATGATCTTTTGTATGTAACAGTCATGTCAAAAGGCTGCCATCTTCATACAATCAAGAGACTAGTAGAAACTTAGCAACCTTGGTAGTTTTACTTTTCTTTAAAACATTTCATAAGCTAGTTTTTCTGAAGTCTCATTCCTTTTCAACTGTTCTAAATGAGTTTAATCTCTAAAAAATTATTTTAATACATGTTCATTTACATAACTATATCCCTTCCAACGTGTCCACCTATAACTTAAAAGTGCTAGATATAAGCATATTAAAGGTAAAACCATTGTCTTACTTTGTATCTTCCCAATGCCTGTCTCTGAAAACTTCTTTAGCACAGTATTTTCTTCCAGAATATGGAATATGTGAAGTTTCTTAGAAAGTCATTACTGAAATTGTACAGGAATTGTGTCTGTTTACACACAGGTTTTAAAAATGGAATCTATTAATAATTTTCCATAGATGATGTCACAGTCTTCTCTATGTCACCAGATATAAAGGCATCGGTGTCATTCCATGCCAATAAATAGATCTCTTTTAATAGCTGTATGGTATTTCCTTAATACTTTCCTTGGATTAGGATAACAAAGGAAATCTTCTTCCTGACTCCATTTAATTGGTATTCTACTCTACTTGTTCTCTCTTCAGGTGGCACTGAGCAGCACCTCTACTTTGAGTTGCAAAATGTGCAGATGTGGCCAACTTAGTTCAAAGTGGCCTCATTCCAACTGCATCCCTCACTAAACTTGTCTCACCTATTCCAGGAAGACAGGTTATAGCCATGCTACCGGAATAGATTTTTCTAGTTACACACTTTTCTTCACACCACACTGCTCACTTCCAAGAATGACCTAATGGGTTGTCTCCTCCTACTATTCAGTGACCAATTTGAGTCCCTCTTCTCTGAAACATTCCTCAAGTACCACAGCCCACAGTAATCCCTTCCTCTTTAAGCTCCAGGAATGGGATTTTCCAATGAGGGAATGTATGTCATACTAGAAATTGTCTGTCACTGTGCACGATGTATCTACATCTAGATTTTAAACTGAAGAAGGGTCACTTCTGCCACTTTTCACACAGAACTTTATTTAAAACACTGACTCAAATAGAGAACAATATGTTTAAACAATGAATAGCACGGTAACTTACACAGGCGGCTCAGTTCACTAAAAGCTCAATACTGAAAAATACAGCAATCTGGACAGCAAGACAAATATCAACAAATTTTTTCAGCACTAATAATCATTTGGCATCCACAAAATGATCCAGCTCAAACAAAGAATTGGACAAAGTTAACATCAGCATTAAAGTATAAGTTACAATAAAAAACCAGACTGAAAACCAAAGCACTACTCAGGGTTCTTTGGGAACATAAGGCTGATCAGAGGCAGGTGGGTAATCATATTAGTTTTGCTGTCCCACCTCAGGATCACTTTGATTGTTTATTTGGACTTGCAGTTCCTCAGCTAACTTCTCAAATTCATGGAATGCAGAAATAAGCGGCTCAAGACTGAAATCATCATCAATTAAGGCCATTGTTCCATTTTTTATAATATTACTGATATTCTGAAACATTTTAATAACAATTTGAATGTTATCATTTGTCTCTTCTATGTTAAAGAGACCCACAAATATTGATAGAGCCTTGGCACTAAACAGTTTCTTTGCCACCATGGGATTTTCAGACAAATTCAATAGCATTTTCAGAACGTTAAACTTTGTTCTTGCGTTGCCTGTGGTTAATAAGGAAAGAAATCCAGACATATAATTGGAAACCAGTGTGTGATAGTCAGTAGTTGAGGTGAGGTGTCTAAGCATCCTTAACCCAAGCACCTGCTCAGGGGAACCCACGCTATGAGCAAGGGTTTCCTCACACACTTGACACACAAATGTCTCAATCATGTTCAGATTTGGGTAAGGTGGAGCCATGTGAATCATATTTTCCAAAAAACTTGTCCTAACTCGGGAGGAGGGATAATTGAGTAAGGTTTCAATAAGTGAGACAACACCTGAATCACGAATGAAATCACGAGTAAATTGAGAAGCAGTTCTCATACCCATTGCAATCTTAGATATTTCATGAATAAAAGGATCTCGTATTTTGTCCATTAATAGGAGGAGTTCTTCAAACTCTGCAGGACCAATTTTAAGCTCACACTGTATGCAGCTGCAAGACCAGCTCTCAGGCTGTGCACTCTCCTTGGCCCTAAGATGCTCCCGAATTTCCCTGACTGACCGGTAGGATGGATCATATTGAAATGGGAACTCAGAGTCAGGTTGATCAGACTGAAGCAAAGATTCCTGCTCTTCCCCTTCTGGGGTAACTTCCACATTCTTGGGCTTTCCCTCAAATAGTTCAGTGTATACAGATGTTGTTGCTTCTTCAGGAATTCTAAATGGGCTTGGGGATGGGAAGCCAACCCCATGACAAGGACCAGGTTTGAATTCGACAGTGACCTCTTCCCAGGTTTTGGGCCTGGAAGATACATTAACTTCCTCCTCAGCTGCATCTCTGAACCTGGGACTAGCCTTGTACACAGGACGAGGATTTAAGTCAAAGCAGGCCTCATCCCTGTCCCAGAACCAGGACCCAAATATGGCCTCTTCTTCAGACTCTGGTCTGGTCTCTTCTCTGGCCACAGCTCCCAAACTGGAATTTTCCTCAGTCCAGAACAACGATCCACCAATGGCCCCCTCCTCAGCCCCTGCCTCAGATTCACAGATGGCTGAAGCTCCAGCCTCCATACTGGCCTCTTTTTCTGCCCAGAACCAGGACCCAATAATGACTTCCTCCTCAAACCTGGGTTCTTGTTTGACCCTGTCACTGTTATTAACAACTTTCTGGGTCCTGGGCTTCAGGACAGCATTAGGCTCTTCCTTGTCTCTGGGTCTGAATCTACTATTGGCCTCTTCTTCAGGCAAAAACCAAGATTCCTTATAGTACTCATCTTCAGACTCAGATTCAAAAAAGTCCTCTCTTTTTGCCCGGAGCTTGGACCTCATATTTGCCTCATCCCTGATTCTGGACCTGAACAAGTTATTGGTGTTTTCTCCAGCCCACAAGCAGAATGGGTTGCCAGACTCCTCCTCAGACCCAGACCAGGAATCAATAAAGGGATCTTGCTTGGATCTGGGCCTGGATCTGGGATTAGGCTGATGTTTGGCCCTGTGCCTAGACCTGGTATTGGCCTCTTCCCTAGGCCATGATCTGATACTGGCCTCTTCTCCACCCCATAAAGAAGACATTGTAGAGGTCTCATCTGCTGACCAGAATCCAGACTCACTAGAAGCCTCCTCTCTGGCCTTAGCCCTGGGATAGCACCAAGACCCCATACTAGTTTCCTCCCCAGACCCAAACCAGGGTTGGATTCCTGTCTGAACCTGGGAGCTAGGAAAGGTCTCACTGTCCACATTGACCAGTTCCCTATCCACGGATAGGGCCATAGGTTTAGTGACTGACCCAGACTCAGTACTGACCAATGGCCAGGCCACTACACTGGTTTGGGGCATGCCCTCTGCTTGCAACATTGCCTCAGCCCCAAACTCAGTCTGAGCCCAAACTTGGGCTTCATCTTTGGGTCTTGCTCCAGGGATTGCCTTGGCTTCAGTCTTAGGACGTGCCCTGCCTACTGCCCTGGCCTCAGTTTTGGGCCTTGCTCCTGCCATTGCCTGGAATTCAGTTTTAGGCCTTGCCCCAGCCATTGGCTGCGACTCCATTCTGGGCCTTGCTCCAGCCATTGTCTGTGACTCAGTTTTAGGCCTTGCCCCAGCCATTGCTTTGGACTCAGTTTTGGACCTTGCCCCAGATGTTGCCTGGTTCCTAACCTTTGGTCTGACCACCATTGGAACTTCATTCTCTCTCTCAGCCCCACCCACAACCTCTTCTCCAGGCTTCTTTTCAGGCTTGGCCTGGGCAACAGGCTCAACTTCAGCCCCAGTCATAGTACAAGTTACAGAAAAGACCCGGTTAAATACCTCAATCCAAGTCTCCGTCTCTACCACAGATCTGTCACAGTTCTGAATCCTCACACTGTGTAATCTCTAGATGATTCAGACAATAGAGTTGGAAACAAAAGTTAAGAGTCAACACCAGTCCAGAACTCAATCAGCCTCCTTTCCAATACCAGTCCCAGCCAATATCACAGAGTGCAGAAGAAGACCAACCAAGCTGGGAGAGGATGGATGGTTCCCCAGGGCAGGGTGCAGACCTGTCGATGGTGATGGTCAGCAGCAATTCCAACACCACCAGAGCTGCCACTGGAAGTCAATCTAGGAAGCAAGAATAACACGGGACATTGAATCTCTTCCAACTGTGTCACTCCATGCAAAAACTAGATGTGTATAAGAGAGCTGTCTCTTATACACATCTAGATGTGTATAAGAGACAGCCTTGGCTTCAGTCTTAGGACGTGCCCTGCCTACTGCCCTGGCCTCAGTTTTGGGCCTTGCTCCTGCCATTGCCTGGAATTCAGTTTTAGGCCTTGCCCCAGCCATTGGCTGCGACTCCATTCTGGGCCTTGCTCCAGCCATTGTCTGTGACTCAGTTTTAGGCCTTGCCCCAGCCATTGCTTTGGACTCAGTTTTGGACCTTGCCCCAGATGTTGCCTGGTTCCTAACCTTTGGTCTGACCACCATTGGAACTTCATTCTCTCTCTCAGCCCCACCCACAACCTCTTCTCCAGGCTTCTTTTCAGGCTTGGCCTGGGCAACAGGCTCAACTTCAGCCCCAGTCATAGTACAAGTTACAGAAAAGACCCGGTTAAATACCTCAATCCAAGTCTCCGTCTCTACCACAGATCTGTCACAGTTCTGAATCCTCACACTGTGTAATCTCTAGATGATTCAGACAATAGAGTTGGAAACAAAAGTTAAGAGTCAACACCAGTCCAGAACTCAATCAGCCTCCTTTCCAATACCAGTCCCAGCCAATATCACAGAGTGCAGAAGAAGACCAACCAAGCTGGGAGAGGATGGATGGTTCCCCAGGGCAGGGTGCAGACCTGTCGATGGTGATGGTCAGCAGCAATTCCAACACCACCAGAGCTGCCACTGGAAGTCAATCTAGGAAGCAAGAATAACACGGGACATTGAATCTCTTCCAACTGTGTCACTCCATGCAAAAACTCACACAGAGAGACTGGGCCTTAAAAGCTTGGTGGGAAAGTCAGGCTATTAGAAAGTCTGTCATCCTCATTTAACCAAACATACTCTTTAACTCCAGAGATGTCACATTGCTTTGCTTGCAACAACACACATGCATAAATAGTGTGAAAGCTATCTTGGCAATGGGAGAGGCTGAGGAGCCCCAAGACCAGACCCTAATCACTCTTGGACCTGTGTTCGTCTCTTCTACCTCACCCAAAAGCTGTACCCACTCTCATACCTGCACTAATGTGGCACAATCTTCTTCTCCTTGTTTTGTTTCAGTGGTATTAAGCCTTATGAAAACAGCACACTGTCCTATGGATAAGTAAACATACAGTGAAAATGGAGTCTGACTGCTTGGTTGACAGGTAGACACCCTGACCCCGGATACAAATATCTCTTTTTGCTGAAGTGTCTAATTTGTCTAATGTTTTCTTTCTCTTGGTCCCTGCTCTCTGGTCTGCTCCTCCCATTCACTGCCCAATCCACACCTACCCAACAATCCTAACACTCCTGCAGGACAGGAAATGGTCAAGGGGTTCTGCAGCAGCATGCAAATCTAAAAGAGAGTAGGAGATGTGAATCAGCGACACCCAACTAGATGGCAAACACTTGTCAATCTTCCTCTGTAGCTGTCCCCTGCATTGCTCCTCTTTGCACAAACCTTCAGAGATTTCAGTCTCTTCCTTCTTTCCTTCCTTGCAGAAGCAACCAGTCTTAAAGACAGTCTACGGACAAAAGATGAAAAAGACAGTCAGAAGACCAAGGTAGCAACTAACAGGCTGGTGGACAGACCAACACCGAGTATGGGAATTCATATACTGTCTTTCAAAATTTAGAGTCCTCTTAGTAGAATATTCTCATTTTATTTAGGTCCTGTATTTCAGCAGTCCAGATAACAAACAGCATCTCTTGACGTCACATTTTTCGCATTGCTCCCTTCTCCTATTATGAGGATTCACCACTAGGTGCGCCACATCCCTTTGCCTTACGCAGCATAAATTGGGGGAAGGGTGCCCACATATTCTAGAAAACAGGTTGTGCAGTGGTACCTGAATTTATGATTTCTGTCCCACCTTTACCTCCCAGTTCATCTTTTCCACCCCCGATTCTGGATTGCGAAGAGGAAGGAAGGCAAGGGAAGTGTGTAAAAACCTGGTAGACAATATTCCTGCATGCCTGACCTGTGCTGGTCGCAATCACCCCACCCCGATTCAGATGTCCAGTCAACGGCTGCTGCCCACCCCCACCCCCCATACACCTTCAGAAAAACAGGTCTTTTCCCCGTCCCTCGTTTTCCTCAAGCTTTTCTGTACAGAGGTTCCCCGTGGCCTGAAATTGCCAGACCTACTGCACAGACAGTAGACTTTGGCATCAAAAAGGTGCCTGTGCGAAAGGACAGCACCCGGCACGAGGGGTCCGACAAGCCCCTCCCTTGGCAGAAGCATGGCCCGGGCTGCTCCCGTCCCAGCCCCGGCGACCTCCTCGGAGCGCCCGCCTGGGCTCCCTCCGCCATTTCGCCCATTGCAGCTGCCCGCACAGCCCTCTCCCCGCACAGGCAAGTCGAGGGCGGGGCACAGGCGCCCGGAAAGCCCGCCAGGGACTAGTCCGCGCCGCACGACTCCCCAGCATCCGAGGGAACCCCTACGGCCAAGACCCCGCGGCCCCGCGCCCGGCCCGCGCCGGTCGCCGTCGTCTCAGGGCCAGGGGTCCCCCAGCGCTGCGCATCTCTTTAAGGATCCCGCTCCGCTCGCCTCCCCGTCCTCACGCTGCCAGGGACAGACTGAGCCGCTCGTCGCCCCCGACACCCCCCACTTGCCTTCGCAGGCGCAGGGTCGCAGCTCTTCCCTCGCTTCCCACCGCTCGCCGTGCGGGCGGAATGGAAAAGA
>SJYT01004979.1:273442-286836 GCA_006410635.1 Cephalophus harveyi
CCCTACCTCCCGCGCTGCTGCGCCAAACCGGGCAGGGGCTGCGCAGGCTGCGGCACCGACGGCTCGCGGCGAGGGTGTCGGGAAGAGGGGCGGAGGGATACGGCACGAATGGGCTCGACGCCCCTCGCAGGCCCACCGTAGTTCCGACCCAGAGTGGGCGGGGCCGGGAGGAACGCCAGCCTGAGGGGCGGGGCCAGGCCAGCCCGCCGCGGCCCCCAGGGGGGTGACCACCCCCACGCTTGGGGCCCTGCAGCGTAGGGGGATCGCGGGCCGGGGCTGGGAGGGTCGCGAGGGGTCGCATTGCGGGGAGCAGCGGATGGATCCAGGCCGCCCCGCAGTGTGTGTGCGTGTGTGTCTGTGTGTGTGTGCGCGTGTGTGTGCGTGTGTGCGCGCGCGTGTGTGTGTGTGCGCGTGTGTGCACCTGCAGAGGGTTCGGTGTCCGCCCCCTGCCTTCCCCCATCACGCCGGCCGTCCTTCTGGGGCGCGGGGGGCTGGGGGGCTGCTTTCGCCTTCGGGGGCTGGAGGAAAGTGGGAGGGGGCGCCCGTGGGGGCCGAGGCCCTGCCCCTCTTCTAAGGGAAGGCAGCCCCTGCCAGCCCTCTGGCTAGCGCGTGTGTGTGTGTGCGCGTGTGTGCACCTGCAGAGGGTTCGGTGTCCGCCCCCTGCCTTCCCCCATCACGCCGGCCGTCCTTCTGGGGCGCGGGGGGCTGGGGGGCTGCTTTCGCCTTCGGGGGCTGGAGGAAAGTGGGAGGGGGCGCCCGTGGGGGCCGAGGCCCTGCCCCTCTTCTAAGGGAAGGCAGCCCCTGCCAGCCCTCTGGCTGAGGAGACAAACCGCGTGTCTGCGCCAGTGCCCCCCTCCTTTCTGCCAGACTGCTGCTCTCTCGGCCGCTGTGGGCGCGCACTTGACCATTCCACGGTCCCCACGGTGGCCCAGGAAAGAGGGCCTTTCCCTGACAGGACCCGCACCTGCTCAGACAAGCCTGTTTCTCACCCCACAGCCAGGGCTCAGGCACCATGTCGGGCCGTGCTGGCTCCTCTTCCTGGCTCCTGTCAGGTCATCTCTTGCAGGGGATTCCAAGGGCTCACCATCTTCGGCAGGGTGGGAATACGCCAAGGATGAGAACCAGCTGGGATCTCACACGCTTGCCATACACACCAGTCTACTTCCCCCAGCCACACCAGTGTACTTCCCCCAGCCACTGTTTGGAGTTGGCCCCAGCTGCTTCCCCAAGACAGTAATCTGCTGGTTCTTGAATCCTCTGATTCCTGCACTTCTAGGTTCTCCCTGTAGTCTCCATCCACTTCATTTGTGCTCCATTGGGCAAAGAGCAACCGTGGTTAAGTACATCTCTGGTTGAACACAAACCTGTTGGTACTGTTGTTCATTTTAAAACCCAACTAAATGGCACCCTCGCTTTGGTAAGCTGAATAAAAGTCCCCCCAAAACGTCCATGTCCTGTTCTCCAGAACCTGTAAATATATGATGTTACCTTGCACAGGAGAATTAAGGTCGCAGATGGAATTAAGATTGCTAATCAGCTGAATGTAAAGGAAGATTACACTGCTTTATCTTGGCCAATGCCATGGAAGGCTACTTTAAATGTGGAAGAAGCAGGCAGAAGATTTAGTGTCACAGTGAAGTTGCATGAAAGATGCCACCAGTGGATAGGAAGCCAGAGGCCAAGGCCCACATGCAGACCCAGAAGGTGGAAAAGGCAAAGAGACAGATTCCTCTAGGACCTCTTGGAAGAATGAAGTCCTCCTATCACCTTTCTTTCAGACCAGTGAAACCCCTTCCTATGTGCAACCTTCAGTATTTTTATTTTTTGCTTTTTTTAAAGCCAGCAATATTGTGATAATTTGTTACAGCAACAGTAGGCATGGAATTCAATCACCATCCTGATTGTCCATTCCTCTTCACTCAAATTGGGCTTCATGCCCTGGAAGGATCAATTTGGGGGCTCATCTCTTACCGCTCACCACTATAACGACCCTCTTAAGAACCTTCTCTCTTTGCTAAAGGAGAGGGATTTTGCAATCCTCTGAGGTTCAACTTGGACAAAGTCCCTATTTATTGAAAAATCACTGATGCTTACCAGAATGAAAAGGGAACATTATTCTTACCATGAATTTTTATATATTTACCTATCAGCTTTTACTTGTTATTAGATACTTATTATTGGGGTCACAAAGAGTCAGACATGATAACTGTACAATATTTAAATAACAGGAAAAAATCTAGAGAATTCTATACTGCATCTAGAGACAACAGATGTCAGTTGTCACAGGAAAGTCTTTCACTGTGCTCTTTCAATGGCCTTAGCTGAATTGTGGATTATGTTTTCTTTGTTCCAAAGTATACTCTCTCTGGGGTGAATGCCAGGCTTAAAGAAGGGAGTCTGAGCTCTGCTGAGATCTGTGGGTGTATGTGAATCTCTTTGCCTCTCTGAACTGTTCTTTCTCCTCCTTCAAGTGGCTGGTGCCTTGCGTTCATTCAGTGAATATATATATGAGCATCTTCTTTGTCCTTGGCACAAACAAAAAAGAAATCTCCACTCCCATGGAGGTGACCTTTACTTGTAGTTTCATTCTTATTAATTTTTTTTCTAAAAATTTACAGATTTATCCAAAGTCATATTAGCAATCCTATGTGGTAATTCTGGATATAGTGAAATCTCGATTTCAAGATACTGACAGAAGAGTGAATCTACTACTAGCTGACAGATTATACTGTGAGATTTTGAAATGTCTGTTAGACATTTTATTGTTAATTCATTTAGAGAACAGACAGTACAACTCATTAACATTTATTGAACCGAGGAAGGTCCTATTTTAAACATTTTGTGTATTAACTCACAAAAATATTGGACAGTATGAATTATTACCTTCATGTTACATGTGAGGAAACCAGCTTGGATGAATTGTTTCATCTTTAAAGGCGATGGCACCCCACTCCAGTACTCTTGCCTGGAAAATCCCATGGACAGAGGAGCCTGATGGGCTGCAGTCCATGGGGTCGCTAAGAGTCGGAGACGACTGAGCGACTTCACTTTCACTTTTCACTTTCATGTATTGGAGAAGGAAATGGCAACCCATTCCAGTGTTCTTGCCTGGAGAATCCCAGGGACGGGGGAGCCTGGTGGGCTGCCGTCTATGGGGTCGCACAGAGTCGGACACGACTGAAGTGACTTAGCAGCAGCATAAAGTCAATGGGGAAAAGAAAAGCTTTAAATATTAAAAGAATGCTGACTTATATCTGCCTGACTGGTAAGCAGTATTTATTTCATCCTAAATGAAATGATAAGTTGGATCATCAAAAAAGCAAGAGAGTTCTAGAAAAATATCTACGTCTGCTTCATTGATTATGCTACAGCCCTTGACTGTGTGGATCACAACAAACTGTGGAAAATTCTTAAAAAGATGGGAATACCAGACCACCTTACCTGCCTCCTGCAACACCTATATGCAGCTCAAGCACCAGACATGCTCAAAATTGGGAAAGGAGTATGTCAAGACTGTATATTGTCACCCTGCTTATTTAACTTATATGCAAAGTACATCATGAAAAGTGCCAGGCTGGATGAAGCACAAGCTGGAATCAAGATTCCTGGTAGAAACATCAATAACCTCAGATACGCAGATGACACCACCCTGATGGCAAAAAGCAAAGAGGAACTAAAGAGCCTCTTGATGAAGGTGAAAGAGGAGTGGAAAAGCTGGCTTAAAACTCAATATTCAGAAAACTAAGATCATGGCATCCAGTCCCATCACTTCATGGCAACTAGATGAGGAAACAATGGAAACAGTGACAGACTTTATTTTTTGGGCGCCAAAATCACTGCAGGTGGCAACTGCAGCCATGAAATTAGAAGATGCTTGCTCCTTAAACTTCCCTAGTGGCTCAGAGGTTAAAGCATCTGCCTGCAATGCGGGAGACCTGGGCTTGATCCCTGGGTCAGGAAGATCCCCTGGAGAAGGAAATGGCAACCCACTCCAGTATTCTTGCCATGGAGAATCCCATGGAGCCTGGTAGGCTATAGTCCATGGGGTTGCAAAGAGTCGAACACAACTGAGCTACTTCACTTTCAGTTTCCTTGCTCCTTGGAAGACAAGCTATGACAAATCTAGACAGTGTATTGAAAAGCAGAGACATCACTTTGCCAGCAAAGGTCCATATAGTCAAAGCTATGGTTTTTTCAGTAGTCATGTATGGATGTGAGAGTTGGACCATAAAGAAGTCTGAGCACCAAAGAATTGACACTTTTGAAATGTGGTGTTGGAGAAGACTCTTGAGAATCCCTTGGATTGCAATGAGATCAAACCAGTCAGTCCTAAAGGAAATCAACCCTGAATAGTCATTGGAAGGACTGATGTTGAAGCTGAAGCTCCAACACTTTGGCCACCTCAATCAAAGAGCCCGACTCATTAGAAAAGACCCTGATGCTGGGAAAGATTGAAGGCAGGAGGAGAAGGGGATGACAGAGGACAAGATGGTTGGATGGCATCACTGACTCAATGGCCATGAGTTTGAGCAAACTCCAGGAGATGGTGAAGAACAGGGAAGTTTGAGCAAACTCCAGGAGATGGTGAAGAACAGGGAAGCCTGGTGTGCTACAGTCCCTGAGGTCGCAAAGAGTCAGAGACCGCTGAGCTACTGAACAATAACAAAATGGATTCCAGTCTAATAAATTCTGATGGCCAAAGTTCCACTCCCCTATGCCTCCACCAGTCCTGTGTAACCCTGACTTGCCTCTTGTATCTAAATCTCAGAATCAAATATCTAAATATATCTAAATCTCAGAACCCCCAAGCATTAAGCCTAGGATACAGACACAGCTGTGCTACATCATACCTAAAGTTCTGCCCCAACCCCTCTTCCTACATATTTACTATGCACATGAACTTTCACAGTAGCATATTCCTTGCCTATGCAACACATATGATCTATGCCTCTTCCCTCTTACTCACCATGGACATAGGCTTGTTTTTGTCTATTAAGCTTAACTTGGTTATTTTCTGCTTTTTAAAAATTATTTTATTTATTTATTGGCTATGCTGAGTCTTCATTGCTATGTGGGCTTTTCTCCAGTTGTGACAAGTGAGGGCTACTCTCTAGTTGTGATGCACAGGCTTCTCATTGCAGTGGCTTTTCTGTTACTAAGCACAGGCTCTAGGGTGTACTGGCTTTAATACTTGTGGTTCCTGGGGTCTAGAGGTGAGGCTCAATAGTTGTGATGCATGGGCTTAGTTGCTCTGTGGCACATGGGATCTTCGCAGACTAGGGACTGAACCTATGTCTCCGGCATTGGCAGGCGGATTCTTGACCACTGAGCCACAAGAGAAGTCCTATTTTCTGTTGTTTTAATTTGCAATTCCATAATGCCCTCTGATCACTGCAGATGGTGATTGCAGCCATAAAATTAAAAGACGTTTACTCCTTGGAAGAAAAGTTATGACCAACCTAGATAACATATTGAAAAGTAGAGACGTTACTGACAAAGGTCCGTCTAGTCAAGGCTATGGTTTTTCCTGTGGTCATGTATAGATGTGAGAGTTGGACTGTGAAGAAGGCTGAGCACCGAAGAATTGATGCTTTTGAACTGTGGTGTTGGAGAAGACTCTTGAGAGTCCCTTGGACTGCAAGGAGATCCAACCAGTCCATTCTGAAGGAGATCAGCCCTGGGATTTCTTTGGAAGGAATGATGCTAAAGCTGAAACTCCAGTACTTTGGCCACCTCATACGAAGAGTTTACTCATTGGAAAAGACCCTGATGCTGGGAGGGATTGGGGGCAGGAGGAAAAGGGGACGACAGAGGATGAGATGGCTGGATGGCATCACAGACTTGATGGATGTGAGTCTGAGTGAACTCCAGGAGTTGGTGATGGACAGCGAGGCCTGGCGTGCTGTGATTCATGGGGTCGCAAAGAGTCGGACACGACTGAGCGACTGAACTGAACTGAACGCCCTCTGATGTTGAGCATCTTTACATATGCTAATTTGTATATTTTATTTGTCAGTCATCTGGTCAGATCATCCCCTCTTTTAAAATGGCATTGATTGCTGTCTTATTACTAAATTTAAAGATTTTTTTGTATATTTTGGATACTAGTCTTCTATTAAATTCTGTTTTGCAATACTTTTTTTCTCAATCTCCACTTGTCTTCATCCTATTAATACAGTATTTTGCAGAGAAGATTTATCTTTAATTAAGTTCAACTTATCAATGTTTTCTTTCATGGATCACATTTTTGATGTTTTATCTACAAAGTCCTTGCCAAACACAAAGTTACCTAGATCTTTTACTATGTTCTCTTCTAGGAGTTTTACAGTTTTGTCTTTTACATGTAAGTCTATGATCCATTTTAAGTTAATAATAGTGAAAGATGTAATATATGAGTATAGATTTTCTTTTGCATGTATTAGGCTCATGCAAAAGTAATTGTAGTTTTTGCATTGTTGACATTTGCCTTTGATATTGGAATACATTCTTAAACGTGGTTATGTTATACATCATTTAATGCACGTTAGTCTGTGTTTTCTTGCCAATGACATTACTTGCTGTTTATTTAATATTAATTTTAGCCTATGGAAATGGTATTACACAAAAAGCAACTTTGAGAGATTTTATTCCAGTTCAAAATGGGTCATAAAGCGGTGAGACAACTTGCAACATCAACAATGCATTTGGTCCAAGAATTGCTAACAAGCATACAGCACAGCAGTGGTTCAAGAAGTTTTCCAAAGGAGACAAGAACCTTGACAATGAGGAGCTCAGTGGCTGCCATCAGAAGTTAACAACAACCGAGAGCAATCATCAAAACTGATCCTGTTACAACTACACGAGAAGCTGCCGAAGAACTCCACATCAACTATTCTATGGTCATTCGGCATTTGAAGCAAACAGGAAAGGTGAAAAAGCTCGATAAGTGGGTGACTCATGAGCTGACCAAAAATTTAAAAAATCGTTGTTTCGAAGTGTCCTCTTCTCTTATTCTATGCAACATCAAACCATTTCTCAATCAGGTAGACTGTGACATGCTATGAAAAGTGGATGGTATACAAGAACCAGTGACGACCAGCTCAGTGGTTGGAAGAAACTCCAAAACACTTCCCAAAGCCAAACCTGCACCAAAAAACGATCATGGTCACTGGTGGTCTGCTAGCAGTCTGAACCACTACAGCTTTCTGAATCCTGGCGAAACCATTACATTTCAGAATTATGTTTAGCAAATTGATGAGATGCGCCGAAAACTGAATGCCTGCAGCCAGCATTGGTCAACAGAAAGGGCCAAATTCTTCTCCATGACACCACCCAACCACACTTTGCACAACTAATGCTTCAAGTTTTGCCTCATCTGCCATATTCACCTGACCGCTCACCAACCGTCTACCACTTCTTCAGGCTTTTTGCAGGGAAAGAGCTTCCACAATCAGCAGGATGCAGAATATGCTTTCCAGGATGCTGTCGAATCCCAAATCATGAATTTTTATGCTAAAGGAATAAACAAACTTATTTCTCATCAGAAATAATTTGTTTACTGTAATAGTTCCTATTTTGATTAATAAAGATGTGTCTGAGCCTAGTTATTGTTGTTCAGTTATTCAGTTATGCCCGACTCTTTGCAACTCTCTGGACTGCAGAATGCAAGGCTTCCCTGTGCTTCACTATCTCCCAGATAGTGCTCAAACTCATGTTCACTGAGTTAGTTGATGATGCCATCCAACGATGTCATCCTCAGTCACCTTCTCCTCCTGGCCTCAATCTTTCCCAGCATCAGGGTCTTTTCCATTGAGTTGCATCTTCTCATCAGGTGGCCAAAGTATTGGAGCTTCAACTTCAGCATCAGTCCTTCAAATGACTATTCAGGGTTGATTTCCTTTAGGATTGACTGGTTTGACCTCATTGCTGTCCAAAGAACTCTCAAGAGTCGTCTACAGCAGCACAGTTAGAAAGCATCAATTCTTTGGCGTTCAGCCTTCTATATGGTCCAATTGACATCCACATATGACTACTGGAAAAGCAATAGCTTTGACTATATGGATCTTTGTGGGTGAAGTAATGTCTCTGCTTTTTAACATACTGTCTAGGTTTGTCATAGCTTTTCTTCCAAGGAGTAAGTGTCTTTTTATTTCATGGCTGCAATCACCATCTACAGTGATTTCGGAGCCCAACAAAATAAAGTCTGACACTGTTTCCACTGTTTCTCCATCTATTTGTCATGAAGCGAGGGAACCAGATGCCATGATCTTAGTTTTCTGAATGTTGAGCTTTAAGCCAACTTTTTCACTCTCCTCTTTCACTTTCATCAAGAAGCTCTTTAGTTCTTCTTCACTTTCTGCCATAAGGGTTGTGTCATCTGCATATCTGAGGTTACTGATATTTCTCCCAGCAATCTTGGTTCCAGCTTGTGCTTCTTCCAGCCCAGCGTTTCTCATGATGTACTCTACATATAAGTAAAATAAGCAGGGTGACAATTTACAGCCTTGACGTACTCCTTTTCCTATTTGGAACCAGTCTGCTGTTCCATGTCCAGTTCTAACTGTTGCTTCCTGACCTGCATACAGATTTCTCAAGAGGCAAGTTAGGTGGTCTGGTATTCCCATCTCTTTCAGAATTTTCCACAGTTTATTGTGATCCACACAGTCACACTGGAGTGGGTTGCCACTTCCTTCTCCAATGCATGAGAATGAAAAGTGAAGTGAAGTCACTCAGTCGTGTCCAACTCTTCACGACCTCATGGACTGCAGCCCACCAGACTCCTCTGTCCATGGGATTTTCCAAGCAAGAGTACTGGAGTGGGGTGCCATTGCCTTCTCCATACTAGTGTGTGAGATGAGTGCAATTGTGTGGCAGTTTGAGCATTCTTTGGCATTGCCTTTCTTAGGGATTCGAATGAAAACTGACCTTTCCCAGTCCTGTGGCCACTGCTGCATTTTCCAAATTTGCTGGCATATTGAGTGCAGCACTTTCACAGCACCATCTTTTATGACATAGAATAGCTCAACTGGAATCCCATCACCTCCACTAGCTTTCTTCGTTGTGATGCTTCGTAAGGCCCACTTGACTTAACATTCCTGGATGTCTGGCTCTAGGTGAGTAATCACACCATTGTGATCATCTGGGTCATAAAGATCCTTTTTGTATAGTTCTTCTGTGTATTCTTGCCACCTCTTCTTAATATCTTCTGCTTCAGTCCTGTCCGACTCTTAGCGACCCCATGGATTGCAGCCCACCAGACTCCTCCATCTATGGGATTTTCCAGGCAAGAGTACTGGAGTGGGGTGCCACTGCCTTCTCTGAAATACCATATATTAATGCATATATATGGAATTTAGAAAGACAGTAACAATGATCCTACATGCAAGGCAGCAAAGGTGATACAGATGTAAAGAACAGACTTTTGGACTCAGTGGAAGAAGTCAAGGGTGGGAAAATTTGAGAGAATAGCATTGAAACATGCATATTACCATATGTAAAACAGATGTCAGTCAAGTTCAATGCATGAAGAGGGTTTCCAAAGCCGGTGGTCTGGGACAATCCAGAGGGAATGGGTGGGGAGGGAGGTGGGAGGGCGATTCAGGATAGTGGGCACAGATGTATACCTGTGGCTGATTCATGTCAATGCATGGCAAAAGCCATCATAATATTGTAATTATTCTCCAATGAAAATAATTTTATATGCAAATATTCCAAACAAAATGGTAGCAAACTGAATTCAATAGTACATTGAAAGGATCATATTCCATGATCAAGTGAGATTTATATCTGCAATGAAAGCATGGTTCATCTTATACAAATCAACAAATGAGATACACTACATTAACAGAGGGCTTCTCAGGTGGTTCTGTGGTAATGAATTTGTCTGCAATGCAGGAGATGAAAGTTCGACCCCTGGTCAGGAATATCCCCTGAAGAAGGGAATAGCAACTCACTCCAGGATTCTTGCCTGGAGAATTCCACGAACGGTGGAGCCTGGCAGGCTACATTCCATGGGGTCACAAAGAGTCAGTCACGATCAAGAGATTAACACTTTCTCTTTCACTAATATCCAAAACATATCAGGAATCATGCAATTGAATAGTAAAACTAATAATCTGATTTTAAAATTGGTAAAGAACCTGAATAATTTTCTACAGAAGAGATATAAATGGCCAACAGTTACATGAAAAGATGACATCACTAGTGTCATGAAAAGATGACATTACTAGTCATCAGGAAAATGCAAATCAAATCACAATGAGGTATCACTTCGACCAGTTAGAATGATGATTAGCAAAAATACAAGGGATAACACATGTTGACAAGAATATAAATAAAAGCAAACTCTTATACACTGTTGGTGGGAATGTAAATTAGTGCAGCTACTATGGAGAACAGCATGGAGGCTTTTAAAAAAAATTTTTTTTTAATCACCACATGATCCCGTAATCCCACTTTGGTGTATACATTCAAAGGAAATGAAATCACTATCTTTAAGAGATATCTGTACTTCCATGTTCATTTCAGCATTACTCACAATAGACAGACACAGAAACTACCTAAATATGTACTGACAGATGAACTGACAAAGAACCTGTTATATATGACTATATATAACATATATATATAAAACATATATATAACATATATATATAAAACATTCGTTCATATATGTAAATAAAATTCAGTCATGAGAAAAAAATTATGCTATCTGACATAGCAGCATAGAGAGATAGTCTTTGGCCTGGCCAACACACTTTTCCTTTTTGAAACTCCAAGAGAATTTCAAAGGAGTTATATGAGAATATTAGTAACCCTCTACCTCAATCAATATAATAATATTAAAGACAGGATAAAATGGCAATATTAATTGGAAAGTAATCAGGTATGAACTATAGATACTACATTTCAGATAACCCACAATATTTATTATAAACTGCAATCAGTAAGCCTGTATGCTTCTAACACCAAAGAGAATTTACCTCAGAAACATATTTGAAGATAACATAAGAACCTGTCTCTTATACACATCTAAGAGAATTTCAAAGGAGTTATATGAGAATATTAGTAACCCTCTACCTCAATCAATATAATAATATTAAAGACAGGATAAAATGGCAATATTAATTGGAAAGTAATCAGGTATGAACTATAGATACTACATTTCAGATAACCCACAATATTTATTATAAACTGCAATCAGTAAGCCTGTATGCTTCTAACACCAAAGAGAATTTACCTCAGAAACATATTTGAAGATAACCATATACTATAAAAGAAACATGGGAAATTGTTGGAGTAGGGGCATATTATTTAATAAAACATACTGGTATTATGTGGAAAGAATCCATTTGCATTGCCCTCTACATATCACAAGCCAAAATTCATTCTAGGTAAATGAGTATTTATTTTTCTTTATCCTTCTGCATCTTTTGAAATATTTAAGATATCTAATCTTCCTGGAATTTGATTACATGTATTGTGACATAACATTATCTGTTTTCCCAAATGATTAGCTAACTATTCTAACACCATTCACCAAATGTATAGAAAAGAGTTAGCATAGAAGATGTAAGATTGCAAGCTTTATAAAGACTTGCTTGCAAGGCTGGCCTTTGGCTGGATTCTGTTAACTTGAATTTAAAGAAGGTGTCCACTATTCCCAAAACAGATTATGATTGGCTCACTGTGTCTAAACTCTCTGTGCAAACAATACAGTTTATGCTAAATATTAATACCTTTTTCCTTCTGGGAGTCTCGAATTTTGGTGCATGCTAGGCAAAAGGTACCTCCCTCAAATCTTGGGCACTGAGTATCTAATAAGCTTCCTTGATAAATAATATTTCACACATGTTGTCATAAATTATTGAAGGAATTAAGTGTATCCTGTGGCACTCCACTGGGAGAGAAATATTGGAAGTTTGCAGTGGTTTCTTTTGAACTTTGCTCCATGCACTCTTTTCCTTTCTCTGATTTGGTTTTGCATTCTTTTGTAATAAATCATAGCTGTGAGTACAACTGTATACTGAGCCTTGTGAATCCTGCTACTGAATCTTTCACTTTTCTCCATGAATTTGAACTGTCACCCTAATATAAATACCCACATACATGTGGAAACATATGGGCTCTCTATCTGTATTCCATTTAACTTTTCCCAAGTAGTTCTACCCTGTCAAGAGATTTGCCAAAAATTTTAAAATTCTTTGTGGGAAAAACACTTTCCAACTTCCATATTATTTTTCTTTCAAAATTCTCTGGACTATTCACAGGCTTGTGTGTATGTAGAAATCAATAAGAAGTTCTTGAACTTCTAAGAACCTCTAAACCAAGAACCTCTAAAAGGCAAATGATAAAAGCTTATAAATACTCTGCTTATAAAAAGAAAACCCAACTGGCTAGGTTTAACCTCATTAATAATACCAAAATAACAAGGCAGTACCATGTTCCCCAATTCCATTAGTAAAAGGCTTAAAAATTTTGCTGATGGCTTATACACATATGTATCTACTAAGTTCACTATACGTTTCTAAGACAGATTACCCAGCTAACAGCCCCATCCTAAAGGAAGAAGCCCTTGCTTGACTCTTAAGTAGGCATGACCAAATGGATAAGCACTAGACACCTGAAGGGGATAGATGGCCTTCTAGAAAATCTCTGAAGAATGGATAGGCCTCTGGCAGAGATTACAGGGGGCTGGAGATGAGTGAGAAAGGACAAGTGAATGAGAAAGTTGACCTCTCCAGGTGCAAGGAACTGTGTGAATAAGCTATGGTGAAGATGTCTGTGAAAGCCTATTTTGTGCAATCTGTAAAATGCTATATAATGTATGTTCTACCCTAAAAGGCATTAGTTAAAAAGGTTTTAAAGATGTTCTAAGGTATATCAAGGTACAGATATTCTTTATGTTATACAAACTCTTCCTGAGACCAGAAAAAGAACAAAAGCTATCCTAACTCATTTAATGAAGCTAATATAACCTTGAAACTATAATAAGAAAACTACAGCATTAAAATATAAAATCATAGGTCAGTATCATTAATGAAAAAAATGAAAAAAACTGGCAAGTTGAATCTAGTAGTATATTAAAAAACAGTAACAACAAAAATACTGTGATAGAATGTCAAGGAGAGAGGCATAACCGTAACTGCAGTCAGATTTCAGCACAAGTACAGACAAAGTAAGTAAAGATATATAATAGAAGACTTAAACAAGGTTATGAACTAACTAGACCTAACTGACATTTATAGAAAAGTTCACAGGACAACAGAAAGATACACAATTTTTTCAAGTGCAATCGGTATATTTACTAAAATAGACCATATTCTGGGCCATAAAGGAACATTCAATAAATTAAAAAGATTCGGACCATACAGAGTAAGTTCTCTGACTAGGTCAGTACTGTAGAAATATATAAC
>SJYT01004979.1:287240-302984 GCA_006410635.1 Cephalophus harveyi
TTAAGAAGTATTAGAGGAAAATTTACAATACTAAAATGCCTATATTAGAAAAATGATGAGCTTAAATTAATTGACCTCAGCTTCTATTTCAAGTAGCTAGAAACAGAATAGTAACAAACACAAAGTAAACAAAAGAAAAAAATAAGAGCAAAATCCAATAAAAAATAGAAAACACAAAATTTTTAAAATCAATAAAATTAAACACTGGTTTGTTGAGGTCAATAAAATTGATCAGCTTCTAGCCAGAATGATAAAGGAAAACAAAAGAGAAGACACAATTAGTGATATCAAGAATGAGAGAGATGACATCACTAGATAACAAACATCAAAAGGATAATAAATTTATTGGCAAGGCTGAAGGGAAACAGACAACCCATAAACTGCTGATGGTAATGAAAATTTGTAATATCCTTTTAGAGGAATATCTCAGAATAGCTAATAAAACTACATATGCATTTATCATTTGACCAAACATCCTCACTTCTAGGAATCTACCTCTAACCATACAAAAATTATAATTGCACAAGGTTATTCTTCCAACACTGTTGCAACAGAAAAATATTGGAAAGAAATACCCATATACTGGAGAGTAAATGAACAAATTATAGCAGTGACTGGAGAAGGAAATGGCAACCCACTCCAGTATTTTGGCCTGGAGAATTCCATGGAACCTGGCAGGCTACACTTCATTGTGGAGGAGCTGGAAGGCTTTAAGAAAATACTGAAAATGTATTTGCTCCACTCATGACGAAGGTTGGAAGCTGGGACGAGCATAACAAAGGGTAATGAGCGTTTACTGAGTGCCCAAGGCTGGGAACGGATGACGAAGGGTCAATACGCCCGGCCTTGAGGCGTCCGAAGGCTTCCTTCTGACCACCTGTTTCTGAGAGCAAGGACTGTGGTTTCATGATAAGACTCCCTTTAGAGTTTTGCCAAAGCTATGTTATGGCTTGGGTGGTGGGAACTGTATTTTATGCTTGAATGCTTTAATGTTTATCTGGAATGGCTACGTGCAAGTCAGCCTTATGCTCTATTCCCTGAAAATTATAAAACTACACAATTAGATGATAAACTTTGTCAGTCCACTAGAGGCTGTCCCTGAGTGTCCTTTTCAGAGTGCGGTTCTCCGAGCCTTACACTTCATGGGATCACAAAGAGTTGGACACGACTGAGTGATTAACACATAGTAGTGACACAATGGAGGATTATGCAACTGCAAAAAATGAAAAAGATTGCCATGTACTGCTGCTGCTGCTGCTAAGTCGCTTCAGTCATGTCCGACTCTGTGCGACCCCACAGACGGCAGCCCATCAGGCTCCCCTGTCCCTGGGATTCTCCAGGTAAGAACACTGGAGTGGGTTGCCATTTCCTTCTCCAATGCATGAAAGTAAAAAGTGAAAGTGAAGTCGCTCAGTCCTGTGCGACTCTTAGCGACTCCATGGACTGCATCCTACTGGGCTCCTCCGTCCATGGATTTTCCAGGCAAGAGTACTGGAGTTGGGGTGCCATTGCCTTCTCCATGCTCTGTACTAATTTGCTTCAAATCTGTAAAATGTGCAGATAAAGAGGTTAAGAGGGATTAGTCAAATTTTTTTCTAACTATACTCTCCTAAAAAGACTTTGGTATCCTGGAAATACCTCATAAAGCTGAACTCTGATCAAAATGGATTAGCACAAATATGGGAGTACCACTAAGGACAGATGCAAACCACCAAGAGGCACTGGCCAGCAAACAAAAACAAGGAAAAGAGCAAAGAGTCAGTGGAAGGGAACCCGTGAGAAAATTCATAAAGCAGTTCCTGTAGGTGGTTCCCAGAAAGACCCTCCTCTAGGCCCAAGACTGGAAAAGGGAGGGAGCCTCAGATGGAGCAGGTAGAACAGTGACCCTGGTGTCTCTGGATGGGAACTGTTGAGGGTGCAAGGGGACTAAGCCCTTTCAGAATCTCATTTCCAGGGCAGATCCCCAGGATGCTGCCGCCTGGGTTGAGATCCAGGGATCCTCTTGAGGGTTGAAAAGCTTGCAGATATCCCAGTGAGAACCACTATGTGAAGGGCCCAAAGCATCTAGGTTCCCTCCTCATGAGTGTGTCCTCTCTCCACTATACTAGAGCTGCCCAGGTTGAGGTTCATGCCTCTCTTGCATCTCCAGGCACCTGGAACCTTAGAGCAAAAGTCAGTTCCGTCACTCTCTGATCAACCTCATACCCATTCCCACCACTAACTTGCTTGCAATATTGAGTCAAGTCATCCCCACTGTCTGACAGATAGAAGAGAGTGCCAACTGGATGGGAGGAAGGAAGGGGTATGGCACCTCAAGGATCCCATCTGATCCCATGCCTGCCTCTCCTAGGGCCAGCACTATGCGTGTACACAAACTGGGCGTTCCCATAGTGTCACTTCACCGTGTCCTCTTTCTGGGCGCCCCTGAAGCCCACTGCTTCCTCGTGTCCACCTCCCCTACCCAAACAGAGAAACCAGTCGCGCCACGCTGGGTGGGGTGAGGGGCGTTCAGAAAGCAGGAGGGAGCAGGAGCGAGCACGAAGGTCCCAGGCGCTTCCTCCGCGAGGATCTAGTCTCTACCACCACCTCCCATGGATGCTATTTCCCGGCCGGCCTCGAACCCACCTCCTCCAACAGCGGCCGCGGCTTCTCTCCACATACGCCTCCCTCAGGATGACTTCCGGCCTCTTGAGCTCCTGGACAAAAATCAGGCCCCGGCTGACGCTCGCGATTGGCTGAGGGATCGTGCCCTCTGCCAACAATTACCGTAACCCTGGGCACCTGAGGAATTCGTTTCAGGCTAGTGCAGCATGAAGACACCCCCACCCACCCACCGTTACATCCCACCACTCCTCTTACCGCCGCCTGTCAAGCGTCAGGTGCACGTCTTTCCCGGCCCTTTTCAGCGCTTACACACCTCTACGCCGGTCCCAGTGAGAGCGCCGTCACGTGACCAACCCTCCGCCTCACGTGACCGCACACTCGGCATGTCTGCCGCAGCCCTGCAGAAGCAAGCAAGGGAGTCTTCTGCCTCTAGGGCTGAGCTGCTTGCTAGAGCAACCTGAAGCTCCTGGTGGTGGTGAAGATAGAGAGCTGAAAGGAAGGCTGGATTGGAGCCAACGCCCCCAGTTCTCGGCCTGGGCTTTGCTCTGTAGGAACACAGGGCGGGCGAGGAACACTCCATGAGGAGTTCAGAGACCAACTGACTTTTAATATTCTGCATAAAACTCGTGTGAGTAGGCTCCAGGAGTTGGTGATGGACAGGGGAAGCCTGGCGTGCTGCAGTCCATGGGCTCGCAGAGTCGGACACGACTGAGCGACTGAACTGATGAGACTCGGGTGATGTATTAAAACACATGCAAGATCTGTCTTGAGAATACTGATAGGCAAAACAAACATTCAGTCTCCAATTTCCACCACCAGGTCGATCTCTGTTATCACTTCTGGTTTGTGAACGGATGAAATCTGCCACTCTGCCCTACTTACAAAAATCTTACAGCCTAGAGTCTTACAGAAAAAAAAAATTTTTTTTCCTTCCTGAGACAAACCAAAGTGAATAAAAATTTGTATCTTTTCCTTTAGCCTGGACTCCTTCCTACCCCAAATCAACATAATCCCTGACTTTTAATCCTGTCTGAAGATAATTATTACCTTTGTGAATCCAAAACAAACAAAAAAAAAAATGTGTACCATAAAGTCAGAAACTTTAGAAAGTTTACAATTTACTTCCTTTAAATAATTATGCATTTTTATTTGGCAACCCAGTCCTAAATTGTAGTCACTCACACTTCTTTACTCTTTTGACATGTTTTAAATGGTTATAAGATTTTCCATAATCAAATAATATACATTTCATAAATTCAGTCCATTTCACACATTTGAAGCCCATGGACAGAGCCTAGTAGTCTGCAGTCCATGGGGTCACGAAGACTCGGACACGACTGAGCGACTTCACTTTCACTTTTCACTTTCATGCATTGGAGAAGGAAATGGCAACCTACTCCAGTGTTCTTGCCCAGAGAATCCCAGGGATGGGGGAGCCTGGTGGGCTGCCGTCTATGGAGTCACACAGAGTGGGACACGACTAAAGTGACTTAGCAGCCGCAGCAGCAGTAACTATATAACATCCAGCTGAAGACTAGCAGGGGGGTACTCTTTCTGCCCCCTTCTCATGCCTATGTCAGAAGCTTTCTCTATCTCCTTTATACTTTAATAAAACTTTATTACACAAAAGCTCTGAGCCTCATCTCTGGCCCCGGATTGAATTCTTCTCCTCCAGAGGCCAAGAATCCCGGCGTCTTTTCATTCAGCAACAACCTTTCAGACCTACCCCTAGTGTAAGACCAAGGACCTTACACCTAGTGCAAGGATACACCAAGGATCTTACACCTAGTGTAAGACCAAAGAAACACGCCTGAAGAACTGGGCAGAAAGCAAAAGGCAAAGAGAGCAAAGTGTCAGCAGAGCAGACACACATGAGGCCATCCATAAAGCAGTTTTCATAGGTGGTTGCCAGAAAAACCCTATTCAGAGGCCCAGCATGGCAGCAGGAGGGCGCCTCCAAGGAGTAGCAGCTTTTGAGTTCCTAGATGGGAGGGAGCTGCTACTTGGGGCACAGATTCAGGAATCATCTTGGGAATTGAGAAGCTTGGCAGTATCCCAAAGAGAACTCCTATGTGAAGGGCCCCAAACAGATTCCCTCCTCCTGAGTCTGTAATCTCCCCTTCCTCAGAGCTGCCCAGATTGGGGTTAATTCGTCTCTTACATATCCAGGCAGCTGGTGCCTTGGATATCCCACCCCCTGCCCCAATCTCGAGCTGGTTTCACCAGCTAGAAAAGACAGACAAACAGTAGAGAGTGCCAACGAGGTGGGAGGAAGGGAGTGTAGCTCACAGTTCTTATCTTCACACTTGCATTTCCTGGTGCAAGACCACAGGTGTAATGAACTGTCCTCTTTTCTATTCTGTTCACCGTGTCCTCTTTCTGGGCGCCCCTGAAGCCCACTGCTTCCTCGTGTCCACCTCCCCTACCCAAACAGAGAAACCAGTCGCGCCACGCTGGGTGGGGTGAGGGGCGTTCAGAAAGCAGGAGGGAGCAGGAGCGAGCACGAAGGTCCCAGGCGCTTCCTCCGCGAGGATCTAGTCTCTACCACCACCTCCCATGGATGCTATTTCCCGGCCGGCCTCGAACCCACCTCCTCCAACAGCGGCCGCGGCTTCTCTCCACATACGCCTCCCTCAGGATGACTTCCGGCCTCTTGAGCTCCTGGACAAAAATCAGGCCCCGGCTGACGCTCGCGATTGGCTGAGGGATCGTGCCCTCTGCCAACAATTACCGTAACCCTGGGCACCTGAGGAATTCGTTTCAGGCTAGTGCAGCATGAAGACACCCCCACCCACCCACCGTTACATCCCACCACTCCTCTTACCGCCGCCTGTCAAGCGTCAGGTGCACGTCTTTCCCGGCCCTTTTCAGCGCTTACACACCTCTACGCCGGTCCCAGTGAGAGCGCCGTCACGTGACCAACCCTCCGCCTCACGTGACCGCACACTCGGCATGTCTGCCGCAGCCCTGCAGAAGCAAGCAAGGGAGTCTTCTGCCTCTAGGGCTGAGCTGCTTGCTAGAGCAACCTGAAGCTCCTGGTGGTGGTGAAGATAGAGAGCTGAAAGGAAGGCTGGATTGGAGCCAACGCCCCCAGTTCTCGGCCTGGGCTTTGCTCTGTAGGAACACAGGGCGGGCGAGGAACACTCCATGAGGAGTTCAGAGACCAACTGACTTTTAATATTCTGCATAAAACTCGTGTGAGTAGGCTCCAGGAGTTGGTGATGGACAGGGGAAGCCTGGCGTGCTGCAGTCCATGGGCTCGCAGAGTCGGACACGACTGAGCGACTGAACTGATGAGACTCGGGTGATGTATTAAAACACATGCAAGATCTGTCTTGAGAATACTGATAGGCAAAACAAACATTCAGTCTCCAATTTCCACCACCAGGTCGATCTCTGTTATCACTTCTGGTTTGTGAACGGATGAAATCTGCCACTCTGCCCTACTTACAAAAATCTTACAGCCTAGAGTCTTACAGAAAAAAAAAATTTTTTTTCCTTCCTGAGACAAACCAAAGTGAATAAAAATTTGTATCTTTTCCTTTAGCCTGGACTCCTTCCTACCCCAAATCAACATAATCCCTGACTTTTAATCCTGTCTGAAGATAATTATTACCTTTGTGAATCCAAAACAAACAAAAAAAAAAATGTGTACCATAAAGTCAGAAACTTTAGAAAGTTTACAATTTACTTCCTTTAAATAATTATGCATTTTTATTTGGCAACCCAGTCCTAAATTGTAGTCACTCACACTTCTTTACTCTTTTGACATGTTTTAAATGGTTATAAGATTTTCCATAATCAAATAATATACATTTCATAAATTCAGTCCATTTCACACATTTGGGGAGTATCATCCTTCTGTATATTTTACCACTCTTTTCTATTTCATCAAATATAGAAGGCATCAGAGCTTTTCTTAGCCAATTAAAAAACCTGTATATCATCACTCTTAGTAGCTGTATGCTATTACCTTAACACTCTCCATGGCACCACCATGAAGAAATGGTCTTCCTGACAGTTAAATTTGTGTGCTTTCTGGTCTTTTCCTTTTAACCTGTGGGCCAGCAGTCGCCAACATTTCTGGCACCAGGGACCAGTTTCATGTAAGACAACTTCTTCCCAGACTGGGGTTGGCAGGGGGGACGAGGATGGTTCAGTTGGTAATGTGACCAATACAAGGGGGCATGATTCAGACAGTAATGCAAGGGATGGGGTGAGCTCAGAGGAAGCCTTCTGCTCACCTCTTGCTGTGTGGCCCGCTTCCTAACAGGCCACAGACCAGTACTGGTCTGCACCCCAGACCCCTGCTTTAGGCAGCATCAAAGAAACACCCATACTTTGAATTGCAAAATGCAACTGCTCAGCTCTTCAAAACTTACCTCATTTTATATCGCTTAATACTTAATACTCCTCACAGCCACTCCAGGCAGACTGGATATCTCACTCCCACAAGAGCACTTTTCCAACTGAGAGCTTTTCTTCACAACATCCAACCTCTTCCCTACATTTCAGAGCCCAAATCAATTGGGTGGTTTTTCTCTAAATCATACCCTGAGTAGCAACCCATGGTAATATTTGCATTTACAGATATAAGAATAAGCTTTTTCGAGGAGCATTATTGTTCATACATTAATTATCTCTATGTTGTCATGTGTTATCTTGATATCTATATTTTAAGTTCAAGGAGAAGGGTGATTTCTGCCCACTTAAACACAGAACTTTATTGAAAACAGGACATGACTCAAATCGACATCAGTAACACCAGAACAACAATCAAAAGGGTAGCTTACTTATGATGGCTCAATTCACTCTAAGTTTAAATACTAAATTCACAATCTGGACAAAAATGAATATCAACAAATGTGCTTTCAGTTTTAATATTTGTTTCGCATCAGAAGATAGATCCAGCTCATACAGAGTTGGGCAAAATTAGTATCAGCATTAAGGATGTACATTACAACATAGAACCAACTTTGAAAACATTATTCAAGGATCACAACTCAGGAACATAAGGATAATCAGAGCCAAGTAACTAACCATACTCATTTTTTTGGTCTGCCTCGGGGTCCTTTTTATGATCTATTTTGCCTTGCAGTTCCTTAGCAAATTTCTCAACTTCATGGAATGTAGAAGTAAGTGGCTCAAGACTGAAATCATCATCAGTGAACAACACCTCTTTTTTTTTATATTGTTACCAATATTATCAAGCATTGCTAGAAAAACTTGAATATTATCATCTGTCTCTTTCCTGCTAAAAAGGCCCATAAATTCTGACACTGCTTCAGCATTGAGTAGTTCTTTTGTCATGACAGGATTTTCAGACAAATTCTACAGCATTTTCAAAACATGAAACCTTGTTTCAGTATTGCCTGTGGCTAATAACAAGATAAACCCAGATATATACCTGGCAACCAGTGTGTGATAGTCAGTGGCTCTAGGGAGGTATCTAACCATGTTTATTCCAGATAACTGCTCAGGGGAATCCAAGCTATAAGCAAGAGTTTCCTCACATACTTGACATACATATGTCTGAATTATGTTCAGATTTGGGTAAGGTGGAGCCATGTAAATCATATTCTCTAAAAACCTTGTCCTAACTCGGGAGGAGGGATAATTGAGCAAGGTTTCAATAAGTGAGACAACACCTGAATTGTGAATGAAATCATGAGTATATTAAGAAGTAGTTCTCATACCCATTGCAATTTTAGATATTTCATGAATAAAAGGATCTTGAATTTTGTCCATTAATAGGAGTTCTTCTTCAAACTCTTCAGGACCGATTTTAAGCTCACACTGTATGCAGCTGCAGGAGCAACTCTCAGGCTCTGCACTCTCCCTGGTCCTAAGATGCTCCCAAATTTGCACGACTGACCAGTAGAATGGATCATACTGAAATGGGAGCTCGGGGTCAGGTTGATTAGACTGAAGCAAAGATTCTTGGTCTTCCCCTTCTAGGCTCAGTTCTATGTGCTTTGGCTTTCCTCCAAACATCTCAGAGAATAGAAATGCTGCTGCTTTTGAAAATCTAAAGGGGTTTGGGGATGGGAAGCCAACCATACCCCATGGGCCAAGCTTGAACTGAACAGTAACCTCCTCCCAGCTCTGGGGCCTGTGTGAAGCATCAGGCTCCTGCTCAACTGAACATCTGGACCTGCAAATGGTCCTGTACACAGGGTTAGGATCTGATTCAAAATGGGTCTCATCTCCTGCCCAAAACCAGGACCCCACAATGGCCTCATTCTCCTCAGTTATTGCCCTGGTCTCACAGTTGGTTCCATCACTAGTCCTGTTATTGTCCTCATTTTTAGCCATAAACCAGGACCCAACAACTGCCCCTTCCTCATTTTCTGGCCTAGCCTCAGAGGTGGCCCCAGTTTCAGGCTCATTCACGTCCTTCTCTCCAGACAAGGCCTGTGACTCAACAATCATCCCTCTACCATTCTCTGGCTTAGACGCACAGCATGTTTTGGCTTCTACATTGACTTCTTTTGCATCCCAGAACCAGGATTCAAAAATGGTTTCCTCTCCAGACCTTGATGTGGTCTCTTCTACTGCCTGAGGTCTAATGTCTATACTCTCTTCTTCAGCCCAGAGCCAGGACCTAACAATGATTTCCTCCTTTTCAGCTCCATGCTTGGACTCAAAACTAGCCCCTGCCTCCAGACTGGTCTCTTCTTCAGCCCAGAACCAGGACTCAACAATGCCTTCCTCCTCTCCAGCTTTTGGACTGTATTTGCTGCAAATGTTAGCCTCGTTCCTAATGGTCTCTCCCCTGGCCCAGAACCAAGACTCAACAAGAAGTTCTTCAGCTGCCAGCCTGCCCTCTTCTCTAGCCTCCACTTCTGTTTTAAGCCTGCCTTCCTCCCTAGCCCGGAACCAAGAACAACAGTGTCCTCCTCTTCAATGTCCAGCCTGGATTCTTCTCTGTCTGCAGCCTCTATAATGGCGTCACCCCCTTTCCAGAGCCAGGATGTGGTCATGGCCTCCTCTTTGGTAGGTGGCTTGGCTTCTCCTTCAGCCCTATCATCTGCACTGCTTTCTTCCACAGCCCCTAACGAGGGACCTACAACGGCCTCTGGCCCTGTGTATCTTATGGAACCGAACCATGAATTAACAGCGTCCTGTTCGTCCTCTAGCCTAGACTTCCAGCTGCCTTCATTGGCAGGAAACATACAGGGACCTTCTCCTGACCAGAGACCAGACTCACTGTTCATCTCTTCCATCTCTTCAGCAGCTGTCCTAAACTGACACTGGGCACCAGCAGCACACTTCATACGGGTCTCTTCAGTGGTCCCAAACCAAGACGATGCCATACTCTTTTCCTTGTCCTCCAGGCTAGACTTATTATTCACTTCAGCCCTCCCACAAGCTTCTACTCCAGGCCAGAACCATGACCCAATAATGGGTTCCTCCTCCTCCGTCCCTGGCATAGTATCACAGTTGACTTCAGCCCCTGAATCCATGTGGGCCTGATTTCCAGCCCAAAACCAGGGCCAAAATATTGTCTCCTCTTCAGCTCCTGGCCTGGCCTCTTCTCTGAACTCAGCCACTGTACTGATTTCTTCTCCAGCCCCAAACCAGGGGCCAATGACGTCTTCTTCCTCAGACTTTGGCCTGGACCCACAGTTGGCCCCAAGCCCAGCTTCCACACTGGCCACATCACTGACCCAAAACCAAGACCCCAAAATGGTCTCTTCTTCAGCCTCTGGGTTGGTTTCTTCATCAGCCCAGCAAAACCTGGCGAGGAGCTTTCCTTTGTCATCTGTTGGCACTCATTTAGAAGTGGCATCAGCCTGTTTCCACACTGGTCTTTTCCCCAGTTCCAAGCACGGAACTGCCCATAGGCTCCTGCTCAGTCTGTGGTCTGAATGTACCACTGGTTTCTTCTTCAGTCCAGAACCAACTGCCAACAATGGGCTCATCCTCTACTTGAGAGCCAGACTTGACAGTGGCCCACTAACTATGCTGCAGTCTCCCACAGCCAGAAGCAGGCCCCAGCGAGGAGCTTCCTCCGGCCTGGCTTCTGCCTTGGCCCTGCCTCTGGCCTTGAGTTTGGCTTCTTCCTTTACCACTGCTCTGGCCCTGACCTCTTTCTTGGACTTGGGCTTGGCCAAGTTATTAGTCTTCTCTCCGGGCAGGAACCAGGGGTCTTTTTTGACTACATCCATAGACTCAGACATGAAATCAAAGGAAGTTTCTTGCTTGGCCCTGTGCCTGGCGCTGACATGGGCCCCCTTCCTGGCTCTGGGTTTGTATCTACCCTCCTCTCCAGCCCAAAAACAGGATTTGACATCGTCTTCACTTTCAGACCCAGAACTGGATTCAGAGACTTCTTTCTTAGACCCAAACCAGGAGCTACTATTGGTCTCTTCCCTAGGCCCAGACTGGATACTGTCTTTTCTCTGACCCAGAACCAGGATTTCTTGATAGATTCATCCTCAGAACCAGAACTGGAGGCAGCATAGAGTTCCCAACTGGTTTGGGGCCTAGACATAGCCTCTTCTTTGACCATGTGCCTAGACCTAGTACTGGCTTTTACCCTGTCTCTAGAATAAAGCCTTGTACTGACCTCTTCTCTACTGCAGAACCAGGAGTTCATAAAGGATCTATCCACCCATGTGAAATCACAATTGTGAAAGGTCTCTTTTTTAGATGTAGGCCTGGGATGGCACCAAGACCCCATATTGGTCTCCTCCTCTGACACAAGCGAATGCTGGATGCCTGAATGGGACTTGACCTTAGTGCCAGGAAAGGACTCAGCATCCATACTGGCCAGTTCCCTAACCACAGATGAAGTCTTAGGTTTCGCAACTGAACCAGACTCAGTACTGATCAGCGGCCAGGCTATAGCATTGTTCTGGGACACTCCCTCTGTCTTCAGTAGGACCTCAGCATCAAACTCAGTCTTGGCCCATGAATAGTTTCATTCGTGGACATTTCTACAGTGATTGCCTTGGCCTCACTCTTAGGATGTGTCTCAGTTACTGCCACGGTCTCAGTTTGGGGCCTTGCTCCAAGCATTACCTGGGCCTGGGTCCTAACCTTTGGTCTGACCACCACTGGGACTTCATTCTCTCTTTCAGCCCCACCAGCAACCTCTTTGCCAGGCTTATTTTCAGGCTTGGCCTGGACACCAGTCTCAATCTCAGCCCCAGTCATAGTACAGTTACAGAGGAGATGTGAATAACTACAACTATCCCAGTCTCAGCTTCTACCACAGATTTCTCACAGTTTTGTGTCTTCACACTCTAATTTTTTGATGATTCAGGTGATACAGTTAGAAAGAAAGGTTAGAGCCAATCACCAGTCCAGCAGTCAATAAGCCTCCTTTCCAATCCCAGCCTCAGTCAATATTACAGTCAGAGTGAAGAGAAAACACAACCAAGCTGGGAGAGGATGGGTGGTTCCTGGGTGGGTACACACCTGTTGAAGGTGTTGCTAAGCAGCAATTTCAACACCATCAGAGCTGCCACTGGAAGTCAATCTGGGAAGTGAGAATGACATGGAGGTTTGAGTCTTTTCCAGCTGTCTCACTCTATGCAAAAACTCACAAAGAGAGACTAGACCTTAAATGCTTAGTGGGAAAGTTAGGCTATTAAAGTCTATCACCTTCATTTTGTCTACAGTTTTTATCCCCAGAGCTGCCATATCACTTTACCTGTTATAAAATAGCTATGAAGTTGGTGGAAAACTATCTTGGCAAAGAGAGGCTGAGAAGCCCCAAGGCCAGACCCTAATCACTGCTGGACTTATGTTGGTCTCCTCTACCCCACCCAAAAGCTCTACCCACTCCCATACCAACCTGCACTGATGTAGCACAATCTCTTGCTCCTTTCCTTGATTCTAGTGGTGTCAAACTCTAAGCAGCCTGTAGACTATCCTGAGAACAAGTAAACATATAAGAGAGAATGGATCCTGACTGCTAGAAAGACAAGCAAGAATCCTGACCCTGATACAAACATCTTACTCTTTTAAAGGTCTAATATGCCTAATATTTTCTGTCTCCTGGTCTCTACTCTCAAGTCTTTCCCTCCCATTCACAGCCCAGTCCATACCTACTCCAATATTCCTAGTATACCCTGTAGGAAACGCGAGGGTTTCTGTGGCAGTGTGCAAATTTGACATGGAGTAGGTGAGATAGAGAAGGCCCTGCAACCACTTGGATCAAAGATATCTGCCATATTACTCTGTAGCTGTCTCCTGTATTGCCCCTCTTTGCACAAACCTCCAGAGATTTGAACCGGACTCCTCCGCCTTTCCTTCCTTGCAGAAGTGACCAGACTTAAAGCAGGTCTATGGAAAAACAGATGAAAAGGTTAGACAGTAAGGTAGGAAATAATAGCAGCAACTGAGTGCTTGGGGGACAAACACCACAAACATAGGAGTTCCCAAGTTACCTGCCTTTTAACATTTAAGAGTCCCATTAGTTAGAATATTTCCTTTTAACTTAGGCCATCTGGATCAGGTTTCTGGATAACCACTCAACATCATATCACACTCCTCCTCTTACTCTCTTCTTCAGTTCTGAAGATTCACCACTTGTTGTTCACCTCCTTTGTGCTGAACAACAAATTGGGGGAAGAGCACCCACATATTCTAGGTTGTGTAGTGGTACTTGTATTTATGACTTCTCTCGCACCTTTATCTCCCAGTCCAGCTTTTCCACCTCCAGTTCTGGATAGAGGAGAGAGAGGAAGGCAAGGGAGGTGTGTAGAAACCACGTAGATAGAAGAATTTTAGAAAGTATTCCTGGATGCCTGACCTGCGCTGGTCGCACTCACCCCACCCTGATTCAGATGTCCAGTCAATGGCTGCTGCCCACCCTCAACCCCTCATGCCCCACACACCTTCAGAAAAACAGGTCGTTTTCCCATTCCTTGTTTTCCTCCAGCCTCTCCTCTACAGATGCACCCCATGGCCTGAAATTGACAGACCTACTGCACAGACAGGAGACTTTGGCGTCAAAGAGGTGCCTGTGGGAAGGGACAGCACCCGGCACGCAGGGCCCAACAGGGACCAAGGCAGAATCATGGCCCGGGCTGCTGCCGGCCCGGCTCCCTCTGCCACTTCACACGTAGCACCCTCCCGCACAGCCCTCTCCCCGCACAGGCCCCGTCGAGGCCGGGGCGCAGGCACCGGGAAACCCCGGCGGGGACTAGCCCGCGCCGTAAGCCTCCCCAGCATCCGAGGGACCCCCCTACCCCCACCCCGCGCGCGCCGGCCGCTGCGGTCTCGGCGCCAGGGACCCTCTGGCGCGGCGCCTTCTCTAAGGGGTCCCGCCCCGACCCGCTCGCCTCCCGGCCTCAGGCTGCCAGGGGCAGGCTGTGAGCCGGTCGTCGCCCCGCGACACCCTCCCTTGCCTTCGCAGGCTCAGGGTCCCGGTGGTCGTCCTCCCACTGCGGTCGCAGCTCCTCTTTCGCTTCCCACCGCTCGCCGTGCGGGGAGAGGAGCAGAAGCGCCTGGCCCCCCGCGCCGCTGCGCCCAACTAGGCTGGGGAAGCGCCGGCTGCAGCGCCGACCGCTCGCGGCGAGGGTGGCGGGAAGCGGGGGCGGAGGGGTACGGCCCGAACGGGCTTGATGCCCCTGCATACAAGCCCCGCCAGGCCCCTGTAGCTCCAGCCCACAGAGAGCGGCCGGGAAGAACGCCAGCCTGAGCGGCGGGGCCGGGCCAGCCCTCCGCGGCCCCCGTGGGGTGACTGCCCCCACGCTTGGGGCCCTGCGGCGTAGGGGGCTTGCGGGCCGGGGCTGCGAGGGCCGCGAGGGGTCGCACTGCAGGCCGCCCCGCAGTGTGTGTGCGTGTGTGTCTGTGTGTGTGTGCGCGTGTCTGTGTGTGTGTGTGTGTGCGCGCGCGCGTGTGTGTGTGTGCGCGTGTGTGCACCTGCAGAGGGTTCGGTGTCCGCCCCCTGCCTTCCCCCATCACGCCGGCCGTCCTTCTGGGGCGCGGGGGGCTGGGGGGCTGCTTTCGCCTTCGGGGGCTGGAGGAAAGTGGGAGGGGGCGCCCGTGGGGGCCGAGGCCCTGCCCCTCTTCTAAGGGAAGGCAGCCCCTGCCAGCCCTCTGGCTGAGGAGACAAACCGCGTGTCTGCGCCAGTGCCCCCCTCCTTTCTGCCAGACTGCTGCTCTCTCGGCCGCTGTGGGCGCGCACTTGACCATTCCACGGTCCCCACGGTGGCCCAGGAAAGAGGGCCTTTCCCTGACAGGACCCGCACCTGCTCAGACAAGCCTGTTTCTCACCCCACAGCCAGGGCTCAGGCACCATGTCGGGGCGGTGCTGGCTCCTCTTCCTGGCTCCTGTCAGGTCATCTCTTGCAGGGGATTCCAAGGGCTCACCATCTTCAGCAGGGTGGGAATACGCCAAGGATGAGAACCAGCTGGGATCTCACACGCTTCCCATACACACCAGTCTACTTCCCCCAGCTATTCTTTGGAGAAGGCCCCACCAAACACTCAGAAACCTGCTGGTTCTTGAATCCTCTGATTCCTGCACTTCTACATCCTCCCTGCAGTCTCCATCCCCTTCATTTCTGCTCCGTTGGGCAAAGAGCAACCATGGTTAAGAACATCTCTGTTGAACACAAACCTGCTGGCATTGTTGCCCGTTTTAAAACCCAACTAAATGGCACCCTCATTGTGGCAGGCTGAATAAAGATCTCCCAATGATGTCCATGGGCTTCCCAGTGGCGCTAATGGAAAAGAACCCACCTGCCAATGCAGGAGACATGAGACCCTTTTCCTATTTGCAACCGTCAGGACTGTAAGATAATATTTTATTGTTTTTGTTGTTTTTTTTTAAACCATCAACATTGCAGTAATTTGTTACCGTAGTTCAGTTCAGTTCAGTCCTCAGTAGTGTCTGACTCTTTATGACCCCATGAATTGCAGCACGCCAGGCCTCCCTGTCCATCACCAACTCCCAGAGTTCACCCCAGCGCATGTCCATCAAGTCAGTGATACCATCCGGGCATCTCATCCTCTGTCATGCCCTTCTCCTCCTGCCCCCAATCCCTCCCAGCATCAGAGTCTTTTCCAATGAGTCAACTCTTCACATCAGGTAGCCAAAGTATTGGAGTTTCAGCTTTAGCATCAGTCCTTCCAAAGAACACCCAGGGCTGATCTCCTTTAGAATGGACTGGTTGGATC
>SJYT01004979.1:303237-331836 GCA_006410635.1 Cephalophus harveyi
TGTTTCTCATGCTGTACTCCGCACATAAGTTAAATAAGCAGGGTAATATACAGCCTTGACGTACTCCTTTTCCTATTTGGAACCAGTCTGTTCTATGTCCAGTTCTAACTATTGCTTCCTGACCTGCATATAGGTTTCTCAAGAGGCAGGTCAGGTGGTCTGGTATTCCCATCTCTTTCAGAATTTTCCACAGTTTATTGTGATCCACACAGTCAAAGGCTTTGGCATAGTCAATAAAGCAGAAGTAGATGTTTTTCTGGAACTCTCTTGCTTTTTCCATGATCCAGCGGATGTTGGCAATTTGATCTCTGGTTCCTCTGCCTTTTCTAAAAGCAGCTTGACCATCTGCAAGTTCACGGTTCACGTATTGCTGAAGCCTGGCTTAGAGAATTTCTAGCATTACTTTACTAGCATGTGAGATGAATGCAATTGTGTGATAGTTTGAGCATTCTTTGGCATTGCCTTTCTTTGGGATTGGAATGAAAACACCTTTTCCAGTCCTGTGGCCACTGCTGAGTTTTCCAAATTTGCTGGCATATGGAGTGCAGCATTTTCACAGCATCAACTTCCAGGATTTGAAATAGCTCAACTGGAATTCCATCACCTCCACTAGCTTTGTTCATAGTGATGCTTTCTAAGGCCCACTTGACTTCACATTCCAGGATGTCTGACTCTAGGTGAGTGATCACACCATCGTGATTATCTGTGTTGTGAAGCTCTTTTTTGTACAGTTCTTCTGTGTATTCTTGCCACCTCTGCTTAACATTTTCTGCTTCTGTTAGGTCCAGACCATTTCTGTCCTTTATCGAGCCCATCTTTGCATGAAATGTTCCCTTGGTATCTCTAATTTTCTTGAAGAGATCTCTAGTCTTTCCCATTCTGTTGTTTTCCTTTCTTTATTTGCACTGATTGCTGAGGAAGGCTTTCTTCTCTCCTTGCTATTCTTTGGAACTCTGCATTCAGATGCTTATATCTTTCCTTTTCTCCTTTGCTTTTCGCGTCTCTTCTTTTCACAGCTATTTGTAAGGCCTCCCCAGACAGCCATTTTGCTTTTTTGCATTTCTTTTCCATGGGGATGGTCTTGATCCCTGTCTGCTGTACAATGTCACGAATCTCCATCCATAGTTCATCAGGCACTCTGTCTATGAGATCTAGTCCCTTAAATCTATTTCCCACTTCCACTGTATAATCATAAGGGATTTGATTTAGGTCATACCTGAATTGTCTAGTGGTTTTCCCTACTTTCTTCAATTTCAGTCTGAATTTGGCAATAGGGAGTTCATGATCTGAGCCACAGTCAGCTCCCAGTCTTGTTTTTGTTGACTGTATAGAGCTTCTCCATCTTTGGCTGCAAAGAATATAATCAATCTGATTTCGGTGTTGACCATCTGGTGATATCTATCACCATCCTGATAAAAGTCCATTCCCCTTCACTTTCTTGAATTGGGCTTCTGCCCCCAGGAGGATCAATTTGGGGGCTCATCTCTCACCACTATAACTACCTTCTTAAGCACCTACTCTCCTTGCTGAAGAAGAGAGATTTTGCAATCATCTTTGAGGTTTCTCTTGGAGAAAGTCCCTATTCGTTGAAACAATCACTGATGCTTATCAGGATGGAAAGGGAACCTCATTCACAGCACAGCAGAGGATGAGATGGTTGGATGGCATCATTCAACTCAATGAACATGAGTTTGAGCAGACTCTAGGAGACAGCGAAAGATGGGGAAGCCTGGTGTGTTACAGTCCATGGGGTCACAGTCAGTTGGACATGATTGAGTGACTAAACAACAAATCATACCACAAATTTTCATATATTTTCATATCAGCTTTTACTTGTTATTGGATATTTATTGTAACTGCACAATATTTCAGTGATAGGAAAAAAATCTAGAGATGATTCTATAATGTATCTAGACACAACAAATGTCAATTTCCATAGGAAAGTCTTTCACTGTGCTCTTTCAATTACCTTAGCTGAATTGTGGATTATGTTTTCTATGTTCCAAAGTATACGCTCTCTTGGATGAATGCCAGGTTTAAAGAAGGGTGTCTGAGCTCTGCTGGAATCTGTGGGTATGTGTTAAACACTCTGCCTCTCTGAACTGTTTCTTCTTGTTGTTAAAGTGTCTGGTGTCTTTCACTTATCAACAGATATATATGAGTGTCTACTTTATCCTAGGCTCTAGACATGCAGTAAAAAAAAAAAAAAATCTCTGTTCTCTTCAGTTTACATTTACTTGTATTTTCTATTTTATTTAGATTCCTACCTGAAATTTTATGGTCATATCAATGCAAATTTCTCTGGTAATTTCCAGATGCTGGGCTATTGATCCCCAAAACATCTACTGGAGGGGAGTGGATACTGTGACTATGAAATATATTTTGGACAATTTGTTCTAAATTCACTTACAGAACAGACACCATTGCTGTCAACATTTATTGGACTAGAAAAGTCCTATTTCATGCTTTTTATGTTAGTTCTTTATGTGTGTGTATCAGAGAGACCGTCATGTTTAAAATCAAAGAGCAAATAAAAGGTTTAAACAGGATGCTGACCTATGTCTGTCTGACTGTTAAATAATATTGATTTGTTGTTGTTCAGTCGCCCAGTCATGTCTCACTCTTTGCGACCCCATGAACTCCAGCACGCCAGGCCTTCCTGTTCCTCACCGTCTCCCCAAATTTGCCCAAGTTCATATCCATTGCATTGGTGATGCCATCCAGCCATTTCATCCTCTTCTCCTTTGTCCTCAATCTTTCCCAACATCAGGGATTTTTCCAATGAGTCAGCTGTTCACATCAGATGACCAAAATACTGGAGTTTCACCTTCAGTATTAGTCCTTTTGTTAGGTAGTTAGAATAGGAAAAAGGAGTCCAGAATGGTGGTGGCTAAAAGACGAGGAAGGGAAAAGCCCTCGAAAATAGAACAAAGGAAGGTCCGAGGACCAGAGTGAAGACCTCAGGTAGAACAAACAGCACTCCTGGCTAGCCCGATTTACATAGGGCAGGCCCGGCGGGAGGAAAAAACATATAAAAAGAGGAGCCAAAGGGCCGGGGGTCTCTCCTGCTCTCTCTCTCTCTTCTCTTCGCATCTTTCGGGTCAGCATGCTCTCATGCCTCGAGGATGTGTTTTCCTTTATTTTCTAAATAAAACTAAGCTATAACACTGCCCAAGAGCTGTGACACCCCAAGGGCTTTAACATCCATCACTTCAAATTTTGGTTGTGATGAGACAGAACCGAGGAAATTACACAGTCCTCTGACACTTCCAATGAGTATTCAGGGTTGACTTCCCTTAAGATTGACTGGCTTTATCTCTATGATGTTCAAAGGACTCTCAGGAGTCTTCTCCAACACCACAGTTCAAAAGCATCAATTCTTTGGTGCTCCACCTTCTTTACAGTCCAGCTCTCACAACCATACATGACCACTGGGAAGACCATAGCCTTGACTACATGGACCTTTGTTAGCAGAATAATGTCTCTGCTTTTCAACACACTGTCTAGGTTTATCATAGCTTTCCTGCTAACAAGCAAACATCTTCTAACTTCATGGCTACAGTTACCATCCGCAGTGATTTTAGAACCCAAGAAGGGGAAATCTGTTACTATTTCCACCTTTCCCCCCTCTATCTGCCACGAAGCGACTTAGCAGCAGTAGCAGTAATGGGGCCAGATACCATTATCTTAGTTTTTTTTAATATTTAGTTTTAAGCCAGCTCTCCCACTCTCCCCCTTAACCCTCAAGAGGCTCTTTCGTACCTCTTCGTTTTCATGTAAATACTGTATTTGTGAAAGTCACTCAGTTGTGTCAACTCTTTGTGACCCCATGGTCTATACAATCCATAGAATTCTCCAGGCCATAATAGTGTATTTACTTCCCTGTATTTAAAAATACTGTATTTACTTCCTTGTAAAATGGATTCTCATGTAAATGCAACACCCACAGTTCCACCCGCCAGTGTCTCCAATGGCACCTGTGTAATCCTGAATAGCCTCTGAAATCTAAATTTCTGTGGTGTAAATGCTGGGCATTACACCTTTTGATTTTAAGTGCCTGACATTAAGCTTTTGAGTTGCAAAGGCATCAATTTCAAAAGACATCCATCTTAAATAAACATATAGGTTGTAAGACAGCTACAGAATGGATCTGAGAAGGAACTAGGCCACTCCCACTCATGAAGCTCTCTCTTTCAGAAAGCCTTGGTTAAGCTAGTTAACTGAGTCCTTAAGAGAGCCTGATTTTTCATTCTTGAGACTACTATCCATTCTTGTGCTTTAACTTAGTAAATAAAGACAACCTGAGGAACCCTAGGCTCCCTATGCTTGGACCCTCATAGAAGAAGAGCCCCAGTTTCATGTTCTCTGTCTCTCTGTCTCTCTCCCCACACCCCCAAATAATCTCCAAACCAGTAAGCCTGGGATACAGAAGCAGTTGTGCTGCCTCAATATACCCACCCCACCTCCCATACCCATGCACGTGAACTCTAACATATACCTTGTATACCTTGCCTGTGCAGCTTGAGTGATCGACTCCTGTCTCTCTCAGTCATCATGGTCAGGGACCTAGTTTTGCCCATTTGGCTTAACTTACCTTTCTTCTGTCCTTCATGTGCCGCAGGCAAACTTTCCTTCTGGTATCTCCCTTTTTTCCAAGGTTGATCCAAACCCTATGTGTTCTTAGAATATACCCATTCTCCTATTCCTGAGTTCCCGGCTGGGTTGGGTTCTTGTAAACTATGAAACTGGCTCAACAGTTGTCTACTCTCAGTAGGGACTGAAGAACCTCTAGGAAAGCTCTAAACTGTCTGCTACTTGAGACAAAGCACATCTAAAGAATTTATGGGGAGTCTTGACCCAAGAATATTTTCAGGTTTCATTTACAATGGGTTCTTCTTTAAGAGAATTTATCCTTAGGGAAAACAAAGCCAGGCACAGTGACCTCAGCCCAGGACAATGCCTTTTCATTAGGGAAGTTTAGCTATTCTCTTGGTAATGGCAGCACTGGTATTAGAACTCTTGTTTTTGCCTCTTGTAACATATATCTCCAACTGTATGTCTATCAAAACAAAGGCAGGTCATAAGTTATCCCAAAAAGAACTGTCTGCAAAGAAACTGTAACATTCTGGTGTGCAGATTCCACTTATAAAGTATAACCTAAAGAGAAGAAAGTGTCTGTTCTCCAACATGGTTTTAAAGTTTAGAGTAGCAGTCAATTCTAACGTCATGAGGACTCTAGGTATGGGTAGTGGTTGGACAAATTAGAGGGAGCAATTGGAGGGACTTAAGTGCTTGACAGTAAAGCATACTGTGCCAACCACATATGGAAAAATCGTGTGAAAACCATCAAAATTCAGGACATGGGAAATACCCCTTGAGGATTTCTAGAACGAAAGGGGCTGGTGAGGTGAGTTCATGGTTATTAACTTTGCAAGGAGAAGACAGCTTGAATTTCCACAATGTCAGCAAATACTGGCAGTTAAGTGAATGTCAAAGTAACTTTTCAAAACAGAAAAGATATTGAAAAGTCTATGGTACCTTCTGTTATGTTTCTTATTACCTAAGCATCACTTACGCCTCACTATTATGGGGCATCACAGTAGTCTGTGTCTAGTCAACAAAATGGGGAATAAGACTCGAGGTAGTCCACCTGCTTCCTAAAATCCTTAATAAAGAATGTCCACATCATTTACACTTAGATTTCACTGACTGGAATTCAATCACCATTCGTTGAGAGTGCTGTCCATTCACAAGCTGTGCTGAGACAATTAGATATCCACATGCAAAAGAATAAAATTGCTTCAGCAAACTAGGAATAGAGTGGAACTTCCTTGATTTGATAAAGAAATATACGAAACATACAGTTACCAGGGAAGCCCACATAATGGTTAGGAACTGGCTTTACCATAAAGATAAGGAAAAGTCAAGAAGGTCCTGTCACCACTCCTTTTCAAAATTGTACAGGAATTCCTTGCTAAAGCATTAAGACCAGAAAAGGATATCAAAGGGATACAGATTGGGAAGAAGAAATAAAACTACCTTTGTTTGCAGATGACACGATTGTCCATGTAGATAATCTGAAAGAATATTAAAAAATTGGAACTAATAAGCAACTCTAGTAAGGTTACAGGATAAAGTTAATATTAAAAAGTCAATTGCTTTTCTACATACTAGCAACGAGCAAGTGAAGTTTGAAATTAATAACACAGTACCTTTTATATTAGCACCCTCAAATATAAAGTACATAGGTATAAATCTAACAAGTATGTACAAGATCTATATGAGGAAAATTACAAAACTCTGATTAATGAAATCATATAGGAACTAAATAAATGCAGAGAGAGTCCATGTTCATGGATAGGAAGACTCATTGAGACTAGTTCTTCCTAACCAGCTCTTCCCAAACCAAAGTATAGCAAGCTATTTTGTGGATATCAAAAGATATCAAAGTTTATATGATGAGGCAAAAGACCCAGAATAGCCAACTCAATATTGAAGCAGAGGAAAGGTCACAGGACTGACATCACCTGACTTCAAGACTTATCATAAAGTTACAGTAATCATAATGATGTGATATTGGTGAAAGAATGGACAAACAGATCAATGAAACATCATCAGAACAGAGTCCAGAAAAATACCAACATAATCAACTGATCTTTGACAAAGGGGCAAAGAAAACACAATGGAGCAAAGATGGTCTTTTCAACTAATAGTGTTGGAGTAAGGAACATCCACATGCAAAACCTGAATCTAAACTCAGACCTTACATCTTTCACAAAAATCAACTTAAAATGGATGGCAGACATAAATATGAAATGCAAAACTATAAAACTAGAAGATAACATAAGAGAAAACCTTGATGCATCTCTCTGATGATTAGTGAAGTTGAGCACCTTCTCATATACTTGTTGGCCATTTGTATGTTTTCTTTGGAGAAATTTCTATTCAAGTCCTTTGCCTTTTTTTTTTTCTTCTTTTTTGGCTATGAAGTTATAGGAGTCCCTTGCATATTTTAGGTAGGAGTCCCTTAGATATATGGTTTGCAAATATTTTCTCCCTTTTCATTACATTGATTATTTCCTCTGTTGTGCACAAACGTTTTAGCTTTAGTTTGATACGGTCTCATTTATCTATTTTTACTTTTGTTGCCAGTGACTTTAGTGCTATATCCAAGAAATCACTTCTAAGACAACCACGATATTGTAAAGTAATTAGCCTCCAATTAAATGAATTAAAAAACTTTTCTCTATTTTTTAAATTGAAGTATAGTTGATTTACAATACTATATGCTTCAGGTGTACAACACAGTGCTTCACAATTTTTAAAGATTATACTCCAGTTATACAACTACAATAAAATATTGGCTATATTCCTTGTGCCATACAGTATATCCTAGCAGCTTATTTATTTTACACATAGTACTTTGTACCTCTTAATCTCCTACCCCATCTTTCATCCCCATTTCCTTCTCTCTACTGGCAACTACTAGTTTATTCGCTACCTCTGTGAGTTTGTTTCTTTTTTGTTATATTCACTAGTTTATTTTTTAGATCCTGCATATAATAACATGTAGTATTTGTCTTTCTCTGTTTGACTTATTTCATTGAGCATAATAGCCTCCAAGTTCAGTCATGTTGTCAGTCACAAATGGCAAAATTTCATTCTTTTTTATGGCTGAGTAGTATTCCACTGTGTGTGTGTGTATACATATTTTTTTTAATTTTAGTTTTTTGAAGTATAGTTGATTTACAGTGTGTTAATTTCTTCTGTACAGCAAAGTAATTCAGATACACACACACAAACATATATATATAACATTCTTTTTCATATTCTTTTCCATTATGGTTTATCAGGGGATATTGAATACAGCTCCCTGTGCTATACAGTAGGACCCTGTTGTTTATCCATTCTGTATATAATAGTTTGAACTACTGGGAACAAGAATGGAAAGCAGGGAGACCGATTGGAAGCTGGGAAGTAATTGCGGTGCTCTAGGTCAGAGACGATAGTGGCTTGGACTAGGGTGTTACCTGTGGAAATGGTGCTAAGTATCCAGCTTTGGCATTTATTTTGTAGATAATGCCAATGGATATTATAGATGGATTGAATGTAAAGAGAGAGGAATTGATGATTCTGATGCTGAGCAACTGAGTGAATAATGGTATCATTTACTGAGATGAATGAAGACTGGGAAGAACAGGTTTTAGGGGGAGGGTCATGAGCTCAGGTTAGGGCATGTTGAGTTTTAGATGCCTTTTATACATATACATGGTGATGGAAAGTAGGCAATTGGATATATGTGTGGGACTTTTAAACGAGTTCCAGACTAGAGATAGAAATTTGAGAGTCATCAAGATGCTTGCATGCATGTTCAGTTGCTCAGTTGTGTCTGACTCTTTGCGAACCCATGGACTGTATGTAGCCTGCCAGGCTCCTCTGTTCATGGGATTTCCCAGGCAAGACTCCTGCATTGAAAAAATAAAAGCAATTTGAGGAGAACTCCCACAAACTCCTACGGCCATATCTACCTGCATCTGTGCCCATAAATTCTGCCTTTTCTGGTAGTCTCACAATGAACTCTTCATCCTGTTATCTAAAGCTGGCCTTTTCATTTGTCCATTGGATGATATCCTATTTCTTCTACTCAAGGTCATTGTTCCAAAATTTTCTTCTCTCTTTTATCATAAACATTTCCCTCTCTAGTGGAAAGTTCTCAGCAATATTCAAACATACTGTACTATCACCTGTGGAGGAGCTGGAAGGCTTTAAGAAAATACTGAAAAGGTATTTGCTCCACTCATGACGAAGGTTGGAAGCTGGGACGAGCATAACAAAGGGTTATGAGCGTTTACTGAGTGCCCAAGGCTGGGAACGGATGACGAAAGGTCAATACGCCCGGCCTTGAGGCGTCCGAAGGCTTCCTTCTGACCACCTGTTTCTGAGAGCAAGGACTGTGGTTTCATGATAAGACTCCCTTTAGAGTTTTGTCAAAGCTATGTTATGGCTTGGGTGGTGGGAACTGTATTTTATGCTTGAATGCTTTAATGTTTATCTGGAATGGCTACGTGCAAGTCAGCCTTATGCTCTATTCCCTGAAAATTATAAAACTACACAATTAGATAATAAACTTTGTCAGTCCACTAGAGGCTGTCCCTGAGTGTCCTTTTCAGAGTGCGGTTCTCCAAGCCTTACAATCACCTATCTTCAAAATAAAATTCTCCCTTTACACCATATCACTCAGTAGTTACTACCTCATTTCTGATTCCTTTTGCTACAAAATTCCTTAAAACTGGGGTTTTCGGGTACTATATCAATGCTGTCTCCTCCTTTTCTCTTGAAATCATGCTAATCTTTCATCTGCATCATCCAATGGAGTTTCACTGCGCCACTGAAACTACTCTTTTCAAAATTGCTAATGATGTCCATGTTAGTAAATCCAATAATCAGTTCTCAATCCTCACTGTGGCCTACAATCCCAGTTACAATACAATTTACCATTCAAGTCAGAACATTTCTGAGAGTGAAAAAGGATTCTGTTGACAATTATTTCTGTACAACAGACATAAATTAGGACTGTCCTGGGAAAGGAGGGGTATTCTGTCACCTTACCTATCAGCAATGTTAGGCAGGGTTGAAAACTTCCTTCTTGAAACATCTTAATTTGCAGGATACCATACATTCCAGGTTTTTCTCCCATTATACTGGCAACTCATGACTGCACATTCTTAACTTTCTTTTTTCAATTTTGCTTTTGCTGGTTCATTATCATCTATATCTCAATATTGAAAAGCCCCAGAAGTTCAATCATTGGACTTCTTCCCTTACTACCTGCATTATTTATATTCCTTAGTGATCTCACCCAGTTTCATGGCTTTAAATACCATCTATATTATTGCCTGGAAAATTCCAAGGACAGAGCCTGGCAGGCTACAGTCCATGGGTTCGCAAAGAGTCAGACACAACTGAGCAACTGAATATGCATGCAAGCATCTTGATGACTCTCAAATTTCTCTCTAATCTGGAACTCGTTTAAAAGTCCCACACATACATTCAATTGCCTACTTTCCATCTCCATGTATATGTATAAAAGGCATCTAAAACTCAACATGCCCTAACCTGAGCTCATGACCCTCCCCCTAAAACCTGTTCTTCCCAGTCTTCATTCATCTCAGTAAATGATACCATTATTCACTCAGTTGCTCAGCATCAGAATCATCAATTCCTCTCTCTTTACATTCAATCCATCTATAATATCCATTGGCATTATCTACAAAATAAATGCCAAAGCTGGATACTTAGCACCATTTCCACAGGTAACACCCTAGTCCAAGCCACTATCATCTCTGACCTAGAGCACCGCAATTACTTCCCAGCTTCCAATCGGTCTCCCTGCTTTCCATTCTTACTCTCCTAGGATCCATTCTTTACACAGCAGATAGGATTATCCTTTAAAAATGTAAGCTGTATCACACTACTCCCCTTGTCAAAATCATCTAATGGCTTCCCATAAAATTTCTTTTATCTAAACTTCTTTCCATGGCCTACAGTATCTCACAAGATCCAACCACTGGCTACTAATTGACATTTCTTTCCAACCTCTTTGCTTTCTCTATTTGAGCTACATTGGCCTCCTTGCTATTTCTTTAACAAGCTAATCACTTCTCTACCCAAGGAGCTCTACATTTATTGTTCCCACTGCCTAGAATATTTCTTCTGCAGATAGATTCATGCCCCAATCCCTCATTTCACTCATCTATGTGTTCACAGAAAATTTCTCTGTCTCATTAAAAATAGCACCTCACTTCCAGTATCCTTTCTCCTCATACTATGTTCTCAATTTTTCTTCATAGAATTTATAACTACTAAATATTATATTACATATTTTATATATTTACTTTCTTATTATCTGTTTTACTTCATCCTAAATGTAAGCTCCATGAGTATAACAATTTATCTTTTTCTATGCTCTATTCCCAGGACTTAGGAACAGTGCCTGACATATAATAGATTGCTTAATAAATACTTGTTAAATATATAAAAGCCTCCAGAACCTTGGGAAAATCAACCTTTTCTGTTGATTGTAAAAATCATATCAGTTTACACTATGATTTTAAATCTGAGGAGAGTTATTATCCTTTTACATACTTTGAAGTCAAGAGCTACCTGGAGAAACAGGGAAGTTTGGCCTTGGAGTACAAAATGAAGCAGGGCAAAGGCTAACAGAGATTTGCCAAGAGAATGTACTGGTCACATCAAACACCCTCTTCCAACAACACAAAATAAGATTCTACACATAGACATCACCAAATGGTCAATACCAAATTCAAATTGCTATATTCTTTGCAGCCAAAGGTGGAGAAGCTCTATACAGTCATCATAAAAAACACCAAGAGCTGACTGTGGCTCAGATCATGAGCTCCTTATCCCAAAATACAGATTTAAATTGAAAAAAGTAGGGAAAGCTACTAGGCTATTCAGGTATGACCTAAACCAAATCCCTTATGATTATATAGTAAAAGTGACAAATAGATTCAAGGGATTAGATCTGATAGACAGAGTGCCTGAAGAACTATGGACAGAGGTTCGTAACACTGTAAGGAGGCAGTGACCAAAACCATCCCCAAGAAAAAGAAAAGCAACAAGGTAAAATGGTTGTGTGAGGAGGCCTTACAAATAGCTGAGAAAAGAGAAATGAAAGTCAAAGGAGAAAGACAAAGATATACCCAACCAAATGCAGAGTTCCAAAGAATAGCAAAGACACATAAGAAAGTCTTCTTAAGTGAACAGTTCAAAGAAATAGAGGAAAACAACAGAATGGAAAACACTAGATATCTCTTCAAGAAAATTAGAGATACCCCTGGTGGCTCAGATGGTAAACCATCTGCCTGCAGTGCAGAAGACCTGGGTTTGATCCCTAGGGCAGGAAGATCCCCTGGAGAAGGAAATGGCAACCCACTCTAGCATTCTTGCCAGGAAAATCCCACGGTCAGAGGAGCCTGACAGGTCACAGTCCATGGGGTCGCAAAGAGTCGGACATGACTAAGCAACTTCATTTTCACTTTCACTTTCAAGGGAACATATCATTCAAAAATGGGCAAAATAAAGGACAGAAATGGCAAGGACCTAAAAGAAGCAGAAGAGATTAAGAAGAAGTAGCCAGAATACACAGAAGAACAATACCAAAAAGGTCTTTTCATTTTCATTAATGAAGATAACCATGATGGTGTGGTCACTCACCTAGAGCCAGACATCCTGGAGTGTGAAGTCAAGTGGGCCTTATGAAGCACAACTATGAACAAAGATAGGGGAGGTGAGAGAATTCCAGCCGAGCTATTTCAAATCCTAAAAGGTAATGCTGTTAAAGTGCTGCAATCAAAATGCCAGCAAATTTGGAAAACAGCAGTGGCCACAGGATTAGAAAAGGTCAGTTTTCATTTCAATCCCAAAGAAGGTCGATGCCAAAGAAGGTTCAAACTACCAAACAACTGCACTCATTTCACACACGCATGAGGTTATGCTCAAATCCTTCATGCTAGGCTTCAACAGTACGTGAACCGAGAACTTCTGGATGTACGAGTTGGGTTTAGAAAAGGTAGAAGAAACAGAAATTAAATTGCCAACATTCGTTGGGTCATAGGAAAAGTAACAGAATTCCAGAAAAATATCTACTTCTGCTTCATTGACTACACTAAAGTCTTTGACTGCGTGGATCACAACAAAGTGTAGAAAATTCTTCAAGAGACGGGAATACCAGACCACCTTATCTGCCTCCTGAGAAAAGTGTATGCAGGTCAAGAAGCAACAGTTAGAACCAGATATGGAACAATGGCCTGGTTTCAGATTGGGAGAGGAGTATGCCAAGGCTGTATATTGTCACCTGGCTTATTTAACTTCCATGCAGAGCACATGATGCAAAATGCCAGGCTGGATGAAGCACAAGCTGGAATCAAGATTGCCAGGAGAAATATCAATAATCTCAGATATGCAGATGACACCATCCTAATGGCAGAAAGTGAAGAAGAACTAAAGAGCCCCTTGATGAAGGTGAAAGAGGAGAGTGAAAAAGCTGGCTTAAAACTCAACATTCAGAAAATGAAGATCATGGCATCCAGTTCCATCACTTCATGGCAAATAAATGGGGAAACAATGGAAACAGTGACAGACTTTATTTTCTCTTTGGCTCCAAAATCACTGTGGATGGTGACTGGAGCCATGGAATTAAAAGACAGTTGCTCCTTGAAAGTAAAGCTATGACAAAACTAGACAGTGTATTAAAAAGCAGAGACATCACTTTGAGAATCCCTTGGACTGCAAGGACATTTAACCAGTCAGTCCTAAAGGAAATCAACCCTGAATATTTAGTGGAAGTACTAATGCCGAAGCTCCAATACTTTGGTCACCTGATGTGAAAGAGCTGACTCAATGGTAAAGACCCTGATGCTGGGAAAGATTGAGGGCAGGGGAGAACGGGGTAATATAGGATGCTTTGGTTGGATGGCATCACCAACTCAATGGACATGAGTTTGAGCAAACTCTAGGAGATAGGGAAGGACATGGAAGCCTGGAGAGCTGCAGTCCATTGAGCATCAGTCTGACTGAACAACAACGAGTGATTGAACAACAACAAATCATTGGCCAAACTAAGAAGCACCCCATTAAATATCTTTAAACTCATTAGTTTGTTGGAGATAATATTTTTTGTTTGTAAAGGTGAAGGTATTCTACCCAGTACATTTTTTTTACTCTGCCATCTAAAACAGATTTAAAAACTAATGCATACACATTATCACACTGAAATTGTATATAATACTGCAAGGGGGACTATTGGTTTGCTAGGATTTATAAAATTTGTAATTTTGAAGAAACGTGCACAAAATTCTATATATTAAGCATAAAAATGGGTCTTCTGTCTCCCAAAATGGATGTTAGATGCCAAGTCAATGAACAGAAATTTGAGGATGTATTAGTTTCTTGGGGCTGCCCTAACAAAAATAGCACAGACTGGGTGGCTTAATTTATTAATAGAAACTTATTTCTCTAAGGTCAAGATCAAGGTGTTGGCAGGTTTGCTTTCTCTTGAGGCCTCTCCCCTTGGATTTCAGATTATCACCTTCTTGCTGTACCTTAGTGTGGTCTTTCCTCTGTGCACATGCATGTCTGATGTGTCCCTGATAAAATTTACACTTCTTATAAAGACACCAGTCTAATGGACTCGTTTGAAGTTGATCACCTCTTTATACGCCCTGTCTCCAAATATAATCACATTCTTAGGTACGAGAGGTTAGGAATTCAAATTAATTCAGGAAAAGAGGGGCAAGTTAGCCCATAACAGAGGGTTATCATGATAAAGAGAAAGTTAAAATGAGCCCCCATCATATGTACAGGAAGTCCATCACAGAACAGTTTTCCAAGTTGTTCATTTTGAGGTGAAATTTATAGAATGGTAAAATTTCACAACTCCACTTTGGTAAGGAAACCTGGGGGGTTTATCACTCATCTGTTTACCTTATCATAATATGCCCTTGTGTGAATCCATCGATAATGACTGGATGGATGTCTGTCAAAGATATCCATATAACAAAACTCAAATTATGTGAGTAGCCTGTTTTAGCACAGTATCTACACATTTGTAACTTGTTTTACTGTTTCTGTGACCACTGCCTGTACTGTAAGTGGCATGGTAGACTGAATAAGGCCCTTTCCCTCCAGAGATGTCAGTATCTTGATCCCTGGAACTTGTCAGTATGTTAACTTACATGGTAATAAAAATAAGTTAAGGTTCTTGATATGGGAAGATTATCCTGGATTATGAAGATGGGCAAATGTAAGTATGGGATCCTTAAAAGAGGGAAGCAAGAAGGTCAAACACAGAAGGAAGAGATGGGACAAAACAATCAAAGTTTCGAATGATATAAGAAAAGGACCATGAATCAAGGAAGGTATGCAGACTCTAGAGGCTGAAAAAAGACAAGGAAATGGATTCACCCTTCACAGCCTTCAGAAGGAACCAGCCTTGCTAATATCTTCACTATATTCCAGCGAGACTAATTTTGGATTTTTGATCTCCATAATACTAAGATAATAAATCCATGTTGTTTTAAGCAATTATATATGTAGTAATTTTCACAGGACAAATAGGAAACTATTATAAGAAAAGTTGCCTCTGATTTTAAGCAGAAGAGAAATACTAGAACTCTTCTTTCGGGAATTACCTAGGTGAATTGTTGAGAATATTGAAATTAAGCACACTGCAAAGTCTCTATCAATTCTGCCCTAACCCTACTGCTGAATGCTTTAAGACAACAGCTGAGAAGATCTTTCTGGAGTTTAAGGGGATTACTTAGAATTTAGGGAAGAGTACCAAGGCCTATTTTCAGGCTTAAAGATCTCAAACTTGTTTACTGCTCTGTGAGGAAAGGTGAACTCATAATTATGATTTTGTGATAACAGTGGCATATAAAAATAAAGCAGGTAGAAAACTCAATATATTATCTACAAGTATATGATTACTAACTAGTATGTTCCCTAATGTCTAATGAATCCTTAAAGGAGTAGCAACATCCCTTCTTTTCCTAAGTCCTGACTGGCCTCTCTATTCTTGGAAAAAGCTATTTGTAATTTTCAAAAAGGTACAGAAAAGCATATATGATATTCTCAAAGATTTTAAAGATGCTATAACTACCAGTGTCCTGTGAATAACAAACTATAATAGCATTTCCTAAACATTCAGTTCATGGTATCTTTCCCTGAATGTATTAATGATGATAAATTATTTCCAACTAATATATAAATATGGTGGTTGTGGACCTCTGATACCCAGAATTTACCAAAGTGACGAGCTTAAGAAGTCTCCACACTGTGTTTATCACCAGAATCTCAGATTCATGTGCATCTTTCACAGTGTAACTTGCTAAATAATAATTTTAAAAAAGCCTCATAATCAAAATGAACAGAATAGACCAGAAACCATAAAACTCCTAGAGGAAAACATAGGCAGAATAATTGTTATAAATAGTAGTATCATTTTTTAAAATCTTTCTTCTAAAGGAAAGGACATAAAAGCAAAAATAAACAAATGGGACATAATTAAACATAAAAGATTTTGCCTAGCAAAGGTAACCACTGACATAACAAAAAGGTAACCTACAAAATGGGAGAAAATATCTGTAAATCATACGACCAGTAAGGGGTTAATATCCAATATATATAAATAGGTCATACAACGCAGCATCAAAAAAACCAGGCATAGGAGAAGCCCCAAGATGGTGGAGGAATAGGACAAGGAGAACACTTTCTCCCCCACAAATACATCAAAAGATCATTTGAATGTTGAGCGATCTCCACAAAATAACTTCTGAAAGCTGGCAGAGGACACCAGACACCCAGAAAGGCAGCCCAATCTCTTCTAAAGGAGGAAGGACAGGGACAAAATATAAAACACGTAAACAGAAGACAAAAGATTTAGGGACGGAGATCTGTTCTGGGGAGGGAGTCATGAAGGACGAGAAGTTTCGACACAATAGGAAACCTTCTCACAGGCGTGTCAGTGGGGTGCTTCAGAATCTCAGAGGGCAACATTAAACACACACACACACACACACACACACACACACACACACACAGAATATGCACCTAATAATAACTATCAGTGGAGAAGTGGCTCAGATGCTCGCATCCACCACCACCGAGTGGGGACTGGATAGGGAGGCCCAGGCTGCATCATCCTTCCTTAGGGTAAGGACCAGGCTTGAATGCCCTGAGGACAATCTGAGGGAGCTAATGTGACATAGCAACCCAAACCAGGGGATCGCCAGAGAGAACAAAAAAAAAAAGACCTTTCCCACAAAGACTCTAATGCCCCATGGTGATGCCTGGCATGCTAACAGAACAAAGGATTGTGCCCCAGTGAATACCAAAGGAGAGCAAGCCGGCTGCCATTTAGGGTCCTCCCTCCTGCGAAGCAGAGAGGCAGGTGTGTGACAGCCAGAACGAGAAGGCAAGGAGCTGCTGCAGTCTCAGCTGCAGAGACCGCATCTTCCACCAAACTGTGAGCAGACTGCAGGCTGCTAACCACATCTTCCTGGGATCGTGGATGGATCACATCTGCCAGGAGTGTCGCAGCCTGAGATCAGCTCCTGAGAGGAGACACACAGCACACCTGGGACTGTGCTCTGGGGAAACCAAGTGGCTGGGATGGGGGAGGTGCATAAGATGCATGGCCAACCTGGAGCAGTGCATTCACCAAGCCTGAACTGTTCAGACCTGGGAAGGGCAAATGCACAGCCCATCTGGGTCTGTGCCCTTGCAGAGCACCCAAGAACCTGAGCAACTCAGACTTAAGAAGTGCACGAACTGCAGGGCCCACTTGGAACAGTGCCACTGAAGAGCACCCTGGAGCCTGAGCAGTGTGGACCTGGCAAGTACACACCGCCTTGGACTGTGGCCAACCCAGTGTGACCCATCCACTGCAAGCACTTCCCACACATGCCAGTGGTATTTGTTTGCAGTGTACCTCCCTCTCCACAGCACAAGTGAACAAGTGAGGATAAATAAAGGACCACCATCACCCCCTCATGTCAACGAGGAAATTAGACACTGAAGAGACTTGCAATGAAGGGGGAAGAGCATTCTGGAAGTGATAGGTACAACAGATTAAAACCCTGCAGTTAATGCTGAGATTGTGCATTTGAGGGGCAACTTTAGACCTTGAGAACAAGTACAAGCTGGAACAAGGGACTTTATGACACTGAACTGACCCCACACTGCCCACAACAACTCCAGAGAAATTCCTAGATATATTTTTATTATCACTTTTTAACTTTCTAAAAATTTTAGTTCTTTATTACTTGTTTAACTTTCACTTTATAGCCTAATATTACCTTTTAAAAACCCTATTTTTAAATAAATTCCATACATATTTTATTAACTTTTGTGATCAACTTCTTTGTATTTTTATATTGTATTTTTTGAGAGTCTAACCTGTATTCTAGGTTTTTAGTCTTTGCTTTATGGTATTTGCGATCAATTTTGTACCTTCAACAATCTAATCTTCACTATCCATTTTCACTTAGGGATTTGATTACTGGCTTGACTGCTCTCTCCTTTTTGACTCTCTCTTTTCTTCTCCAGTTTACCTCTATTACAGTCCACTCTCTTCTCTTCTCTGTATAACTCTGTGAATCTCTCTGGGTGTTCCTGGCTGTGGAGAACTGTCTCACCATTAACCTGGTGGCTTTACCTTCTATGCTGTATGGATGGAGAAGTCTTCAGGGTACTGTAAGAGAAGGACCAAAAGCCAGAGGCAGGAGGCTTAATTCTAGAACTTTAGTACATCAGAGAACTTCTGACTCCAGGTAACATTAATAAACAAGAGTTCACCCAAACGTCTCCAAACCTATACTGAAACAAAGCACCACCAAAGAGCCAACAAGACCCAATGCAAGACGCACCATGCTAATTTCCCAGCAAAACAGAAACACATCCCTAAACATAAAAAGAGAGTCTGCCCAAAGCCATGTCAAACCTATAGACACCCCCAAACTCATAACTGGACACTTCAATGCACTCCAGAGAGAAGAGATCCAGCTACAGCCACCAGAACACTTCTTTAGGGGAAGAAACAACTTCCCCCAAACAGGATATCTTGACAAGCCACTGGTCCAACCCAATCCAGAGGGAGCAGACTCCACAATCAAGAGGAACCATGAACTTCCAGCCTGAAGAAAGGGCACCCCAAACACAGTAATCTAAACAAAATGAAAAGGCAGAGAAATGAAGCCAAATGAAGCCAAAGAGAAGGAGATGAGGATTCTACCTGAAAAAATTCAAAATAATGATAGTAAAGATGATCCAAAATCTTGAAAACAAAATGCAGTTACAGATAAATAGACTAGCAACAAGGATTGAGAAGATGCAAGAAATGTTTAACAAGGACCTACAAGAAATAAAGAAGTCAGTCAATAATGAACAATGCAATAACTGAGATTAAAAGCACTCTGGAGGAAACCAACAGTAGAATAATGGAGGCAAAAGAGAGGACAAGTGGGTTGGAAGATAGAATGGTGGAAATAAATGAAGCAGAAAGAAAAAAGAAAAAGAATAAAATGAAATAAGGACAAACTCAGAGACCTCTGGGACAGTGTTAAATATCCCAACATTCAAATCATAGGTGTCCCAGAAGAAGACGACAAAAAGTAAGGGCATGAAAAAATATTTGAGGAGATAATAGTCAAAAGCTTCCTTAAATGGGGAAGGAAACAGCCACCCAAGTTAAAGAAAACCAGAGTCCCAAACAGGACAAACTCAAGGCAAAACACCCCAAGACACATATTAATCAAGCTACCAAATATTAAAAACAAAGAGCAAATATTCAAAGCAGCCAGGGAAAAGCAACACATAATGCACAAAGGGATCCCCATAAGGATAACAGCTAGTAACTGGAGGAAAACTCTCCAGGCCAGGAGCGAATGACAGGACATACTTAAAGTGATGAAAGAGAAATACCCACAATCAAGATTAGTCTACCCATCAAGGATTTCATTCAAATATGAAGGAGAAATTAAAAGCTTTACAGACAAGCAAAGGCTGAGAGAATTCAGCACCACCAAACCAGCTCTTCAACAAATGCTAAAGGATCTTCTCTACACAGGAAACACAGAAAAGGTTTATATAAACAAAGCCAAAACAACAAAGTAAATGGTAACAGGATCATACTTATCAATAATTACCTTAAATGTAAGTAGGGTGAATTCTCCAACCAAAAGACAAAGACGGGCTGAATAGATACAAAAACAAAACTGCTATATATGCTGTCTACAAGGGACCCACCTCAAACCTAGAGACATGCAGACTGAAAGCGAGGGGCTTGAAAAATATGTTTCATGTAAATGGAGACCAAAAGAAAGCAGGAGTAGCAATACTCATATCAGATAAAATAGACTTTGAAATAAAGACTGTGATAAGAGACAGAGAAGGACACTACATAATGATCAAAGGATCAATTCAAGAAGAAGATATAACAATTATAAGTATATATGTACCCAACATAGGAGCACCTCCATACATAGGCAAATCCTAACAAGTATAAAAGGAGAAATTAACAGTAAAACAATAATAGTGGGGGACTTTAATATCCTACTCACACCAATGGATAGATCAACCAAACAGAAAATTAGCAAGGAAACACAAGCTTTAAATGATGCAATGGATCAGTTAGACCTAATCAATATCTACAGGGCATTTCACCTCAAAATAATGGATTTCACCTTTTTTCTCAAGTGGGCTGCTGTCTATGAGGTCGCACAGAATCAGACATGACTGAAGCAACATAGCAGCAGCAGCAGCACTCAGAACATTCCTCAGCATAGATCACATCTTTGGCCATAAATCTAGCCTTGGTAAATTTTAAAAAACTGAAATCATTTCAAGCATCATCTTTTCTGATCCCAATGTGGTAAGATTAGATGTCAACTGCAGGAAAAAAAAAAAACTATAAGAAACACAAACATATGGAGGCTAAAACAAACTTCTGAATAACCAATAGATCAAGGAAGAAATCAAAAAGGAAGTCAAAATATGCACAGGAAAAAATAAAAATGAAAACATGACAGTGAAAACCTATGGAATTCAGTAAAGTCAGTGCTAAGAGGGAGGTCCATAGCAATATAAGCCTACCTCAAGAAACAAGAGAAACACCAAATAAACAACCTAACTTTACACCTAATGCAACTAGAAAAGGAAGAACAAAAGAATCCCAAAGTTAGTAGAAGGAAAGAAATCATAAAAACCAGAGCAGAAATAACTGAAAAAAAAAAATGAAGGCGATTATACCAAAGATCAACAAAACTAAAAGCTGGTTCTTTAAGAAAATAAATAAAATAGACAATACACTAGCCAGACTCATCAAGAAAGAGAGAAGAATCCAATTGGTAAAATTAGAAATGAAAATGGAGAAATCAAAACAGACAAAAAGAAATACAAAAGATCATAACAGACTACTATAAGCAATTATATGCCAATAAATTGAACACTTGGAAGAAATGGACAAATTCTTAGAAAAGTATACCCTTCAAAAACTGAACCAGGAAGAAATATAAAATCTTCAGACCCATCACAAGCAAGGAAATCAAAACTGTAATAAAAATCTTCCAACAAACAAAAGCCCAAGACTGGATGGCTTCACAGGTGAATTCTACCAAAAATTTAGAGAAGAGCTAACACCTATCCTACCCAAACTCCTCCAGAAATTGCAGAGGAAGATAAACTCTGAAACTCATTCCATGAGACCAACATCACCCTAATACCAAAATCAGACAAAGATCTACAAAAAAAGAAATTTACGTGCCAATATCATGGATGAACATAGATGCAAAAACCTTCAACAAAATTCTAGCAAACAGAATCCAACAACATATTAAAAAGATCATACATCATGACCAAGTGGGCTTTATCCCAGGGATGCAAGGATTCTTCAATATTCACAAATCAATGTGATACGCCATATTAACAAATTGAAAGATAAAAACCATATGATTATCTCAAAAGATGCAGAGAAAGACTCTGACAAAATTCAACACCCATTTACAATGAACACTCTCCAGAAAGCAGGTATAGAAGGAACATACCTCAACGTAATAAAAGCCATAAATGACAAACCGACAGCAAACCTTATCCTCAATGGTGAAAAATTGAAAGCATTTTCTCTAAAATCAGTAGCAAGACAAGGTGCCCACTCTCAACACTATTATTCAACATAGTTTTGGAAGTCCTAGCCACAGCCATCAGAGAAGAAAAAGAAACAAAATGAATCCAGATTGGAAAAGAAGAAGTAAGACTCTCACTGTTTGCAGATGACATCATCCTCTACATAGAAAAACCCTAAAGACACCACCAGTAAGTTACTAGAGCTAATCCTTGAATGTTGTAAATTTAAAGGATATAAAATTAATACACAGAAATTCGTTGCATTCCTATATACTAACAATGAAAAAACAGAAAGAGAAACTAAGGAAACAATCCCATTCACCACTGCAACAAAAGGAATAAAATATTTTGAATAAGTTTACATAAAGAAAAAAAAGACCTTTATATAGAAAACTATAAAACATTGATGAAAGAAATCAAAGATGACACAGATCAATGGAGAAATATACCATGATTGTGGGTTGGAAGAATCAATATACAGAAAATGAGTATACTACCCAAAGCAATCTATAGATTAAATGCAATCCGTATCAGCTACCAATGGTATTTTTCACAGAACTAGAAAAAATAATTTCACAATTTGTATGGAAACACAAAAAGCCTTGAATAGCCAAAGCAATCTTGAGAAAGAAAAATGGAACTGGAGGAATCAACCGTCTTGACCTCAGACTATACTACAAAGCTACAGTCATCCAGGCAGTATGGTACTGGCACAAAGACAGTAATATAGATCGACAGAACAAAACAGAAAGCCCAGAGATAAATCCATGCACCTATGGATACCATATCTTTGACAAAGGAGGCAAAAATATACAATGGAGAAAAGACAATCTCTTTAGTAAGTGGTGCTGGGAAAACTGGTCAACCACATTGAAAAATAATGAAACTAGAACACTTTGTAACACCATACACAAAAATAAACTCAAAAAGGATTAAAGATCTAAATGTAACACCAGAAACTATAAAACTCTTAGAGGAAAATATAGGCAGAACACTCTCTGACATATATCACAGCAAGATCCTCTAGGACCCACCTCCCAGAGTAATGGAAATAAAAAAAACAACACAAATGTGACCTAAATGAAACTTAAAAGCTTTTGTACAATGAAGGAAACTATAAACAAGGTGAAAAGGCAGCCTTTGGAATGGGAAAATAACAGCAAATGAAACAACTCACAAAGAATTAATCTCCAAAATATACAAGCAGCTCATGCAGCTCAATACCAGAAAAATGAACAACCCAATCAAAACGTGGGGAAAAGAACTAAACAGACATTTCTCCAAAGAAGACATTACAGATGGCTAATAAACTCATAAAAAGATGCTCAACATCACTCATTATCAGAGAAATGCAAATCAAAACCACAATGAGGTATCACCTCATGCTGGTCAGGATGGCTGCCATCAAAAAGTCTATAAACAACAAATGCTGGAGAGGGTGTGGAGAAAAGGGACCCCTCTTACACTGTTGGTGGGAACAGAAACTACTACAGCCACTATGGAAAACAGTGTGGAGATTCCTTAAAAAACTGGAAAGAGAACTGCCCTATGACCCAGCAATCCCACTGCTGGGCATACACACCGAGGAAACCAGAACTGAAAGAGACACATGTACCCCAATGCTCATTGCATCACTGTTTACAATAGCTAGGACACAGAAGCAACCTAGATGTCCACTGGCAGATGAATGGATAAGGAAGTTGTGATATATATACACAATGGAATATTACTCAGCTATAAAAAGAATGTATTTGACTCAGTTCTAATGAGGTGGATGAAACTGAAGCCTATTATACAGAGTGAAGTAAGTCAGAAAGAGAAATATCAATGCAGTATATTAATGCATATATACAGAATTTAGAAAGATGGTAATGATGACTTTATTGCAAGGCAACAAGAGAGACACAGATGTAAAGAACAGACTTTTGGACTGTGTGAGAGAAGCGGAGGGTGGGATGATTTGAGAGAATAGCATTAAAACATGTATATTACCGTATGTAAAATAGATGACCAGTGCAAGTTAAATGCATGAGGTGGGGCACTCAAAGCCGGTGCTCCGGGATAACCCAGAGGGACAGGGTAGGCAGTGAGGTGGAAGGGGGGTTTAGGATGGGGGAACACATGTGCACCTGTGGCTGTTTCATGTTGATGTGTGGCAAAATCCACCACAATACTGTAAGGTAATTATGCTCCAATTAAATAAATTAATTTTTTAAAAGTCAGATAATTCAGACATCCATGGTGGCCCAGTGGTTAAGACTCGCACTTCTAGTGCAGGGTGCACAGGCTTGGTCCCTGGTCCTCCTGGTCAGGGAAGGCCCACAAGCCACGCAGTGAGGCCAAAAAAAATAAAAACTTTTTAAACTAAAAAATTTTTATTTAAAAATGTACAAAATTTATTTTTAATAGGAGGACAATTACTTTACAGTGCTGTGTTAGTTTCTGCCATACCCTTCTAGGTTGTCACAGAGCACCAGGTTGAGCTCCCTGTGTTATACAACAGCTTTCCACTAGCTACCTATTTTACATACAGTAATATATGTTTCAGTGCTATTCTCTCAGTTGGTCCCACCCTCTCCTTCCCTCGCAGTATCTACAAGTTCATTCCCTACATCCACGTCTCTATTCCCACCCTGTAAATAGGTTCCCCAGTACCATTTTTCTAGATTCCATATGCTCAGTCACTCAGTCGTGTCCAACTCTTTGCGACCCTATGGACTGTAGCCCTCCAGACTCCTCTATCCATAGAATTCTCCAGGCAAGAATACTGGAGTGGGTTGTCATTTCCTTCTCCAGGCCTAGAGTCCATATATATGTATTAATATACAACATGTGTTTTTCTCTTTCTGATTTACTTCTCTCTGTATCACAGGTTCTAGGTTCATCCACCTCACTACAACTGCCTCAAATTCATGGCTTTTTAAGAGAGTCCATGAAGCAGCTAGTAGGATTATGTCCCATTAGGAGAAGGCAATGGCACCCCACTCCAGTGCTCTTGCCTGGAAAATCCCATGGACGGAGGAGCCTGATAGGCTGCCGTCCATGGGGTCGCTAGGACTTGGACACGACTGAGCGACTTCACTTTCACTTTTCACTTTCATGCACTGGAGAAGGAAATGGCAGTCCACTCCAGTGTTCTTGCCTGGAGAATGCCAGGGACGGGGGAGCCTGGTGGTCTGCCGTCTATGGGGTCACACAGAGTCGGACACAACTGAAGCGACTTAGCAGCAGCAGCAGTGCCCTCCAAGAGTCCTATATGTTACTCTTTCAGCTTCTTTCTACTCCCAGTCATGCAGCTCACAACTCGGTACTCTGAATGGAATGAGAGAGAAATGGGTCCCTGACACGCTGGGGAAGCCAGACACTCCTTAACACCCTTGCACTAACCCTGCACCCCTGGCCCATGCAGGAGAAATCACTGGCCAAGAAAGTGTCTCTTGGAACTGAAGCATATTGATTAGGGGTGGTAAAGTCAAAATGTTATTCTTTCCCTCTCCAATGAGCCCAAACTCACACACACACACACACACACACACACACAGCTTTCTCCAACAGCATGCTGGACATTCTCTGCTGAAAACAAACACACACACACACACACACACACACACACACAGAGTTTTCTCCAACAGCATGCTGGACCTTCTCTGCTGAAAACCTTGAATTCCATAACAGCTTTCGTGTCAGTGGGTGACTGTCTCATCCACAGATGCTTTACAGTGTTCTTCAGGGGCTCCTAGACCATGGATGAAAAGGACTGGGGCCACTACAGGGTCTGAAGCCAAGACTGAGATCTGTATGTGTATTACCTAAGACATGAGTGGGTGAGACTCCATCCAGGTCCTGTGGTATATGGTTGTTGGATCCCACAGCTCTCACAAAGGCACTTTTGTCCATGTGCTTAGACGTTCCAGTCGCATCTGACTGTTTGACCTCGTGGACTATAGCCTGCCAGGCTGCTCTGTCCATGGAATTTTACTGGTGGGGGTTTCCATCTCCTCCTGCAGGGGATCCTCCTGACCTAGGGATTTAACCCGTGTCTCCTGCACTGCAGGAGGATTCTTTACCACTGAGTCACCGGGGAAACCCAGTTTAGTCTATAGATAGATGCTAAATTGTTATTACTGAAAGCAAAAGTGAAAATCACTCAGTTGTGTCTGACTCTATGTGACCCCATGGACTATACAGCCCATACAATTCTCCAGGCCAGAATACTAGAGCGGGTAGCCTTTCCTTTCTCCAGGGTATCTTCCCAACCCAGGGATCAAACCCAGGTTTCCTGCATTGCAGGCGGATTCTTTACCAGCTGAGCCACAAGGGAAGCCTGGGTATATATTCAAAGAATGTCTTACTTGTCCATTTTGCTTTTTGCATTTCTTTTTCTTAGGGATGGTCTTGATCACTGCCTCCTGTACAATGTCACAAACCTCCATCCATAGTTCTTCAGGCACTACCTTACAAATAGCTGAGAAAAGAAGAGAAGTTAAAGGCAAAGGAGAAAAGAAAAGATATACCAATCTGAATGCAGAGTTCCAAAGAATAGCAAGGAGAGATAAGAAACCCTTCCTCAGTGATTAATGCAAAGAAATAGAGGAAAACAACAGAATGGGAAAGACTAGAGATCTCTTCAAGAAAATTAGAGATACAAAGGGCACATTTCATGTAAAGATGGGCACAATAAAACACAGAAATGGTATGGACCTAATAGAAGCAGAAGATATTAAGAAAAGGTGGCAAGAATACACAGAAGAACTATACAAAAAAGATCTCCATGACCCAGATAACCAGGATGGTGTGATCACTCACCTAGAACCAGACATCCTGGAATGTGAAGTCAAGTGGGCTTAGGAAGCATCACTATGAACAAAGCTAATGGAGGTGATGAATTCCAGCTAAGCTATTTCAAATCCTAAAAGATGATGCTGTAAAAGTGCTGCACTCAATATGCCAGCATATCTGGAAAACTCACCAGTGGCCACAGGACTGGAAAAGGTCAGGTTTTATTCCAATTGCAAAGAAAGGCAACACCAAAGAATGTTCAAACTATCACACAATTGCACTCATCTCACACCCTAGCAAAGTAATGCTCAAAATTCTCCAAGTGAGGCTTCAAAGTACGTGAACCAAGAACTTCCCGATGTCCAAGCTGGATTTAGAAAAGGCAGGAGAGAGAGAGAATTCGCTCAGTCATGTCAGACTCTTTGCGACCCCATGGACTGTAGCCTACCAGGCTCCTCCATCCATGGGAATTTTTAGGCAAGAGTACTGGAATGGGTTGCCACTTCCTTCTCCAGGGAATCTTCCCAACCCAGGGATCAAACCCAGGTCTCCTGCACTGCAGGAAGACGATTTACCATCTGAGCCACAAGGGAAACTTCTTAGAAGGCGGAAACCTCCTAGAAAGGCAGAAGAACCAGAGATCAAATTGCCAACATCTGTTGGATCATCTAAAAAGCAAGAGAGTTCTAGAAAAACATCTACTTCTGTTTTACTGACTAGGCCAAAGCCTTTGACTGTGCAGATCATAACAAACTGTGGAAAATTTTTAAAGAGATGGGAACACCAGACCACCTNGATGACTAGGAAGCTGGCCTTGCAGTATTAAATCTGAGGTATCAATTAGACTTCGGAGTAAAATCATCAAGTAGGAAACTGTATATAACAGTATCTATAGTCTGAGGAAAAGTCTAGGCTGGGGATATACATTTGGGAAGACTAAAGAGACAGGACTACCAGACCACCTTAACTACCTCCTGTGAAACCTGTATGCAGATCAAGAAGCAACAGTTAGAACCGGACACAGAACAGTGGACTGGTTCCAAATTGGGAAATGAGTATGTCACGGCTGTATACTGTCACCCTGCTTATTTAACTGATATGCAGAGTACATCATGAGAGATGCCAGGCAGGATGAAGTACAAGCTGGATACAAGACTGCCTGGAGTAATACCAATAACCTCAGGTATGCAGATGCTACCACCTTTATGGCAGAAAGCAAAGAGGAACTGAAGAGCCTCTTGATGAAAGTGAAGAGGAGAGTGAAAAAGTTGGCTTAAAGCTCAAAAAACGAAGATCATGGCAACAAGTCCCATCACTTCATGGCAAATAGATGGGGAAACGATGGAAAGATTGACAGACTTTATTTTCTTGGGCTCTAATATCACTGAAGATGGTGACTGCAGCCATCAAATTAAAAGACGCTTGCTCCTTGGAAGGAAAGCTATCACAAACCTAGACAGCATATTAAAAAGCAGAGACATTACTTTGCTGACAAAAATCCATCTAGTCAAAGCTATGGTTTTTCCAGTAGTCATGTATGGATGTGAGAGTTGGACCATAAAGAAGGCTGAGCGCCAAAGAATAGATGCTTTTGTACTGTGGTGTTGGAGAAGACTCTTGAGAGTACCTTGGACTGCAAGGAGATCAAACCAGGCAATTCTAAAGGAAATCAGTCCTGAATATTCATTGGAAGGATTGATGCTGAAGCTGAAGCTCCAATACTTTGGCCACCTGATGTGAAGAACTGACTCATTTGAAAAGACCCTGATGCTGGGTAAGATTGAAGCAAGAGGAGAAGGGGACAACAGAGGATGAGATGGTTGGATGACATCACCAACTCGATGGACATGAGTTTGAGCAAGCTCCAGGAGTTGGTGATGGACGGGGAAGCCTGGCCTGCTGCAGTCCATGGGGTCTCAAAGAGCCAGACATGACTGAGTGACTGAATAGAACTGAACTGGTTTGTGCATGCTGCTAACAACACTTCTAGCAATAAATTCTTAAATATAGAAAGCATGATCCATGAAAGAAAAACCTGTGAAGTAGGACTTTATTAAAATTAAAAACTTTTCCCTGAAAAAAAGTTTTTTAAGATAATGATAAACCAAACCAGGGACT
>SJYT01004979.1:332013-393932 GCA_006410635.1 Cephalophus harveyi
CAAACCAGGGACTGGGAATAAATCTCTTTAAAATACATATATAATAAAGGACTGATACCTAAAATATTCAGGAATTTCCTAAAACTAAACAATAGAAAAATAAACATCCATTTTAAAAACAGGCAAAAAGTCTGATTAGACATCCATTTTATTTTAATGACTCTAAAGTTGATTTTACAAACTGAGGACAAGAGACCAAATAGTATGACAAAAGATGCTCCAATTGCTCTTATCACTCAGGAAATTCCCAGGGTTTTGGGACCTGTGAGCTAGGAACCATGGAGGGAGACCAAATATACATGAGAAATAGATTTTGATCATCTTAATAACAAATATATCACAGATCCTTTATAGAAAAACAATAAAAAATGTTTAAAAATATAGCATATTCAAGCACTAATAACCATGCAGTCCATTATCAAATCTTATGAAAATGTCTCCCAGTGCAAGGTCACTCAGGTTTGCAGGCTTCTATTCAATCCTGTCAGGCTCCAAAAGCAGAAGTGGTATCAGCAATATACAGCTAAACCATTTCAGACATCCAGTATAATTGAGCTGAGAGACAAAAGAGATCTTTTGCTCTGGGCCTCTTTTGAGATGTGCATGTAATACTGAATTTCTCTGATTACATAACCCATTTATTCATTTTCTAACCCTCAGTTACTAATATTTTTCATTCTCTTCACTGAAACCCAAACTTCTCCATCTTTGGAAAGGATGTTAGGTTCAGTCACTGTACTTGTACAAATGGTAGGCAGCAATACGAGTCTAGCAAGTCCTATGCCCTCAGTTCACTTTTAGTCCGATAAGGTAAGGCTACACATGAGTAGAAGTTACACAGGTGAGCTATCAATAGGCAGTATGGCTGTACTCACTGTTAACCCTAATTTTACTAGATTGGGTGAAGGCATATCCTCCTAATATCCTTAGGAATTCTGACATAAAGGTAAACATTTTCTTGCTTAGGAATCTTCCCTGTTTCAGCCCCTTGTAGTTGCAGCCCTGGTCCTGAAAACATTGTAACACGTAGTACAGAAAAGAAGAAGTTAAGGTGACACGGAGAAGAGAGAATATCAGTATTTTCCCCACCCCCTATTCCCTGGATCCACCAGAAAAAAACACAACTCTATCCTGTGGGAACACTCTTTTAGCCCCACTCATATCCAAGTTGAGAATGAGTACATACTTGAAAAAGGGACATAAGCCAGCCCTTCATGCCTTTACCCGGTCCCCACCCCCGCATTTTAAATAACCAATATTTTAACAGCCCATTTCAATTCTCTGTCAAACTATGACTCTAAAGAGGTTTTTTTTTTTTTTTCACCATTGATGGACATCATGTGATGTAAAGTCTGTATGTTCCTTCATCTAAAGAAGTGATGCTCAACTGTCCAAACTTGTGCAACACCTTTTCTTACAGTACTTTGACCATTTGCCATCTACCACTGGGTAGGCAAAGCCCAGTAAAGAGTCAATATCTAATCCTGCATTCCTATCAAGACTCATTTGTAGCCCCCAGGGCTACCAGCATTAGTCTGACTATAATTAGTCTGTCACCTATAATCAGGGCCTCCCCCCACCCCCAGGGAATCCGCCACATAGCCATCTGCAGTCTGTCTCTTTTGCTGGCATACAGAACAGTTCTTATTGGCATTGCCTCAGGTGGTGTAAGAGAAATATATCTGGATTCAGCCCATCTTTGCCTTGCTGCCCTTCCCCCACGTCCACTCATTCCATGGACCCAGGTGGCAAACTCAAGGAAGCACATCAAAAGGTCCACTTGGTGGTTCCAATCACGTTCTGAACCTTGGAAGGGGGTTCTTGTAATGAGTATCAATATGTCCTACTTTAATGTACCCCCTTCAATTCCCAGTGATTTCCATGGAGCTGTGCCCTATATGGTCATCCCTTTAATAGTCCAGTTTTCCATTGCCTATCTACCTGACCATATGGCCAGGCCATGGGTTACTGCCCAAGTGTAGGTAAAAACCCAAACATAAGGGCTTTTGTCATTTCTCAGTTCCACCACTGCTAGGCAAACGGCATACAGTTCAGCACAGCAGGCTGATCTATTTTTACCTTCTTCAATCACGAGTGCTGGCCTCCCAAACACTTCTAAAATATTGTCCATTTCCCATGAAGCTGGCCATCCACAAGTCGAGCAGCTCTTGGTTGGTCAGCTCTGGGCTCTTTATACGGCACTGTACACGTTACAGCAGAATCCAGCAGCACCTCACGCAGAGTCAGCCCTCAGTGAACAGAGGCCCTCTGCTCTCAGGAGCACCTCATCCCTGCATCGCTCACGCAGCCTGGTCCTTTAGCGACCATTTTCATTTCACTGTGGAACTCTTCTGGGCACTGCCAGTCCCATGATCCTAGACATTATGGCTATTTCAAGTTTCAGGATCACTTTATGCCCTTCAGTCAGTCATAAGGGTAGCTTCAATTCATCTCTGATTGCAAGGTAGTAAAATGCCCCTCAAATGGAAATCTTCCAGTCCAAAGTGCCAGTAATTGTCGCTGTGAGGTGCTCACAGACTCTTGCCATAAGCCCCAGTCAGGAAGGAAATGGAAACCCACTCCAGGAGTCTTGCCTGGGAAATTCTATGGACAGAGGAGCCTGGTGAACTACAGTCCATGGGGTTGCAAAAGTGTCAGACACAACTTATATACCTCACATAGGGCTATCACACAGCCTACCAACACCTCAGCCTCTATTCTACACTGTTTTGGCTCAGGCAATCTTACTGGTTCCCATTTAGCATGACCAATTAACACTTCTTGAAGGGTGGATTTACCTGCCTTCTGTTTTACACTACTGAGGTGAGGTGAAGTCGCTCAGTCATGTCCGACTCTTTGCGACCCCGTGGACTGTAACCTACTAGGCTTCTCTGTCCGTGGGATTCTCCAGGCAAGAATACTGGAGTGGGTTGCCATTTCCTTCTCCAGGGGATCTTCCCGACCCAGGGATTGAACCCGGGTCTCCCTCATTGGAGGCAGACGCTTTAACCTCTGAGCCACCAGGGAAGCCTAGGTATGGGAAATATTCATCAGTCAGATACAATGTCCATCCCCATAATACAATCAAGTAAAAAGGAAAAAAAAAAAAGATGCAATCACTTCACATGAAACCTGTTAAAATGTATCAGTTCTCCTGCAAACTTTTACCTTAACTTCATCAACCCTTACATTCATAATTGTAGCCTCCATTAGACTTCATCAATGGGTTTTGGTTTTACAATACTATTTAAGGGAAGCGTTCCCCCAGTCAGACATAATTTCCATTCCTAAAAAAGATTTGGGTAACATTCCAACTTTCATAATTTAATTAACCCTTACACTTATATGTTCTCTCAATTGAACTGCAGCCTGAGTCAATGTTTCGTCAATGGATTTTGGTACTTTTGTAGACTCCTGTATCAAGGAGTCTTGGAATCTTTTCTCCACCATCTGATTATTTTATCCAAGCTTATGCAAAAGGCTTTAGATCCTTAGCAAAAGCCAAGGGACTCTATAAGTCATAAAGTCTTATGTATAAGACATATAAAATGTTATATGTCTTAAATCTTATATGAGATTTGTCCATCTTATATTGATTGTCTTACTATTGCCCTAAGTGATTGGTCAGATTTCTCATTGTAATTTCTGTTTTCTGGCTTTCAAATTTTCTCAGAATTGTGGTAAACAGAGCTGACTTATCTGGGGCTATTAATGCTGGGGGGCCAGTAAGTCCATTGGTTGCGCTGTATTAAAATCTCTGTGTTAAGCCCACCAATATCTGTTTTATTCATTCCACTCCTTAATTACTATCTAAAGATTCCCATTCTGCTAGGATGAGTTCCATGACTCTTTCTTCTTTGCTCCACTTCTATCAACATTAGCTTTATTCACCTTATTCCTTAACTGTTTAAAATTTCTCCCCTGATAAAACCATTCTCTTGATTCTCTTCCCTGCCTTCTCCATTCTCTTGTTAATAACTTAATATTTTACTAGCATCAATAAGACCATGAGAGGAAGCTGAGACCGTAAATTTCATAAGGCTTTTTGAACCGTCCCTCAGTTTTGTGGCAGTAAGGTTACAATAGGCTATCCATACAAAAGGAGCACTTTACATAGCATCTACCAAGACTGGGTAACAAGTATATTCATTGGGTGACTATCCTGGTATTCATAAAGCCAGTCCCACAAGGTTTGCATACAAAGCATATCAGCTGCTTCATCTGGGGTAATCCAGTTTTCATTCATACAGAAAGATGGGCAGTCCCCTTTTCAGGGTAAACAGACCTTACAGTGATTTTTATCCCATCTACCAGGCTAGTTGTTCCTTCAGGAATAACCTCCTGTGTGTCTGGATCACATATAGGCATCTGTGATTGTTCTATAGTGATCTGTGCGTCCTGTGCCAACCCAAACACGCTCTTTCATTCTGCAGCATTCAAAACCAAAGACACAGCTCCTAAATTAGTCGCTCTTACAATACATTTCAGTAAAGGTTCCTCAGGAGACTGATGATATTGATCTACAAAATAAAAACTCCTTCACACTAATGTCCCCTGGTTTCAATAGTGTTTTGGTTTTGCCCTCCCCCTACAATGACTATCTTCCTAGTAACTAGAGGTTTTAGAGGTACTTTCTGTTGCCTCTGCATAATTTTTACCTTGGGGTGGAGGCAGCTGTGAGGCTAGTGGTTGAAGATCAGACTCACTGAAATCTGAGCTTGGTCTAACATCAGGGTCTGATCTAACACTCTCTTTTACTTTAGCTATTAACAGATAATTACCAAGATTGTATATTTACCTTTTGTCTTATTAGTCTGCACGTCCTTATTCATCTAGCGAGACAACTCCCCAAGAGTTGGATTTGATGATATAAAATTCTAATTTTATGGCAAGACAAGAAAATGTAAACATAAAATTTTTCTCTGACCATTTGGGCCTCCTCCCTTCCCTTTAGTGTGTACTGTGCATCTGCACTAATCAGATCTCTCTAGGATATAACCTTCCTTCTTAATCTTGTAAGGAGTCATGGTGACCCACTACTCACTTTGTACTCGCAGACCTGGGTTGTATCAATACGTCAGTTGACATATAATCCTTTGTCTCAAAAACTATATAACTGTGCTTTGACTTCTAACAAGTGGGACAGTTCTCAGAACTTTCTGAAAGTCTGCCTCCATAGTTATAATCCCAGGTTGCTTCATATAAAATTTTCATGTCTTCGATTGACTATTAATTTCTCATCGACAGATCCATCCCTAAATTCCACTGGTAACTTTTACCCTTCGTATCAGATTGTACCACAGCTGTTGCTCCATACCATATATGACCATGAATCAAAGGTTCCTCATCCCCCACCTTTTTATCCTTTCTTTTCCCAAACTACATGTTTACGTGAGCCAGGGCTTTCTAACAAATCCCACTTCTCTGATACTAACTAAAGTAGTTCTGAACCCATTTCCAATGTGTATGTGTTAGAAGGTGGGGAGGGGGAGGTGGTTTCCTATACTAACAAGTAATTCTCAAATGTCAGCAAGGTGTCCTAAAAGTAAACTTAATTATGATACTACCTACCCAGAGATAGCATCAGATTCCACAGGTTAGGGACCCAGTCCCGTAAGACCGCCTTCACTTCAAATGTCAATCTCAAGCCATCGCTGTTACCTGTACTTATGACCAACTGGCTATAAATCAAAGGTTCCTATGGCCTCCTCCTTGGTTTTAATTAATTTTCTAGAGTGACCTACAGAATTCAGAGAAACACTTTACCTACCAGATTACTAGTTTATTATCGAAGGATGTAATTCAGAAACAGCCAGTTGGATTATGTAAGGACAAGGTATGGGGGATGGGTGCAGAGCTCCCATGCTCTCTCCTAGCGCTCCACTCTCCCAGAAGCTTCATGTGTTCTCCAAGTCTGAAGCTCTCCAAATCCCATCCTTTTGGGTGTTTATCGAGGCTTCATTACATGGGCATAATTGATTAAATCACTGGCTACTGGTGGTTGATTCAACTTCTACATTCTCTCCCTTCCCAGGAAGTAATAGGAGGGGTTTGGACTCCTCTGGCAATGGGTCACTATCTCTGGTGCTTTCCAAAAGTCATCTCATTAACATAAACCCAGTTGTGGTGGAAAAAGGCAGGGAAGCCTGGCATCCTGCAGTCCATGGGGTCCCAAAGAGTCAGACACAACTTAGCAACTGAACAACAAATGAATAACAAAACACTCATTTCACCATAATGGCTCTGAAGTGGATTTCAGGAACTGAGAATAAGAGACCAAACATTCTCACAAAAGGTGTTCTCATTGCTCTTATTCAGGAAATTTCAAGGGTTTCAGGAGCTGTGAGCCAGGGACAGTGGATGGAGACCAAATATATATGAGAAATATATCTTGGTCATCTGAATGACCAATTATATTCCTTATAAATCAGAATACCACACAAAGCTTACCACAGTAACTGCAGCAATCTCAACAGTATGGTACTGGCATAAAGACAGACACACAAACCAGTGAAACAGAATAAAGAGCCAAGAAATACTCCCCTGCATATATGTGGCCAGATGAGTTTTGACAAGGGTACCAAAATCATTCAATGGAGAATGAACATTCTTTTCAAGAAATGCTGTTGGGAAAACTGGATATCCACATGCAAAAGAATGGATTTGGAGCTTTATCTCATACCACATGTGAGAGTGAAAAAGTGTTAGTCACTCAGTCATGTCTTTCCACCAGGCTCCTCTGTCCATGGAATTCTCCAGGCAAGAATACTGGAGTGGGTAGCCATTCCCCTCTCCAGGGGATCTTCCTGAGCCAGGGATCAAACCCAGGTCTCTGACAGTGCAGGCAGATTCTTCAACATCTGAGCCACCAGGGAAGCCCCATACCACATACTAAAATTAATTCAAAGTGGATCAATGACCAACTCAAGAGCTAAAACATTGAAACTATTAGAAGAAAATATAGGGAAGAACCTAATGGCACTGAGTTTGGCAATGATTTCTTGGATAGAACACCAAAACATAAGAAAAAATAAACTGGACTTTGTCAAAATTAAAAGCTTAGGTGTATCAAAAGATCCTTTCAAGACAGTGAAAAGGCAAGCCCGTTCTATACGGGATAAAATACTTGCAAATCATATATACAATAAGGGGTTAATATCAAGAATATTTAAAGGACTCCTAAAAGTCAACAACAGTAACAAAAAAGACCAAACATCCCTATTCTTAAGGGTTTATTTTTAAGGGCAAAGTGAAGTGAAAGTGAAAGTTGCTCAGTGGACTACACAGTCTGTGGAATTCTCCAGGGCAGAATACTGGAGTGTGTAGCCTTTCCCTTCTCCAGGGGATCTTCCCTACACAGGGATTGAGCCCAGGTCTCCCACACTGCAGGCGGACTCTACCAGCTGAGCCACAAAGGAAGCCCAAGAATACTGGAGTGGGTAGCCTATCCCTTCTCCAGCAGATCTTCCCCACCCAGGAATCAAACCAGGGTCTCCTGCACTGCAGGCGGATTCTTTACCAACTGAGCTATGAAGGAAGCCCTCATTAAGGGCAAAGGCCTCAAATAGACATTTTTTTCAAAGAAGATATGCAAACAGCCAATAAGCACGTGAAACATGCACAATATCACTGGTCATGAGGGAAATACAAGGCAAAACCACAAGATACCACTTCACACACATTAAGATGGGTACTATACAGAAAAATAACAAACACTGGCAAGGATGTGGAGAAACTGATACCCATGTACATTGCTGATGAGAATGAAAAATGATGTAGCCACTGCGGAAAACAGTATGTCAGTTCTTCAAAAAAATTAAACATAGAATTACCAGATGATGTATCAATTCCACTTCTAGTTATTTAACCAAAATAACTGAAAGCAAAGACTGAATCAGATATTTGTGCCACCAATTTTCTTAACATTATTCACAACAGCCAAATATTGGAATCAACCAAAATGTCCACTGACAGATGAATGGATAAACAAAATGTGGCATATACCAGCAATGAACTATTATTCAGTTGTAAAAAGAAATAAAATTTTGATACATGCTACAAGGATGAACTTTGAAAACATATGAAGCAGCCAGACACAAGTAATAAATATTGCATGATTTGTTCACCTACTGCATCATGATACTCCCCACCTTCCTCCCCTCTGGAAACCATAAGTTTGCTCTCTGTATCTGTAAGTCTATTTACGTTTTCTAGTTTTTGTTTTTGTTTTTGCTGCACAGATTATGGGATCTCAGTTCCCAACCAGGAATTTAACCTGGGCCATAGCAGTGAAAGCCCAGAATCCTAATCACTAGGGTAGCAGAGAACTCCCTCTGTTTCCGTTTTGTTTCATCTTTTAGATTCCACATATAAGTGAGCTCATATCATATTTGTCTTTCTCTGAGTTATTTCACCTAGCAAACCATCAGCAAAATGAAAGAACAAGATATGGAATGGGAGAAAATAATTGTAAATGATATATCTGATAAGGGGTTATATCCAAATTATTAAAAAATTACATAATTCAATATGAAAAGAAAAATGAACAATCAGATTAAAAATTTGAAACATGTATAATATATAAGAAATGAATCGCCAGTCTAGGTTCAATGCAGGATACAGGATGCTTGAGGCTGGTGCACTTGGATGACCCAGAGGGATGGTATGGGGAGGGAGGTGGGAGAGCGGTTCAGGAGTGGGAACTTATGTACACCCGTGGCGGATTCATGTTGATGTATGGCAAAACCAATACAGTATTGTAAAGTAAAAAAAAAAATTTTTTTTAATGGGCACAGAACCTGAATGGACATTTCTCTAAAGGACATACAAAAGGCCAACAGACACATGAAAAGATGCTCAACATCACTAATTATCAGGGAAATGCAAATTTAAACCACAACGTGATATTATCTCATACCTGCTAGAATGGCTATTATCAAAAAGACAAGAAGCAACATGCTGGCAAGGATGTGGAAAAAAGGGAATCCTTATGCACCTGCTGGTGGTAATGTAAACTGGTGCAGCCACTATGGAAAACAGTTGCTCAAAAAATCAAAAATAGAACTGGCATACCATCAAGCAACCCCACTTCTGATAATTTAACTGAAGAACACAACAACACTAACTTTGAAAGATATATGCACCCTATATTCACTGCAGCATTATTTACATTAACCAAAATGTGGAAACAACCTAGATGTCCATCAACAGATGAATGGAAAAAGAAGATACACACACACACACACACACACACAGATTACTCAGCCTTTAAAAAGAATGAAATTGACAGAAAACAGCAAAGTTCTGTATAGCAATTATCCTTCAGTAAAAAATAAATTAAAAAAAAAGAATGAAATTGTGCCATTTGTCACAACATGGATAAATTTATACTGTATTTTAAAAGCCAAATGCATAAACTATAACTAAAAATCTGTACTAATGGACATGATGTATAAAGATCTAATTTGTGACAATAACATAAAGAGGGAAAGTGAGTGGTAAGGGCAGACTTTTACTCTTGAAACTAAGCGGATATTAATTCAAACTTGGGTGTTACGTAATTAAGACATGGTACACTGGGCTTTCCTGGTAGCTTAGGCAGTAAAGAGTCCGCCTGAAATGCAGGAGACCTGGGTTCAATCCTTGGGTCGGGAAGATTCCCTGGAGAAGGGAATTGCAATCCACTCCAGCATTCTTGCCTGGAGAATACTGGACATGGACAGAGGAGCCTGGTGCGCTACAGTCCATAGGGTCCCACACAGTCGGACATGGCTGAGCGACTAACACACACACTAGAGAAACTGCCAAATTGTTTTGTACATTGGCTGCAACTTTTTACATTTCCACCAGTAGGTTCAAGGGTTCCAAACTTTTTACATACTTGCCAACACTATTATCCATTTTTTAAAGAATTATAGCCATCCAGTGGATGTGAAATGGTATCACTGTGGTTTTGATTTGCAGTTCTCTAAAGATGTCGGGCATATTTTCATGTGTTTATTGGACATTTACATATCTTCTTTGAAAACATGTCTAATCAAATCCTTTGCCATTTTAATTGCTTTTTATTTATCTTTATTGGGTGGCAAGAGTTCATTATATATTCCGGATACCATATATATGATTTGCAAATATTTTCTCCTATCCTATGAGTTGTCTTTTTAATTTATCAATGGCATCATTTGAAGTATGTTGCTAATTTTAAAGCCAAATTGAGTAAGTTTCATGGTTTTGCTCTGCGAAGTGTTTAAGGAAAATACTTCTTATTCATTATATTATTCTCAAATCCTGTTACTGATATAGTGGAGTCAACACTTAAGTTACTCAAGATATCCATGTCACTAGTTTATTAAATCATTGTAACTCTTAGGATATTCTGGTAGATTGAGCTCTGGGGACAAAGATGCCAGAACAAACTACTTCAGGGAAGTTTGATTAACCAAAAATGATTTTTTGCTTCAATCACAATAGAAACGATTTATCTGTATATGCTTTAAGTTATGACTGGTAAAAAAAAAAAAAAAAAAAAAAAGCTGATATGTTACAGTCCCTATAATAAAAAGGCTGACTTCATTTTTTTAACTTTGACTACTTGATAGGTTTTAAGCCACATCCCTCCCTCTCCTCTGCTCCCATGAATAAGTTGATATCTTCCCCCTCTCCCCCACATCTGGGCTAGCTGATTAGAAAGCCAAGGTGCTCCCTTCTTAGGCACTGGCAAAAGTTCAAACCATCTGCAGGACCCTCAATCTGAACCCATCTCTTAGCTACCATAAAACCCAAAGATCATCTTCTTGTCCTATTCTCTTAAGCCATTTTCAGATCTGTCTGGGAGCCATCCTGCTCTGCCCAGAAAGCCTCATTATTGAGTAATAACTTTTTATACTGTCTTGGTGTGTATATATGTGTGACATTATCAATACCGGCATCTGAACAAAATCTGGAGTGATAATGTGTTTCACCTCTGAGGGGTGGCCACAACAGTCCCCAAAATGAAAATGATTTTTTTCCTATACAATGGAGCCATGTTTCTTGCAGAATGAAGAGAGAGAGGGAATTAACTGTGTTGTTCATCTAGGCTATCTTTGGAAATTTTAATATTATATTTTGAAACTTTACTACATACATAATGACATTAATGGATTTATGTAAATCATAAAACTTCCTACCACTGTTCTTGTTATACCAGAAAAATCACATTACTTTAACAGGAATCTCAAATGGAAAAGGTACAACCTTTGAGTCATTTCCTTTGACTTTTCATCCACTTGAGATTTATATACCAAGGGATGACAGCCACAGAAGTTTTTGTTTTTCATATCAAACTGGTTTTGACTCAGAAGAAATTATCTGTTATGAAAACTGAAGGATGAGAGTGTGCCTCTTCTCTAAAAGTTTTTTTGTGCTTGATCACTGGTTCACTGAGGGATGAACTGTTAGTTGTGGACCAGGATTTCTCACCTAAGGTGTTTCAGAGAACCTGAAGTCCCCTGTAGGTTGAATGCAGGTTACTAGTGGCATATAGCGCAGACAGTGGAAAGATCCTGAAGGATATTGTGCCTTGAAAGCCTTGCTAGGGAATCTGGTGATAGGTAGATGGATTTCCTCTGAAAGTTCCTCTTTTAAAATTAAGGGCACAGCAAAGAGTCAGTAGATGCTCATGATCCAACTGTGCTGTAGGAAGAGTTCTTGTTCTACCTAATGACAGGGAAGATGAGAAATCTACACTGGGTTTTACCCCCAGCCAGCAACATACTGCAATAAGTAATATCTGGATCAGCCCTGATACTACATGGGTTTGCTTGAATTATTTTTCCAGGAAAGGAGATGAAACAAGAGACAAGCAATGAACCATTTGGAAACTGATTCTGCCTTCCATAATTCCCAACCAAGGAGAAACCATCAGCTTCTTGCTTTGATACACCTACACACCCTACACTCACCCTTCTCTTTAGCTGATGGAAAATTCTACAGCTATCAACTGTTTTAAGTGTGTGCTCCATAGGGCATTTAAGACACAGAATACTTCCAAAGGGTCTGGGCCAACAGTTCTGTGAAGATCCCCAATTCTGAAGGCAGCACCCACAAATGGAACTCCAGACTATGGGAGTTCTGCGGATTAAAAACAAGTTATGAAGAACTTCAAATATCATCTACTGTATGTTGCAAAAAGCCGGCCTGCATTTTTTCACCCTTAATGGACATCTGTGGCCATCTGTCCTTCATTTCAACTCCTAGATATACAGAAGATAGATTCAGATTTGACATTAATAGAAATTAAAGATAATTGCTACAACTAGGGGGGCATGACATCTTGTAGAGATTTTTCAGTTTAAGCCTTCCCCTCAAACACATAAAAAGGAGAGAGAGAAAATTCAACAGGAAGATCAGTATTTGTACACTGCATTTTCCAATACTCAATTTTCCAATGCTGGCAGTTAAGGAAAGAGGATGATAACAGCAAAGGAGATAGAAGGCAGGAGAGGCAAAGGGGATCCCAGATTCCAATCTAAACTCTGGCATTCTATGCCACAAACTCAACCAGAACCTAGGTGCTGTTAGGTATAAACAGGAGGAGCTGAGGTAGTATAGACAACATGGCTTCGGCTCTGTAAACTGTACAAATAAATAAAATAGTGGGATTAGGGGAATTAATTTCTTCCTAACCACACACTCCTAAAGGACTTTGGTACCCTGTGGCTGTCTCATAGAGCTGAGCTCTGATCAAAAGGGATCAGCACGAACAGGGCACTGTCATCACGCATAGGTGTAAATCACCAAGTCCAAAGCACTGGTCAGCAAATAAAAGCAAATATGAGAGCAGTCATAAAGATGGAGCGAATGAGATTATCCATGAAGCCATTTCTGTGGTTAGACCTCAGAAAGGCACTCCTCTGAGACCCAGGAGTACAGGGAGAGGGAGCCTCAGATGAAGCAGTAAACTTGGTACCCCAAAGCTGGGCACCTGGATGTTGAGGACACAATGAGACTGGGTCCTTTTAGAACCACACTACATGGCTTTGCTAGTTGGGGATGAGAACCAGGAATTTTCTTGAAGGTTAAATATCTTCCTGATGAGACATCCTATGTGAAAGGCTAAGCACAAGTTCTGAGACTCAGACTGGAATGAAACCATCTGTGTTCCTTTACTCCTAAAGTCTATGTCTTCACCCCTTTTCCCAGATCTGCCCAGATGTCAGCTAGTAGCACAGTCCTGTCTTCTTGTGTACAGAGTGATTCTCCTTCTTGAACATGTTGAAACTAAAGGATCTGTCAACATAAACTTGTTGATCGTACCCTGCTACAGACACAGACAGTGCTCTCTATAATCCTGTTATTTGTGCTTTATCCCTGACTAGACTTCAACCGAAGAACTAGGACAATGTTTTCACCAGTTTTAGCATGCAACTTTATTCACATGTAATTGAAATATTAAATGAATACACTTATGTTAATATAAAGCACAGAAGTATAACTTAGGATGAATAGGTTCATTATCAGGTCATATTGCAAAAATACTAAAAATATCTGAACTTATATAGCACAATGAAAACCAACAAACATTCAAGCTCTCAAGATCATTTGGTATCCATAAAATTGGCTCCTTCAATCAGCACAGATAGCATAAATACTGAACTTGTAAGTTGCATTAGTTTCATATTACAATACCAAAAAAACTGCTAAAAGTTTTGTGAGAGCATACAGCTATTCAGAGTTCAATACCAAAAAAACTGCTAAAAGTTTTGTGAGAGCATACAGCTATTCAGAGTTTGAGTATTAATCTTATAACTTTATCTCTCACTTCAGGATCACTGTGCTCTGCTAAGTCTTGTAGTTTCTGACCAAACTCTTTTGCTTCCTGAAATATGGAAATAAGTTCATCTTTAGTGAACTCTTCCTTGGTAAATAGCTTCGCCTTCTTTTTAAATTGGAAATTTATATTCTCAAATATTTCAATGATATTAAGAATATTGGCCTTTGACTCATTTTTGTTAAAGGGTGCAACCAATGATGACAACACTTTGGCACTGATCAGTTCTCTTGTATTGGCTTGATTTTTAGACAACTGCAAACACACTTTTAAAACATAAAACTTGGTTTTAACACTTCCCTTGCTTAACAAAGTGAGGAAATCCGGAATGTAATTGACAACTATATGGTGGTACTCAAAGTTTACACTCAGCTGCACTAATAATTTTAGTCCATCCAGCTGCATGGTGGAGTTTAAAGGATAAGAGATTATGTCCCTACAAACTTGATTTATGTACAACTTTCCTATTCGTAAAGACTCAGAGTTGTCATCCACCATATTTAAAGTTCTAGGGTGTTCTTTAACATTGGGATTATTGACCAAGTTTTCAATCATAACAGTAATACCTACATCATGAATTATATCTTGGGTAAATGGATAAGCAGGACTGACACCCATTACCATTGTAGCTATTTCATGAATGAAAGGATCCCTAGTTAACTTAAGTAGGGCAACAAGCTTATCAAACTCTTTAGGCTCTAAAGTAAAAACATATGATTTGCAGCGACAGGTTTTTGGATTGGGCCTATACTTTTCCGTATACTTAACCTGATTTTTGAGCTCAGCCAAAGTCTGAAAGTAAGGCCCATTACACGGTGGGATCTTGGTCAGAGGTCGAATCCCTAGAGGAGTTTCAATCAAGGTATCAACCAGAGTCCAATTCCCTCCTGGAGGTAAGGACTGCACCCCTCCATCTACTGGAACTAGGACACAAAATCTGGCCCTTGACCATGCTTTTGCTTTTTGCTTTACAGTAAGTTCAGGTTTGGGTGTAGGCTTGGGCATTTCCTGGATCTTAGCTGGAGGCTTATACACTTGAAATGGGTTGTCTTCTTTAGGCCAGAACCAAGATCCTACACTAGGCTCTTCTCCAGTCCAAAACCAAGAACAGACATTTTCTTCATCCTCACCACTGAACTGAGTTACAGCACCAGCTCTGTCCCCAGCCTTCAACTTGATGCTGGCCTCACTCCTTCTCTGGGACCTGGATCCAGTGTTGTCTTTGGAAACGACAGTGGCTTCACTTCTAGCGCCAGCCTTCGCTTTATACTGGGTGGCAGCACTGAGCTTAGACATAGGCATGGCCTTTGGTTTGGTTCGGGACAGCACACTAGGCTCTGTCAGGGGGGCTGCCTCGGCCTCAGCCAGGACTCTAGTCTTAGTCTTAGATGCCATCCTGCTCACGCGCCTTGTCATAGCCATGGCCTCAGCGCAGGTCACTGGGTCCTGGCCACTGTTCCAGAGCCAGCCTTGGCCTGGGTCACCAGTCCTGTTTTCGATTCTGCCTCAGCCACTGCCTTGGCTTGGATCTTAGCCTTGGCTTTAGTGTCGGCAGGGCCACGGATGACAGCTTTCAGGCTAGCCCCAGGCCCTCATCTGCCCTTGCCTCAGCACCGAAGTCAATCACGATCCAAGTTACAGGCAAGGCCAAGTTATATATCCCCACCCCTGTCTCAGCCTTGACTGAAGGTCTCTCCCAGGTTGGTGTTTTCATACAAAGTCCAGTTGTCACTCAGCCCCCTTTCGAACTACAGGCTCTGCCAGTGATATAAACAGCACGCAGAGGAAGCTCACTCAGGGAAGGGAAGCATGGCTGTGTGCTTGAGCACAGCCCTGTGGAGGGTGGTGGTCTTCAGCCACTCCAAGGCTACCAGATCTGCCACTGAAGTTGGACCTAGGAGTGGAGGAAGGAAATGGGGCTTTGAGTCTTTTTCTAACTTTTTTCCATGTTGATTAGCACAACATGGAAACAGAAAAGTATGGAAATTCAGTGCTAAGTGTAAAAGGCAGATAATTAGCAAACTCTTCCTCCATTTCATGTTCCCTACTATTGCAGGTAAAATCAATCTTTTTTCCACACACAAAACAGGAGCACGGAGAGTAGAAAAGTTGGGTGGGAGTGAGAGAGGCTGAAGAATCCCCAGGCTGACTCTTTACCTCTGCTGCACCCAGGCAGATCTCCACTACTTCAGCCTACAGGTCTACTGAGGAAGTCTTCACACACACAAACCTTCCCTGATCTGCAGTAATTTCCTCCTGCTTTCCTTATTTCCAGTGATGATAAGACTCACAGCAGACCTAAAGGCAGATCTATGGACAAATAAACAAGAGGATATGCAAACTGATCTCCTGGTAGACGGACTTTGGTCCCTGGTCCCTACATTTGCAGTTCGCCTAGTGTTTCCCTCCTTCCTGTCCCTTTCCCCCATTGCCCTGCTTCATTCAGTACCACTTCTCCTCCCTGTTTCCCATCATGTTCCTCTTCAGAGACCGCCCTAACATTTCCCTGTTTCAGAAATGGGCTAGGAAAACCAAGTGGGAAGTAACAAAAGCAAGTATTACCCTTCTATACCTCTAAAGCTTAGGAAGGCTTCCACCTAAATTGGCAGAAGACCAAACAGGTTAGTACACTGGCAAAACAGAAGAGACAGATAATTCCCTAGTTTCAATCACTCTACCCTCCCACCAATCTAAACAGATATAGGGCACATTTCTCTTCCTCTTGATTTCCAAGCTTCAAGCTGGGTTCCCATTTACAAGTCTTCACAACAACTGAGAGGTCCGCAAACCTAAAGACAGATCTACACACAAAGACTCACAAGTGCAGAGAGAAATAAATACAGACACAGAAGACAATGGAGACTGAGTCCTTGGTAGGTATCAGCACCTAGGACACTGATCCCTTCTGGATACAAGTACCTGACTGCCAAAAATTTCTCTTTCTTCCTCTCCTCACCCAAGCCCCAAGCTCCTCCGCTCCATTCTCAGTCAGACAATTTCCCTGCAGAGAGAACTCAAAAATCGCTGCAAGACTGTGCTGCTGGTAGTAAGGATGGAATGCTCAAACCATTGAAGTTGTTTTGGAAATCAATGAAAAGTATTATTTTCATGTTCTTATGTTTCCTTCTTCTCCCCAAAGCCTATCATTTTCTTCAACACTACAGGAAAAGGGAGGATGGTTTGGAAAGCCGGCAGAAAGGAGATGCCGAGTTACCCCTAGATCCCTACCTGCTCTAGTCCTGGCCACCTACCACACCGAAGCACTGCCCTCTCTACAGAGGTTATGCCAATTTTCTTTTTCTTACTCCCCCTTTTGAGGTTCACTGCCCCCTACAGATCATGTTTACAGAAACATGGAGAACCACAAACGTAGAAACAGACCTACACAAATAAACGCACGATACACACTCAATGACCCAATGAAAAGGCAGGGGGAGAGACTTGGTTATTAATACTCAGCCTAGTAATCAGGACAGGAGACTCTCTTCGAATCCAGGGCCAAACACTTACAACCTCTTTTCACACTCTCCCTCCCCGGGCTCTCCAGACACCTGCTCTCCCGGACAGCAGGAGCCGCTCCTCCGGTTACTGTAACCCAGCATCCCTCCGTAGAGGCCGCTGCTACACTCCTGTCCCTCCCCAAACATGGCGGGGTGCGGTGGGTGGAAGTCAAGCTAGCAAGAGGCAGATCATTCATTTATCATTGTATGCCACGCAAATGGCCACTGTCCCCCTTTCCCTCTCCCCAACCCCGTGCGCCCCAGGACCAAGTCACATCGCCCACGGTCACCTCTGACACCCGTATCCACACTCCCAAGCAGTGCCCGCCTCTTCATTGACCGGCTCCGCTTGGCTGAGAAGGAGCTTTCTCATTTCCTTGCCTCGAAGGGGTGCAGACACCTAGGAAAGAGGGACAGACAGCCAGATGAGCTCAAGGGCGTAAGACAATGGCGCCGACGGTTTGGAGACGGGCCCGGCATCTGGGACTCAGGACGAGACACCTACTTCATCAGATGAAGGACCGCAAGTGGCATACGACTGTCACTTTTTGGTATTTCCTTCTTCTTGTCCCGAGGACACCTCAGGGACCCGCTCCTAGTAACTCTTTAGCAGCACCATTTCCTCCACAGACTTCGTCTCGCCTCATCCCAAGAAACAACACGGACATCCAGAGCCGCCGAAGGGGAGTGGACGGGGACGCGGCTTCGCGGAAGCGGAGGGACACCACGCCCCGCAGGGCGCCGCCGCTTCCGCTTCCGGCGGCCCGGCCCCGCCCCCCTGGCCGTTTAGGCTGCTGCGGTGGGCGGGGCGGGCTTGGGAGACAGAAAGCCTCGCTGGTCGGTGAAAAGCCGGCTAAACGAAAGGCTCCGGTATTAGTTCCTTTCTCCTAGAGAGCACCCCTACCGCAAACCTGCAGTCTTTTCCCCTAAACTGAAATGTGTACGGGTTTCAGGACGTGGCGTCAGTGAATCAGCTCTGACCTGATGAGGCAGACGGATACCAAAAGGTAGTTTTTACACATTCCGCTCTCTGAAGTCCGAGGTCCGCAGCTATGGGTGGGTTTAGGGGTCTGGGTAAAGGTCGGGAAAGAGGCTCAGGACCGACAGGCTCAAGACTGACACAGGAAGGTAAATTCTCGTCTATACTGAAACTATGTGTCCCTTCCATGAGAGAAGCCCTTCCATGAAAGTTCAGTTCAGTCGCTCAGTCGTGTCCGACCCTCTGCAACCCCCTGAACTGCAGCACGCCAGGTTGTCCACCACCAACACCCGGAGCCCACCCAAACCCGTGTCCATTGAATCGGTGATTGCATCCAACCATCTTATCCTCTGTCGTCCCCTTCTCCTGCCCTCAATCTTTCCCAGCATCAGTAAATATTAGTAAGTAAGTATTAATCCGGAGAAGGCAATGGCAACCCACTCAGGTACTCTTGCCTGGAAAATCCCATGGACGGAGGAGCCTGGTAGGCTGCAGTCCGTGGGGTCACGAAGAGTCGGACACTTACTGAGCGACTTCACTTTCACTTTTCACTTTCATGCATTGGAGAAGGAAATGGCAACCCACTCCTATGTTCTTGCCTGGAGAATCCCAGGGACGGCAGAGCCTGGTGGGCTGCAGTCTGTGGGGTGACACAGAGTCGGACACGACTGAAGCGACTTAGCAGCAGCAGCAGCAAGTATTAGTTTCTCAGTCGTGCCTGTCTCTTTGTGACACCATGGACTGCAGCCCACCAGGCTCTACTGTCCATGAGATTTTCCAGGCAAGAATACTGGAGTGGTTTGCCATTTCCTTCTCCAGGGTATCTTCTCAACCCAGGGTTTGAACCCAGGTCTCCTGCACTGCAGGCAGATTCTTTACTGACTGAGCTACAAGGGAAGCCTCAAATGAGTCAGCTCTTTGTAGGGTGACAATATACAGCCTTGACGGACTCCTTTTCCTGTTTGGAACCAGTCTGTTGTTCCATGTCCAGTTCTAACTGTTGCTTGCTGACCTGAATACAGGTTTCTCAAGCCCCTCCAAACCATCCTTCCCAGCAATCCATTTGCCCAATGAATGGGTTGGGGAGTCTGGAAATCTGCTCTGGTCAGATGTACTGATCAATGTCAAACACCTTGGTCTTGTTCTTCTCTAAGTCTCTGGCGCTTATTGCCTACTTTATTTTTTGCACAGAAATAGTTGAGGATAAGGTGGGTTGACAATACAGGGAAAGCACAGATGTATGGAGAGAAGCATATTAATACCATACTAGGCAGGTGTGTACAATGCCATTCTTATGCCCTGCCTCCCCTCTGAACGCCCACAATGTTTTCTACACCTAAATATGCAAGGGCCTGATTATGGGTATGTGGAAAACAATTCTGTACTCATAGAAGAGGATGAGTACTCAGATATCTTTGTGCCCTTAAATACCTCCCTCCCCACACACACACACTCCCATACCCCCACCACAGGGTTTCCTTATTTATCACCTAAAATGGAATATGAAATGGAAGAGAGTTAAGAAAGCAGCACTGGATAGGAATGGGTTAAATGCCAGACTATCTCATTGTGGGCCCCTCTTTCTGCCTCACCACCATATTGTTGTGCAGTTGCTCAGTCCTGTCAGAATCCTTGCAACCGCATGAACTGCAGGACCTCCAGGCTTCCCTGTCCTTCACCATCTCCTGGAGTTTGCTCAAACTCTTGTCTATTGACTTGATGATGATGCTATCCAGCCATCTCATTCTCTGTTGCTCCCTACTCCTCCTGCCCCTCAATCTTTCCCAACATCAGGGTCTTTTCCAATGAGTTGGCTCACGTCAACAGGCCAAAGTATTGGAGCTTCAGCTTCAACATAAGTCCTCCCAATGAATATTCAGGATTGATTTCCTTTAGGATTGACACGTTTTATTTCCTTGCTGTCCAAAGGACTCTCAAGAATCTTCTCCAGCACCACAGTGCGAAAGCCTCAATTCTTCAGCTCTCCGCTTTCTTTATGGTCCAGCTCTTACGTCCATACATGACTACTAGAAAAACCATAGCTTTGACTATATGGACTTTTGTCAGCAAAGCGATGTCTCTGCTTTTTAATACACTGTCTAGGTTTGTCATAGCTTTCCTTCCAAGGAGAAAGAGTCTTAATTTCATGGCTGCTGTCACCATCTGCAGTGATTTTGGAGCCCAAGAAAATAAAGTCTGTCACTGTTTCCATTTTTGCCCATCTATTTGCCATGAATTGATAAGACCGGATGCTGTGATATTCGTTTTTTGAATGTTGAGTTTTAAGCCAGCTTTTTCACTTTCCTCTTTCACCCTCATCAAGAGGCTCTTGGTTCCTCTTTGCTTTCTGCCATTAGGGTGGTGTCATCAGCATATCTGAAGTTACTGATATTTCTCCTGTCAATCTTGATTCCAGCTTGAACTTCATCCAGCCCATCATTTTGCATGATGTACTCTGCATATAAGTTAAATAAGCAGGGTGACAATATATAGCCTTGACATACTCCTTTCCCAGTTTTGAACCAGTCTGTTGTTTCATGTTCAGTTCTAACTGTTACTTCTTGACCTGCATACAGGTTTGTTAGGAGACATGTAAGGTTGTCTGGTATTGCCATCTCTTTAAGAATTTTTCAGTTTGTTGTGATCCATACAATCAAAGACTTCAGTGTAGTCAATGAAGCAGAAGTAGATGTTTTTGTGGAATTGCCTTGCTTTTTTGATGCTCCAACGGATGTTGGCAATTTGATCTCTGATTCCTCTGCCTTTTCTAAACCAGCTTGAATATCTGGATGTTCTCTGTTCACGTACTGTTGAAGACTAGCTTGAAGGATTTTGAGCATTACCTTGCTAGCATGTGAATGAGTGAAACTGTGAGGTAGTTTGAACATTCTTTGACATTGCCCTTCTCTGGGATTGGAATGAAAACTGACCTTTTCCAGTCCTGTGGCCACTGCTGAGTTTTCCAAATTTGCTGGCATATTGAGTGCAGCACTTTAACAGCATCCTCTTTTAGGACTTGAAATAGCTAACCTGGAATTCCATCACCTCCACTAGCTTTGTTTGTAGTAATGCTTCCTGATGCCCACTTGACTTCATACTCCAGGATGTCTGGCTGTAGGTGAGTGATCACACCATCCTGGTTATCCAGGTGATTAAGACCTTTTTTGTACAGTTCTTCTGTGTATTCCTGACACCTTTCTTAATTTCTTTTGCTTCTGTTAGGCCCATACCATTTCTGTCCCTTATTGTACTCATCTTTGCATGAAATGTTCCCTTGGTATCTCTAATTTTCTTGAAGAGATTTCTCGTCTTTCCCATTCTATTTTTTTCCCTCTGTTTCTTTGCATTGTTCTGTTAAGAAGACTTTCTTATCTCTCCTTGCTTGTTGGAACTCTGCATTCGGATGCTTATATCTTTCCTCTTCTCCTTTGCCTTTAACTTCTCTTCTTTTCTCGGATGTTTTTAAGGCCTTCTTACACCAACCATATTGCCAGCATAAAGAGTCAGGTGAGGCAGAGAAAATATCAGAAAAGGAGGAGAGGAGAAGCAATTTGAGGCCAGACCGGCCCAGAGATTCTGGGCAGCCCTCTGCAGTTCTGCTTTTTGCATTGTTTCTGGGGCCATGGGCGGGAAGGTGGGAAGGCACACCCGTGGGGGCCGAGCCCCTGCCCCTCTTCTAAGGGAAGGCAGCCCCTGACAGCCCTCTGGCTGAGGAGACAAGCCGCTTGTCTGCGCCAGTGCCCCCCTCCTTTCTGCCAGACTGCTGCTCTCTCAGCCGCTGTGGGCGCGCACTTGACCATTCCACGGTCCCCACGGTGGCCCAGGAAAGAGGGCCTTTCCCTGACAGGACCCGCACCTGCTCAGACAAGCCTGTTTCTCACCCCACAGCCAGGGCTCAGGTGCCATGTAGGGGCAGCGCTGGCTCCCCTTACAATGTTCTGTCTAAGGAAAAGGGCCACTACCCACTCACCTCTCATGGCAGATCCTTGAACTGCTCTCTTGATTCCTCCTCTTCTCTCACCACTGCGTCCTGCCTGATGAATGCATTGCTCATTCTCCCTGAATATATATATTCTTTTCAAGTTGAAACAAGCGAGGGGCCATTTAGTCATGAGAATTCCATGGTACCTTCTACTGTTTGTAGATCAAGACCTGTCTCTAGATTTGTCTTTGTCTTTCCCTGGTGGCTCAGACGGTAAAGAACTTGCCTGCAATGCAGGAGACTCGGATTCGATCCCTGAGTCAGGAAGGTCCCTTGCAGAAAGGAATGGTTACCCACTCCAGTATTCTTGCTGGAATAATTCCATGGACAGGTGAGCCTGGTGGGCTACAATCTATGGAATCACAGAGTCTGACAGAACTGAGCGACTAACACCTTCACTTTTCACTTTTTTAAATATAAATTTATTTATTTTAATTGGAGGTTAATTACTTTACAATATTGTATTCGTTTTGCCATACATCAACATGAATCCGCCACAGGTATACACGTGCTCCACTTTTCACTTTGATGTCTGTAAACCAAAGGCTTTGCCTAGAGTCTGCCACACTGAAGATGCTCTCTAATTTTCAGTGGAGGAAGGAAGCAAAGAATTCGTTTTAATATATTTTGAAAAATCTTGAGTATCTTAATAACATGTATTGCAATGAACATTTGGGGGGACACATTTGATAAGAGGTTTTTATCTTTTCTGTCTTCTTTTCATACTTGAAACTGTACCTTACTAAACTCCTTAATATATAGCAAAGCTCTATGAATTCATAAAGAAAAGACCAATGACCAGCAACCCAGTAGAAAAATGGTAGAACATTGTTCATCAAAAGACAATGTTTCTCAAATATACGAGAAAATGTTTCACCTCATTGACAATAACAGAAGTGCAAATTATAATTACAATAATATACTGTTTCTCATCAATCATATTGGCAAAGAACAAGAAGTTTGGAAACAAATTGGAATAGAGAAGAGGTGGGAAAACTGGCATTCTTATACATTGTTGGTGGCTTATCTCTTTTGGAGGATAACCTATATCTCTTTTGGAGGACAGTCAAAGATATGAAAGAGACTTGGAGACTTACTTGTATGAGCCTGTCTTAGAGGGTATTTAAAACACAACACATATTCTTAGAAATGCTCCAACTTCTCAGACTTACACACTTGGACTCTAAGATGGGCCACCATGTTAGTAAAAGACAGTGAAAAAAGCCCATTGGTTGGCTTAGCAATTTCCAATTCTGAAATGGCTTTAGTGAGGGTAGATGGCTTATCCTCCAGATTTGAAGAACAAGCTTCCAAGACACCCTTAACTACACATTCTCCTGTGAGAGTCACAATCTATTTTACTGGGTAAATCCATAATAAATGCTGTAAAGATACTGCTACTACTATTACAGATAATGTTGCTTTTCATTGAGGAGACTGTATCTGAATCCACACAAAAGCATGATGTGGAACAGCACTCTTGATATTCAAGAAACATCTAAAGAGCAGAAATGATAGCTGTTGAAAATAATGATTATGGGAGACAGGCTTTCTATTTTTAGGCATCTTTTTTGTTTTAGGGTGGTCCCAGATTTTGGCCCTTCCATTGGAAGAAACAAAGAACAATGAGATAGTTCTCATGATCATACTGTTAACTGAATTCATATATGAATTCAAATGTACTTTGTTCTGAAAATAATTCAACTTCTTTTCTACTGCAATTTTTTCTATTGAACTTTCTGGGAATGTTTATTTTTCCCAATCCTTTAACTTATTTTTTATTTCCTAAGTTGTATATGCTCATAGTAGAAAAAATAGTAAATATAAGAAAAATTATTAGGAAAAGTATAGAATATCCTGGGGCTTCCCTGGTGGCTCAAATGGTAAAGAATCTGCCTGCAATTCAGGAGACCTGAATTTGATCCCTGGGTCGGGAAGATCCCCTGGAGAAGGGGATGGTTACCTACTCCAGTATTCTTGCCTGGAGAATTCCATGGACAGAGAAGCCTGTTGGGCTACAGTCCATGGGGTCACAAAGAATCAGACATGACTGAGTGACTGGCACACACACACACATACTGTATCCTAACACTGATAAATACCACTAATATTTTGGTACATAATCTTCCAGACTTGTATCAGTGCCAACCTGTGTGTATAAACACACACACACACACACACATATATCTTACCAAAAACATTTCATTATATTTATTTCATTGTAATCAGTTACCTTTGCAGCAGCTGGAACATGCTATTATATTTCTTATTCTTAAAACATTCTTGGGAACCTATTTCAATACAATAAAGGCCATATACAACAAACCCATAGCAAACATCATTCTCAATGGTGAAAAATTGAAAATAAATATTGTAAAAATGAATATACTACCAAAGCAACCTACAGATTTAAAATTAAATTATCAGTGACATTTTCCACAGAACAAGCACAAAAAATGTTACAATTTGTCTGGAAACATGAAAGGGTGGACGTGAGAGGAGTTCCGAGGATTTAAGGTGGATAGATTTAAGATAGACTTTGGAGTTTGGGGCAGGAGTGGGGAGGTGCCTGTCTGGGACTTCCTGTCAACCCAAGAGATGTGGAAATTCGGTCTTACATCTGGAGCACTGGACAAAAATATTGTCCATGTTGCTCCTGGAAACAGATCATATAAATCTGTAATGATAGAAAACTTGGCTAGAAACTACATATCACATTCAGGATAAGAGTACCCCTGGCAAAGTGAGAAGGGAGTGGAAATGGGGTGAAGCTTAAGAAAACCTGAATTTTTCTGTAATGTTTTTATTCCTTAAAAAAAAAAAAAACAAAGTAAATATACCTAAATATCAACATCCAAATCAGAGTGGCAGAAACACTGGTGTTTATTATATTTAATGCCTGGGACATTGTAGGTACTCAGTGAATGTCATTTGTTGAATGAGCTTGTTTTTCTGTTTTACAAGTTCACCCAACAAATATACAAAACTCTCAGGTTTGCACCCCATGCTACAAGAGCATAGAAAAATAAATGAAGAGATGTGGAGGAGGTGGGGAGAAGGCAATGGCACCCCACTCCAGTACTCTTGCCTAGAAAATCCCATGGATGGAGGAGCCTGGAAGGCTGCAGTCCATGGGATCACTGAGGGTCGGACACGACTGAGCGACTTCACTTTCACTTTTCACTTTCTTGCATTGGAGAAGGAAATGGCAACCCACTCCAGTGTTCTTGCCTGGAGAATCCCAGGGACGGGGGAACCTGGTGGGCTGCCATCTATGGGGTCGCACAGAGTCGGACACGACTGAAGTGACTTAGCAGGAGGAGGTGGAAGAGATGTGGAAGAAATGCTTGAGGAGAGAGTGATTGACGATCTATGTAGATCTCTACCACAATACAAGAGCCATATAGAAAACATGGAGTACAAGCTGAAGATATAGTCCTATCTCCATTTTATCTTAACATTCTAAGGTTCTGGGTGAATATACAGAAAATCACCTTGAAGACCGAGTTCTTCAAGTAACTACCAGATCCTCACTTTTCTCCCCAACACAGACACTGGGTGGTGCTGCTGTCCAAAAATTCTGCTCTATCCTGGGCTTATTACTTCAATCTAAAGATGGGTGTTTATCTAAGCAACTACTGTGGATCAAGCAAAATGATCAGGATTGGAGAAAATCAAGATGAATAACCTCAGCAGTTTCTCTGATTACCCTAAACTGACTGTTACCATGTTCACTGCCTGAAAATCAGAAAATATAACTTACACAGGATCCCAACACTGTCACAGAAATGCTCAGCTGAGAGTGAATGACCCCAAACTGCCCACCCTCTTCATGAACATCCCTCCTTCATGACCTCGAAGAATTAGAACAGACAACACTGAACATTGCTTCCAAATCACTGTTTGGTTGTCACAACGTATAGCTCCTATGGCTATAAAAAGCAGGGAGTACCTGATTAAGGCTCCTTCAGCTTGGATCTCGGAGCTTCAGACAGATACAAGCTAACTGGGTAAGATGTATCTACTTATTGTAAAGGCCCCTACTATCATGGAGGAGTGAGCATACTTAGTTGGAAGGGAAGTGGACCCTCAGTATGGACGTAGTGGGAGAAACGGGGGAAGTAGGCCAGCCATCAATCCCTGGAGGAATCAGAGTGAGTTTGAATGGGGCCTGGGGAGGCAAATCTGGTATGACCTTATTAAACCCTGATAGCTCAGTTAGTAAAGAATCAGCCTGCAGTGCAGGAGACCCCGGTTAGATTCCTGGCTCCGAAAGATCCCCTGGAGAAGGGATAGGCTACCCACCCCAGTATTCCTGGGTTTCCCTTGTGGCTCAGCTGGTAAAGAATCCACCTACAATGTGGGAGACCTGGGTTTGATCCTTGGCTTGGAAAGATCCCCTGGAGAAGGGAAAGGCTACCCTTTCCAGTATTCTGGCCTAGAGAATTCCATGGACTACAGTCCATGGGGTCACAAAGAGTCGGACACGATTGAGCGACTTTCATTTTTACTGGGGAAGCGAATCTGGTATGACACTATTAACACCAGGTTGCAGGGGTGAAGTCCTGAGTAGAGGAGAGATAGTGGACTCAGGCCAGCAAGGCTAAAGCGGTGGGAGGGGCAAGGAGGCGGATCTAGGATTCCGTGACCGATCGGAGATTGTTGGGGCGGGCTTGGGGGGGCGGGGCCTGCCACGCAACTTATAACCGCAGGAGCTCCTCACCGTAACGCTAAGCTCGTCCAGAGTGTGAAGCGGTGTACCTTGCTCTGGTCTTCAGGTCTTCGGGTGAGGATGTGCCGCCCCGCTAGAGCTAGAGGGCTGCGGGGAGAGGAGGGCGTGGTGGCCGCGGGGCTGGCGAATCCGGCCTGCACGAATTGGAAGGGCGGAGGTTGGAGGCGCGACTTGTAGCGGCGCCTCCTGGCGAGTGCATGCTTTTGTCTTCGCAGCGCCGCCCTCTGAGCTGGATTCGGATCCTCCCCGGGTCGGTCCCTGGCAGGTCCGGAGGCAGGAGCCCCAAGAGCGGCCGTTCGATGAGGCTGTAGGTCCGATGCTGAGGGGACGAGGAGTTTGGGACTCGGAATGAGCACTCTGGGGCTGGCCCTTTGCTCCCTCCGCTCCTGTGACTGTTCGGTTGGACTGAGCTCCCAACAATGATGATAGTTATTTTAAAATGTAAGCAAATTTCTGCTAACAACGTGGCTTATTGCCCAGCCCTGTTATTATTTGAAGTCCTTATTTTCTGCCCTCTGGAGATTGGCTAGCAATCACTTGTCAAGGAGGGTCCTAGGGTGACCCCGACGGAGACAAGGCATATTCGGGATGCTTGGCTGTTTGGGGGCTTCTCCATTCTAGTCTAGGCACTAGACATGCCTTACTCCACCGGGTGAGACCAGACACGCGCAGGAGAGCTGTGCTTTCCGGGCTCAGAGGTCTCCTATTGTCTCCTCTGGACAAACCCAGAAGAATCACTGGGCACCTCACCTCCTAGCGTCATGTCCTCCTCTCTCCTCCTGAGGAGAGAGCATAGTGAAATAAAAATCAACTCTGTTTGGCTTATCCCATTCTGCTGAAGTTCCTGGTTTGATCATAATTAGCTGTGCTGTCTTACAGCATTTACAAACCAGTCCCACAAGAAGCTATTGTGAGGCATGTCATTAGCTATGATGGGATTAAATCCCCCCTTCCTTTATTGCAGCACCTTGATCTATTATCTTTGGGCAAATGAAATGGAAAGAAACTAGTACAATTTAGTTCAGTTCAGTCGCTCAGTCGTGTCCAACTCTTTGCGACCCCATGGACTGCAGCATGCCAGGCCTCCCTGTCCATCACCAACTCCCGGAGTTTACTCAAACTCATGCCCATTGCGTTGGTGATGCCAGCCAACCATCTCATCCTCTGTCGTCCCCTTCTCCTCCTGCCTTCAATCATTCCCAGCATCAGGGTCTTTTCAAATGAGTCAGTTCTTTGCATCAGGTGGCCAAAGTATTGGAGTTTCAGCTTTAGCAGTACTCCTTCCAAGGAATATTCAGAACTGATCTCCTTTAGGATGGACTGGTTGGATCTCCTTGCAGTCCAAGGGACTCTGAAGAGTCTCCTCCAATACCACAGTTCAAAAGCAACAATTCTTCAGCCCTCAGCTTTCTTTATATCCAACTCTCACATCCATATATGACTAATGGAAAAACCATAGCTTTGACTAGATGGACCTTTGCTGGCAAAGTAATGGCTCTTCTTAAAAAAAATGCAGTACAGCTTATGCCACCCTTTATTGTGTGCTGCTCCCTAACCTCAATAAAAATGCCATATAATGTGAAGGTGTTCAAATAGTGCTATCTCCTGTTACAGATTCATTAGCTGGTTAAGCCTAGTCAGTTTTTCTTCTATCTCTATTTGCTCTTGTACTTTTATCCCTTGCTCCAACTGACCTTGCTTGTGATTTTTAAGAGAGTCAGACATATCAACTCTGGGTTTTAGAGCATCTTGATTTCTAGTGCATCCTGATTCAGTGATTTTTACTGACTATTGGAAATAGGGTAATGACGTGCAATTCAAAAGCATTTTGATAAAAACATGACTTTCCTAAGATGTGTGCTGTTTTCTTGTTGAAAATCAGAAGGTAAAATCCATATTGATATTAAACTTGAGAATTTGGGGTTGTGATCCATTAGCATGATAATAGTTTTGCCAGTTAAGTTTAAAAAAAGTTTTTTTCAGTCTTTCTTTTAGCCAAGATGAGTGATAAACCAGACTTGTCTGAAGTAGAGAAGTTTGACAAGTCAAAACTGAAGAAAACTAAAACTAAAGGAAAAAATACTCTCCCCTCAAAGGAAAGTAAGTCATGGGGCAATGTGGGGGGGTGGCTCTAGTGAAGAAAAGCATTGGTGAGCATTCACAGGTTCAGTAAATAAACTCTCCTAGTAAATTTGGCCACAGAGTAAGCAATAATTCAGTACACTGAATTTAATGCAACAAATAAAAATATCAAACTGTCTAAGTACCTGGCTTTTATAAATGGTTTTTACATGATAAACTCAAGAAGTAATAGGGGAATAAAAAACTATTTTCTTGTTGGAAAATCACTAAAAATCACATTGCAATCAATTTTGGAATATTATACCTAGCACTCAAAAAATCTTAGTTTTGTCACTCATATGGTTATTTGGAATTTTCTGCATCTAACAACTTAGTTCCATGATCTCATTTCTGAAGAACTATATAAGCTCTGCAGTTTGGCTTTCTGTACCTGACAGTGAGGCAGAGAACAAGTTTAGATATTCAGTTCACTCAGGGCTCCCAGACTCAAGGGATCAGTTTTGCCTTTGAGATTTACAGACTGATGGAGAAACTCTAGGAGAAGGAAATGGCAACCTACTCCAGTGTTCTTGCCTGCAGAATCCCAGGGACGGGGGAGCCTGGTGGGCTGCTGTCTGTGAGGACTGAAGCGACTTAGCAGCAGCAGCAGCAGGAGAAACTAAGCATATTCACAAAACTGAGGGACACTTTTTATCATGTTGCTGTTATTCAATAGTTTCTAAGTTAATCAAAATTGTCTGAAAGGGTATAATTTCCTAACTATATCAGTTCAGTTCAGTCGCTCAGTCATGTCTGACTCTTTGTGACCCTGTGAATTGCAGCACGCCAGGCCTCCCTGACAATCACCAACTCTCGGAATTCACTCAAACTCATGCCACAGAGTCGGTGATGCCATCCAGTCATCTCATCCTCTGTCATCCCCTTCTCCTCCTGCCCCCAATCCCTCCCAGCATCAGAGTCTTTTCCAATGAGTCAGCTCTTCGCATGAGGTGGCCAAAGTGCTGGAGTTTCAGCTTCAGCATCATTCCTTCCAAAGAACATCCAGGGCTGATCTCCTTCAGAATGGACTGGTTGGATCTCCTTGCAATCCAAGGGACTCTCAAGAGTCTTCTCCAACACCACAGTTCAAAAGCATCAATTCTTTGGCACTCAGCTTTTTTCACAGTCCAACTCTCACATCCATACATGACCACAGGAAAAACCATAGCCTTGACTAGATGGACCTTAGTCAGCAAAGTAATGTCTCTGCTTTTGAATATACTATCTAGGTTGGTCATAACTTTTCTTCCAAGGAGTAAGCGTCTTCTAATTTCGTGGCTGCAGCACCATCTGCAGTGATTTTGGAGCCCCCCAAAATAAAGCCTGACACTGTTTCCACTGTTTCCCCATCTATTTCCCATGAAGTGATAGGACCATATTCCATGATCTTCGTTTTCTGACTGTTGAGCTTTAAGCCAACTTTTTCACTCTCCTCTTTCACTTTCATCAAGAATAGTCACATGAAAAAGGCTCTTCTCTGTCCAGGTGAGGTGGTCATGACTTGCTTTTTTCCATAGTTGGAGTTAGAGTTTGAGAACCTTTGAAGAGGAGGTCATGTTGGCTAGTATTCTTATCTCGAAGATGAGGAAATGAAAACCTGGTAAATAAGGATTGGGATTTAATATTACTCAGCCATTATAAAGAATACATTTGAATCAGTTCTAATGAGGTGGATGAAACTGGAGCCTGTTATACAGAGTGAAGTAAGCCAGAAAGAAAAACACCAATACAGTATACTAACGCATATATATATGTAATTTAGAAAGATGGTAATGATAACCCTATATGCGAGACAGCAAAATAAACACAGATGTATAGAGCAGTCTTTTGGACTCTGTGAGAAAAGATGAGGGTGGGATGATTTGAGAGACTAGCATTGAAACATGTATATTATCATATGTGAAACAGATCGCCAGTCCAGGTTCGATGCATGGGACAGGGTGCTCAGGGCTGGTGCACTGGGATGACCCTGAGGGATGGGATGGAGAGGGAGATAGGAGGGGGGTTCACGATGGGGAACACATGTACATTCATGGCTGATTCATGTCAATATGGCAAAACCACTACAATATTGTAAAGTAATTAGCCTCCAATTAAAATAAATAAATTAAAAAAAATAAACTGTATTCTCTTGTTTTCTGAAAGTGTTTTTCAATTTAATGAGAGGAGACCCCCAAGACTGGGATTGGATAGAGAAGGGGGCAAGAGACATTAACACCCACTTTGCTTAGCACATCACATCTTCTGTTGAACATCAGCTCAGAAATCTAATATCTTCTGATGAGCTGCAGCACTGAACCTCTGGTCTATTTCTTGTCTTGAACAGAATCCACTGTCTTATGAACCAACCATTTTTGGTGTTCATGGTGAGAACAAGGAATATATGTAAATGGGAGTGACCCAATCCCTGCCCATATGCAGTATTTTATCACTTTCAGTTTATAAAAGTCAGTCACTTATAATCCCACCAATTAGAAGCATTAGCATTTGGGTGCATAATCACCCATACTCTGGTATACTACAGGCATAACTCAGGGCTATTGTGAGTTTGGTTCCAGACCACTGCAATAACGCAAATATTGCAATAGAATGAGTCACACAAAGTTTTTGGTTACCCAGTGCATATGTTATGTTTATGTTTAAGTTATGTTTACACTATACAATCAACCCTTGAACAACATGAGTTTGAATTGTGAGTCCACTTACACACAGATTTTTTTCAATAAATATGTGGGAAAAATGTTTTAAGATTTGCCATAATTTGAGAAACTCACAAACCACATAACCTAGAAATATCAAAAAAAATTTTTTTAATTCACTATGTCTCGAATGCATTAAAATATGTGTAAATATAATGTAGAATATATGTCTTAATCAACCGTTACCAGCAAGTCTTCCAGTCCACAGTAGGCTATTAGTAGTTAAGTTTTGGGGGAATCAAAAGTTATACATGGATTTTTGACTGTGCAGGGGTTAGTGTCACTAATTCCTGCATGTTTCAAAGGACAATTATACTGTAGTCTATTAAGTGTGCAATAGCATTATGTCTAAAAAGCAATGTATATACCTTAAGAAAAAAAAAACACTTTATTGCTAAAAAGTGTTAGTCACCATCTGAGCCTTCAGTGAGTCATAATCTCTATTCTGGTGGAGAGTTTGAAATATTGCAAGAATTACTGTAATGTGCAGGGAAATGAAATGAACCAATTACCAAGGTGCGACACAGAGATACAAAGTGATCAAATGCTGTTGGAAAAACATGGAGGTAACATACTGTCTTACACAAGGTTGCCACAAACCTTCAATTAGCAGAAATAAAAAATAACATCAAAAAACCCAGCACAATAAAATGAGGTACATCTGTATGTATCTTTTCCTACAAGAAAGGGATTATGCTGTTCAGACCTATTTGAAACATCGTGTTATCTTACCACTCCTCTTTTTTAAAATTAATTAATTTATTTTATTGGAGGCTAATTACTTTACAATATTGTAGTGGCTTTTGACATATATCAACACGAATCAGCCATGGGTATGCACGTGTCCCCCATCCCGAACCCCCTCCCACATCCCTCCCCACCCCATCCCTCAGGGTCGTCCCAGTGCACCGGCCCTGAGTGCCCTGTCTCATGTATCGAATCTGGACTAGCGATCTATTTCACACATGGTAATATACACGTTTCAATGCTATTCTTTCAAATCATCCTACCCTCGCCTTCTCCCACAGAGTCCAAAAGTCTGTTCTTTATCTCTGTGTCCCTTTTGCTGTCTTGCATATAAGGTCATCATTACCATCTTTCTAAATTCCATATATATGCATTAATATACTGTATTGGCTTACCACTCCTTTCTAATGGACTACCCTCCACGGGAATTTGAAGCTGTTTTCTTTACTAGAGCATAAACTTCCACAAGCAAAACAGTAGATATGAAGTGATGCAATCATAGGTCTTAGTGTTGCTGGAGGATTTGAGACTTGGAAGAAACCATGTTGGCCACCAAGACCTAACCTCTTACTTGAAATAATTATCCTATAGAGCTGTTCAATCCCTTGTGGTGACCTGCTGCTTATACTGTGCCCAAATCTGCCTCCCTGTAGCTTCGATCAAATAGACCTAGGACAATATGTTGGAGACTCACACAGCAGGTAATCTCTGCTTCAGTGTTTGAAGATAGATGTTGTGTGCCTGCTCCTGTACCTCTAAGTCTTCTCCTAATGACATTTCTCAGATCCTTTGGACCCAAGTTGCATGCATGGGCAACAACCCTGGTTGCCAATATGCTCAAATTTGCTTATCAGATCTCTTTGGATCCTAATCCCTTCACACAACACATTACTCTCTTTCTAGTACTGCCACTTGCAAATTTGAGAAAGATACTGTATATCCATGACAAATTGAGCAAACTCTGCATTTGTGCATTAATCACAGATTAGGCCCATTTCAAAGGGCTTAAGTTCAGCTGCATCTGATAACCATTCTTTTCATTAATGTACTGATTCTACCCTGGGCAGTGTAAGTACTAAATTGAGGGGGAGCAGATGAGAGGTGTGTGGCAGGAGATGAAAGACCTGGAGCTTCTAAGTGAATACTCATACAAATATGAGAAAAATGATGGCCAAAATGGAGTAGTTTTACCCTGCCTTTCTTAAATATATAATATGGGGTACTCATCTAGTTACTAGATTTACTTGCCTACCCAAGTGTGATAATGTTTTCCCAGTAAGTTCACTATAAGCATTGAGATTTAGGGCCTGAATCAATTTATTAATTGCAAAATTGGAAGAATGGTGTCATCCAGATTGCAATACACATCATTCCTGACTTCCTTCTCCCTCATAAGAAGACCCACTAGCAATCACCCATAGCCAAGACAGCACTGTGAAAATTCCAGAACATAGGAATGAGGGATGAGGTTGAAGTCTCCCTTGGACCACAGGGACTGAGAAGCACTGCATATTAGAAAGGTGAGAGGAGCGACTGCACTCTGATCACACTGCCTCCCTCTCAAGCTGATAAAGCGCTGCACCGAGGGACCTCTTGGACTTACAATTTCTCCACTGTGAAAAATAACAAAAGGTGGGATGTCCAGCTTCTCACTGTTGTACAAAATTTCTCAGGAAGCTTCACAGGGGCTGCACCTCCCAGGGATCACTGGGAAAATCTGCAGGGTTTGACCACTGGGGGACAGGTAGAGATGGAAAAGAGGAGCAGGGCTTTCAAAGGTTAGCACTCAGATCTAGGCAGACTGCAATCCGGCTAATGATGGTGATGGAACAGACATCGTGGCCAGTAACTCTGCCTATCTGCAGAGCGAAACTGGTGGCCACCTCTAGCAAGGTACCTTAGTTGGCATTTCTGCCTGACTTTGGTCCTCAGCCAATGAACCACATGGCTGTGGAACCCTTTTTATGGGCAGAGAAATAACTTCACAGCCCTACCCAACTGCTGAGGATAACCTCTAGTCCTATCTAACCAGAAAGCCTGGCCAGAGAGCCCAGCCAGCAGTGGGGCCCATCTTACAGCCCGTCTTACAGCCCTGCTTGGACACAGAGTCAAGTATGGGTCAACACACAGAAATAAATACATGATACACCACATTAACAAAATGAAGGATAAAAGTCACATGATCATCTCAATAGATGCATAAAAGCATTTAAAAATTCAAATCTTTTTCAAGATAAAAGCTCTCAACAAATTAGGTATAGAATAACTGTAACTCAACATAATAAAGACCATATTTAACAAGCCCACAGCTAACATCATACTCAACGGCATAAAGCTGAAAGCTCTTCCATAAGATGAGGAACAAGACAGGCTGCACACTCTCATCATTGTACTGGAAGCTTTAGCTAATGCACAAGACAAGGAAAAAATAGTAGGCATGCAGATTGGGAAAAAGACATAAAACTATCTTTTGTTCATACATGATAATAATATATGTACAAAATCTGAAGGAATCAACAAACTCCTAAACAACTGCAGGATATAAATACATATGAATGAACTGCTTTCTTATATATCCCAATGGTGTAGCAAAGAGTCAGACGTGACTGAACAACAACCTTGGAAGACAGTTTCTTCTAAACTAAACGTACTTATACCATATCATCCAGTAAACATATGCCTTGGTATTTACCCAAAGAAGTTGAAAAGAATATTACACACAAAACTCCTCACATGAATGTTTATAGCAAATTTATTAATAATTGCCATAACTTGGAAACAACCATGATGGCCTTCAGGTGGTGAAAGGATAAATGCACTTTGGTACATCTCAACAATGGAATATTATTCACAGCTAAAAGCTAGTGAGCTATCAAGCCATGGAAAGAAATGGATGGCACTTAAATCCATATTACTAAGTAAAAGAAGTCAGTCTGAAAAGACTAATTGCTAGGTAATTCCAACTATATGACACTCTGGAAAAGGGAAAACTATGGAGACAATAAAAGACCAATGGCTGCCAGGGGTTAGGTGGAAGAGAGGGATCCTGTGAAACACAGAGGAGTTTTAGGGTGCAACTACCTTGTGTGATATTATATTGGTGGGCACATGTTGATATTGTTATTGTTGTGTAGTCGCTAAGTCATGTCTGACTCTTGTGACCCCATGGACTGTATCTCACCTTGTACAAAACCATGGAATGTACAACACCAAGAGTGAATCCTAATGTAAACTATGGATTCTGGCTGATAATGATGTGTCTCATCAATTGTAACAAATGTACCACTCTCATGCGGGATGCTGATAAGGGGAGAGGCTAGACATGAATAGGGACTGGGGGCATATTGTAACTTCTGCTCAATTTTGCTGTGAACCTAAAAGTCCTCTATAAAATATACTCTATTTTTAAAATGACAGTTTAACTTAAACAAATTTAGTACTAACAGAATTTGAAGCATCACCGAGAAGAATCTTTTATTTATTTATTTATTTATTTTACTTTACAATATTGTATTGGTCTTCCCATACTTCAAAATGAATGCACCACAGGTGTTAGACACTGCAATTTTGTGAGGGGAAAAAAATCTGTGTCATTCTGGATAATTTCTCTTAGAAGCCAAGTAGAAATCTTATTTTTAAAAAGATAAATCAATTTCTGGTTGATTCATGCTTTATGAATGTAAAATTTGATGTTCAAATGGAGAAAAATATAATTAATCATTTCTTCCAAGTTTTGTGTGACAGCATTTTGTTTCAAAGTTGATATTACTGAGGCAAATATCAAGAGAAGATGAGGAAGACCTTCAGATTTAGCATTTTTAAATATTATACACTCTCCAACTAAGCAGAAACTTAACTGGTCAAGACCCTTCACATCCTTTTGGACCCAGAGGGTAGTTGGAGTTTCCTTAGACTGGAAAGCTCTTGGACCTCTCCTCTATAACTGTTGTGCAAGATATCCACACTTCATATTGACCCTAACAAGGCAAAGGATGAGAATTTGGTCGAATTATAGTTTTGTTTTATGAAGTAAAGTTAGTGGGTAAAAAAACAGTCATCAGGCTAAAAGAGCAGGATAGAATAGTGCAGAGTGGCAGTGGTGGTTTAGTCACTAAGTCATATCTGACTCTCTGCCACCCCATGGACTGTAGCCCGCCAGGCTCCTCTGTCCATGTAATTCCCCAGGCAAGAATACTGGAATGGGTAGCCATTTCCTTTTCTAGGGGATCTTCCTGACTCAGGGATCAAACCCGAGTCTCCTTCATTACAGCAGATTCTTTACTGACCGAGCCACCAGAGAAGTCCCTATTGCAGGATAGAAACATCTTAAAAAAAAAAAAATTTCCCCAAATTTGGAAATGAGTCAATCCAGGGCCCTCAAATCACTGTAACTAACTGGCCAGTAGAGTGAAAAAGTAAACTAGTACCAATGAGTGAGCACCCCAAGGGCCCTTAGAGTCATCTATTCTAGCACCCACACATTCTAGGTGACCTCCAAGGCTCACAATTGGATTGTGATGAAGAAGCCAGGAAAACAGTCGGAAGAACCAAACCAAAACCTAGCCTCCCTCTGAGACTTATGATCTGGCCCCTTCACCGCAAAGTTTTTATAACCAGCCCTTTAAAATGATGCTTGCTTTCTATATTTGTAAAATGGAAGTTTGACAGCCTATTTGTCTACATTGCAAGGAGGATTGACTTAAACAAAAGGCAGGGGCGGGGTGGGGGGGGGAACCCTGAAAACATAATTTTGGATTTCTGTAGCCCTGTTGGTTTTTCATTTCAAACGTTACAGGAGCTTGAGGTGAAACAAAAAATAATGCTCCTTTTCCTTTCTAAATTGTTATTTAAATGTTTTTCCCCCACTGGGCAGAGAGGATAGTAGCTTTGGACAGTTCTTGCCTGGAGGGGAGGCACAGGACTTGAGAAGATTAATTGAAAACTCTCTTCCTGGAGAATCTCAGCTGCGTACCTGCTCTATCACCAGAGGTTGCATCCCCACTCGTCTTGCTGCGCTCTCGGTTCCCATGGTACCCTGGGCACAGGACCCTTTATGTTACCTGGGCACCCTTTGTTTTCACGTTTCGGACTGTTCTACCTGGAGTCATGGGCGGGGGGGTATGCTGAGTTGGTCTCATCATCTCCACAGTTGTGGCCAGCCCCTTCCTGCGGATCTCCCCTCCTGTCCCGGCCCCCATGGTATGCCCCAGGACGGCACTGGCGAGGCAGAGGGGCCTCACTAACACACACAACCGTGGGGCAGCTGGTCGAGGACTGGGCTGAGGGGAGGGGCTGGAGTCCCGAGGGCTGTGGGGGTGTCTTGCTGCCTGAGTCCAGCTGCCAGGCCTCTTCAGAACCAAAGGCAAGTCTGGGGCAGAAGTTAAGGAGGAAGGGGGTTATTCCCAGACTAATTAAAGACAACGGAGTTTGAGGAAGTCTCTTGAAGTTACTGTCCGTCTCTGGGCCTTGATTTTCTCTCCTTCTTACCCAATGCTGACTTTCTTGAATGTCAGGAAAGGCGACTCTGCTAGGCTCACTGTTCTCCTCCCTCAAGGCTATCTGAGAAACCTAGCTTTCCCAGAGGAGACCCTGGAAGCCCTTGTCCCCAGCCTCAACTCGGAGCCACAGACTCAGTCCAAGCACACACTGGCCACTGAAGAGCCCTCCTGGCTGCCTCCCTGTATCAGAGCCAAATCTTCCACCACTAACAGCTTGCCTCTTCTTTTTGCCCCAATTCCAGATACCATCAAGATGCCCAAGACGGAAAAAACTGAGCTCCAGAATGATTCCAATGAAGCAGAGAGTGGAGCCCCTAAGCCTGAAACACCAGAGCAGACCCAAGAAAACCGGAGCTTCTGTTTAGATGACCACTCTGCTGGTAGGTCTGGAATTCCATCATCATTTCCTTGGGTAGTGCTCGATAGCAGCTAGGTTAAAGGAATAGATAGCATGTGGTTTAAGTGCCTTTAAGGAGCATAGAAGGCTCTCACAACCTTATGTTTTTCACTCCTCATCCTTCTGCTAACTCCTCTTTCCTATTCTTTTTCTTGTCTTTTTCCCCCTCTAATCTTTACATATTGGACGTAGGTCCCCGATTGTCAAGTGAAATTAAAAGATATTTTAACTCTAGAGAAAGAGGCCAACAAAACATAATGACTTGTGTTTGACAAGACTTGAATGTGTGTGAGTTAGTTCAAAACATGGGAAATTGGTGGCATTCTTATATTTTGATTTTATAGATTGTAACTGGTAAATCTAGAATGGATTTGAGAGAATCCTAATTACCTAGTGCTGGAATTGTGTTCTTTCCACTCCCAAAGCACTTTGTTGACATGTTTTAGATCTATAATAACAGATACATGGAAGCATGAGGTCTCTTCCACACCTTGTGGTAGGCATTTATTTGAGACTTTTGTTTGACTAGTCCAATCTCATAGGAACTCAAATTGCAATTCTCTTATGAAAATCGCCAGTGAGTTCAACCAAACATAAATCTGAAGATCTGTCCAAATGTAGTGACTTGATCTAAACTCTTGAAGACAGAAATGAGAGAAACAGTTGGAAGCCACAATATTGTTAAGTTGAGTCATGTAAGTTTTTCTAGTGGCCATTTAGGGTCACTGCTAGTAAACGGAGTGGAACAATTATTAATTCATAGTGTCTCTCAAATAAATGACTTAACGAATTGAATAAATTATATACTTCAACATATGTAGCTTTTTAGTTAGAGTGGAAAGGAGATACGGATTGATGATACTAACTTCTGTTGAAAATTTTTTAAATGAGAAGTAAATGTGCATAAGTAGACCATCTGCTTGGTGAAGTTTTAGGGTTCTTAGATGAGTCTTATATTTTTGGTTGTAAGTAGTTCTTTTTGAATAAATTGTGGAACAGTGTTGAAAGTGAGAGAGAAAATAGTTTTATTTTATATACCAAGTAATAACTGTAACTACTGTGTGTGCTTATTATTATCTCTCTGTAACCAAGTAGTCTGTACAACAATCCCTCTGTATCCACAAGAGATTGGTTCCAGGACTCTTCCTCACCTCGTCCCTCGGGATACCAAAATCCATAGTGCTCAAGTCCCTTATGTAGAATGGTATAGTATTTGCATATGACCTACTTATATCTTCCTGTGTAATATAAATCCTCTCTAGATTACTTATAATACCTAATTCAATATAAAAAACATATGTAAATAGTTACCAGCATAGAACAAAGTCAAGTTTTGCCATTTGGAATTTTCTAAAATTTAAAAAAATATATTTTTTTATCTGCCATGGGTTGAAACTTCAGGTGCAGAGAGCCAACTGTATAATGAACTCAGAAAGTCGTTCCTAAATTCCTATGACAGTGTGTAATAAAGTTCTTACCAATCTTGAAGTAAATAAAGCAAAAATATCATAGGTTTTAAAAATAAATTGATGCAACTTAAAGATTCCTGCTGAATTCTATTTTTTGAGATGTTAAAATATAATTTTTTTCACAAAATAATTATTTGGATTATGGTAAGGTGTGTTTTTTGTCACAACACCCATATGTGGAAAAATTAAAATTGGCATATTACTGTCACTCATTTTGTGTGTGTGAAATTTGATTGGTTTGTGGAATCCTAAGATTTTGGAATAATGTTTTAAGAATGGTTCAGCTTTAGACCATATACTAATACTTACGGTGTTGTCTGTAAGGAGACTGTCATTTTATGTCTCTTCCTCTCTCATCAGAGGTAGAAAAAGGATTTAGGAACCATTTTCTTAGTTCATTACACAGTTGGCTCTCTGCACCTGAAGTTTCAACCAATGGCAGATTAAAAAAAATTTTTTTTTTAATCTGTAGATAAAACAGTAAGTATAAAAAGTAAATTCTAGCTAAAGGTTTATTTTATAAACCACAACTTATTCATTTTTTCTTTGCTATATTTCATTTATTGTTTTGACAGTTTAGGCAAAAGTTTTTGAAAGAAGCTTCACTTTTTGTCTTTCATAAGGTAGCTTCTCCTTATATCTGACTTCTCTGCAAGTTTCTAGAGCTATTGAACAGCAAAGAGTTCAGAAAACCTCAAATACCATAATGATCGAATGAATCTGTTTACGATCTGTTTGATAAATCTAAATTTGAGGAAGTTATTTGGCTGAGTGGATCTCTGATGAAAAGAAATTCTATTTGTGTGGGTTCCCTGTTTACTGATCTCTATGCTTTTTTCCAGCAAGCCGACCTGAAGTACTTTCTGTCACAGATCTGACAGAGACAGTTAACGAAATTTCTAAGCTTAGCATTGCTCATGAAATCGTGGTAAATCAAGATTTTTACATGGGAAATGGTGTATTACCTCCCAACAGGTATCAACTCTGTTTTTTCCATTTTATTCCTCCTGGCATATGTACATAGCACAAATGACTTTGGATCAGGTTTGAAGCACTTTTATTAATACAGTTAATGTTTTAGTATGTCTTAAATGGTACCAACAAACAAAACAGAGGAGTAGTCTGTGTAATTATTAGTTTTACAGACTGAAAGCAGAAAAATTTTATCTAAGCAGGGAATAAATTAATGAAATTATTGTCAGAACTTTCATTTTGGTGTCTCATTTAACAGTGAAACACAGTGAATTCCACATCTTCTTAGACAGCTTTGGAGAAAGTCGCTCCTAGTAGTTATTCTCTTAACTGTCTATAGATTGATCAAGTACAAATGAAATTATTTCTTTTCTAATAGTGATATTGCCAACTCTTCATGGGATAAGAGCTTTCAGGGAACATTTCTGCTTCATAATAAGCTTAACAAAAATTCTGTGAACCAAGATCAAAACCCATTAATAAACACTGCCCCTCTAAAATCACACTTTATTCTGGTTCTTATTAATTGTATTGATATTGCAATACATACATGAATCATCAGGGAGTATGATTTGAATACTTCTGCTGCTGCTAAGTCGCTTCAGTCGTGTCTGACTCTGTGCGACCCCATAGACGGCAGCCCACCAGGCTTCCCCATCCCTGGGATTCTCCACAGGAGTGGGTTGCCATTGCCTTTTCTCCCAGATATCTTAGGGAAATGATCATGTCATTATGATCATATTTTTTTCTTAGAAATATCACTGGTCTTAGCAAGAATATGTGGCATTGTGGCAGAAGACTTTGATTGGGGGCCAGAATACCTTTACTGCTGCTGCTGCTAAGTTGCTTCAGTTGTGTCCAACCCTGCGACTCCATAGATGGCAGCCCACCAGGCTCCCCCGTCCCTGGAATTCTCCAGGCAAGAACACTGGAGTGGGTTGCCATTTCCTTCTCCAAAGCATGAAAGCAAAAAGTGAAAGTGAAGTCGCTCAGTTGTGTCCTACTCCTAGCGATCCCATGGACTGCAGCCCACCAGCCTCCTCCATCCATGGGATTTTCCAGGCAAGAGTACTGGAGTGGGGTGCCATTGCCTTTTCCTTACTAGACTATTGCAATAGTCCAGCTAGGAAATGATGGCAGGAGGAGATGGATTCCAGACATATTTAGGAATCAAAATCTCTGTAATTTGGGGACCAAGTGCATTAAAAGGATGAAGAGAAGTAATTATTATGCATTAGATAAATAATAGTTGGTGACATCTCACAAATGGAATTGGTGTGTTGGGGAAGGAACTTTGACTTTTTTCATTTACCTCTGTATTGCTTGTAAAATTTTCAACAAAAGCATGCATTACTATTCTATTTTTAATGGGAAAAATGTAAACTTTATGATTTGTTTGAAAAGACACAGGTTTGAGAAGGGAAGATAATGAGATGGAGGTGCACATAAGATTTTCAAGTGTTATCAAGAATGAAAATCCTTTCTTGGATTTTAAGGCTGAAGGGAAAAGATCATCTAGTTCAAAGATATAAGTCTACAGGTATTAAAACCAAGGCATACATTTAAGTCAGATGAAGAACCAGAGCTAGAACTCAGGGCCTCAAATGCAACTTCTTGGTTCTTCTTACTAGAAGGAGAGCTTTTCTGGAACCATGAGGAATCCTTCTGAGAGAAATTGACCAGTGCCTTTGCATCTGAGACTAAACTTAGTTTATTCAACTCTGCTAAAGTCTAAACATAGCTCCTTCCCTATCAACATAATGGTCTTTCATGATGTTAAATGATGTTTGGGATTTAGGAGATTAGGATCCTGTATCAACTCTCTGGGTAAAGAGCAAGTTGCTCATTTAACTGTCTTATAGTCTGGAAGGCAGGATTATGGAGACAATGTACAAGGCTTTTTGGGACCATCTGAAAGTCCAGCTATCAAGTACTCCAGCTGACTTCACTTCTGCACTTGAACTCCTAAAAGAAGTTAAGGAGGTGAGTAACCAACTTCCCATTTGCGGATATTAAATCTTAGCTGTGGCCTGGGGGACCTTTCATTGTGGCGCATGGGCTTCTCTCTAGCTGTGATGCACAGGTCAGCACTTGCATCTCGGGGGCTTAGCTGGCCTGCAGCATGTGGGATCTTAGTTTCTCTGATCAAACCCATGTCCCCTGTATTGCAAGGCGAATTCTTAAATACTGGACCACAGGGAAGTCCTTTAAAAAAAAACCCCAGACCTTTTAATTGTTGATAAATAGGAATTATTTTGGGGCTTCCCAAGTGATGCTAGTGGTAAAGAGCCCATCTGGCAGTGCAGGAGAAGTAAGAGACTCGAGTTTGATCCCTGGGTGGGGAATATGCCCTAGATGAGGGCATGTCAACCCACTCCAGTATTCTTCCCTGGAGAATCCCATGGACAGAGCAGGCTGGTGGGCTACAGTTCATAGGGTAGCAAAGAGTCAGACATGACTTAGCATGCATGCACAAGTTTCTTTTCTACATATGTTCCACTACTTGAACAGATAATATGGAGAAACTTCCATTTTATTTGTACGAGATGAAGCTTGAAAGTTGAGATCTTGCTGTAACAACACAGCATGTCATTCAATTAAACAGATTTTTGCTTGACTCCCATTATGTTTTCTGTGTTTCAGAAGCACATAGATACATAAGAGAGCCTTTGCAACAAGAAACTTATACTTTAGAGTGAAAAGATTATTTCGAGTGACACTTAAAAATTTCTCTGCCTATTTCATCTTTTCCCTTTGTGGTCAAACAATCTAATAATGTCCTTATCCTTTATTAAGAATATCTCACCACCACAAGGCTATATTTAAAATGGATAACCAAGGACCTACTGTATAGCACATGGAACTCTGCTCAATATTATGTGGCTACCTGAATGTGAGGGGAGTTAGGGGAAGAATGGATGCATGTATATGTATGGCTGAGTCCTTTTGCTATTCTCCTGAAACCATCACATTGTTAATTGGCTACCTGAATACAAACTAAAAAGTTTTATAAAAAGAATATCCCATTGCCTTGTGATGGTATGTATTTTATATTTTTTATATCCTGTATTTGTATTTGTCACAGTTATTTTTCTTCCTATCTTTATCTCATTCTGCCAAGAAAAGAGTACAGCACTGCTGTTACTACTAAACCCAGTGAAGCCGTAAATTATAACTGGCTCCTAAACAGAGAGAAATAATATTCTGTATATGCAATTGGGAAACCTAGTTTCTGGAAGACCAATAGACGTAGGCTGGCATGCCTTTGCCTTAAGGAGATTGTTCATCAAAGAGTGTTTGGGGTTCTAAATAATTTGGCTCCATTGATTTTCTTTTCTGGGAAGATATTGCTATCACTGCTATTACCACGCCAGAACAGCCTGAGAAATGAGATTGAAGAAGCCCTGGACATAGATCTCCTCAAGCAGGAAGCAGAGCATGGGGCCCTGGATGTCCCTCGTCTCTCCAAGTACATTCTTAATTTGATGACCCTGCTGTGTGCACCGGTCCGAGATGAAGCAGTGCGAAAACTAAAGAGCATAACAGATCCTGTGCAGTTACTGAGGTGAGAAACTAGATGTACTGTTCCTGAACACTAGATGTAGTATCCTGTCTTAGACACTGTACCAGAAAACTCTGGGCCAGATACTGGGTTATAGCCCCTGGCTTGCCTAGCTCTTCTATACTGAAGAACAGACTAATACCTCTGTTGTTCCTCTCTGGTTTATTGGCTTTTATTTTCAAAGGATGGATTCTCAGAACCCTTTTGATGATCTTCAGATAATTTGGACACTTTCTAAGAAATGATGCTGTTAAGATACTGGCTTCCCCGGTGACGCTAGTGGTAAAGAATCCCCCTGCCAATGTGGGAGATGCAAGAGAAGAGGGTTCGATGCCTGGGTCGGGGTGACCCTGTGGAGAAGGAAATGGCAACCCACTCCAATATTCTTGTCTAGACACTAGAGTACAGTAACTGTTTCTTTGGGATATTTCAAACGGCACTTTGGCAGATAATTTCTTATTTATCCTAACTCAAACCCTGTGGGGGAACAAGAATGAAAATGATCCCTGTTTCACAGATAGAAGAACCAAGACCCAGAGGTAAAGTAATAACCCCAAATGGTTAGAAATTCAACCACCATCATCCCAACTACCCACAGAGAGTTAGAATTTTAGTTGTTTTTCTGAGATGGAGTACCTACAGTGGAAAGAACTCTAGACTGGTAACTAAAAGGCCAGAAGATGTGTCTGTTCCTAGCTCTGATAATAACTCACTCTGTGGCCTTGGGTCCCTGGCTGCAATGTCTGTATTTGTAAATTGAAGTAGGACTGCGGTTTTTAAGGCCATTTTTGACTCTAAGATACTGTGATTTTAGGACTCTTAGCTTGAGTTCCACCCCACTCCGCTAGATTGCCTTTCAGAGTGTGAGCATATGACTTTTCCTCCACTGACAGGGGCATCTTCCATGTTCTGGGCCTGATGAAAGTGGACGTGGTGAACTATACTCTACAGAGCCTCCGGCCCTACCTGAAGGAGCACTCTATCCAGTATGAACGAGCTAAATTCCAGGAACTCCTCAACAAGCAACCCAGTATGTTCAAAATTTAAGGACAGGAGAGGGGGAGATTTGACTTTGGGTCTGATTTCTTGCAGTGATAGGGTACTTTCTATTTTTTTTTTAATAGATAGCTTCTCCCTATTGGATGGGGTGAGGGCGTGGGGTAGGAAGAAGGAACATTTCTCTAACAGAAAAGATGTATAAAATCACTTATTTATTGAGGAAGAATATATCTTCAAACCTTACTTTTCAAGCCTTGGTGTTTGAAGATATTTACATATTCCCTTCTATGTCATAGATCTCCTTGATTGCACCACAAAATGGCTAACCAAAACAGCTCTAGACCTCACTACACCACCTTCAAGTTCTCCTGACTCTCCCAGCTCCTCCAGCATGGCGCATTCATCTCCAAATTGGGCAATGGACAACCCACAACTTCCCATTTCCACAAGGGTGCTATACCAGGGTTACCTGAACCTTCTTCTCTGGGATCTTGACAGTAAAGAGTTTCCCGAGGTAGGAATATATATAAGAACATTGCCTTTTTGTTTTGTATTTGATACCTTTACTAAAACACTCTTCTGACAGCTTGCTTTTCCCTGTCTCACCAGACTCTGCTAATGGATAAAATCCGGCTGCAAGACATGGAGTCCCAGTTGAAGCAGTTGGCCATTCTAGCCTCAGTCTTGCTAGTGGCCAGAAGTTTCTCTGGTAGTGTTTTATTCAGTTCGACTGAATTTGTGAATAAACTGAAACACATAACCAAGGCCCTGGTGGAGGAATTTAACTCCAGGTAAACTTCATAGAGACTTTCCTGGTGACTCAATGGTAAAGAATCTGCCTGCCAATGCAGGAGACCCAGATTTGAACCTGGGGTCAGGAAGATCCCCTGGAGTAAGAAATGGCAACCCACTCCAGTGTTCTTGCTTGGAGAATTCCATGGATGCATGAGCCTGGCAGGCTACAGTCCATGGGGTTGCAAAAGAGTCAGACATGACTTAGAGACTATACAACATGAGCAACAACAAATTTCCTAGATCTTTCTGAGAGTTGAAAATAGTATCTTGGTTTTGCAACTTAGGCAGTTAATGCATTACTGGCTTATTCTTTATCATAAACCACGCAAAAGGCCTTGGACATCATCTGCAAAGGTTGTTGGTGTCTTTTGATAAATTGTATTAAGGCTTGTGATGGAAACAAAACCTATTTCCAAGGAGTGTGGAAACTGGTTTGCTATGAATGATTCAGTACTATGTTTGCTAAAAATGAGTCATTATATACTTAAATAAGTGACACTGGATTTGTGTATGTATATCCAGAAGTTTATCCCTTGGTCAATATATATCCTTAATTTGCTTCATGCAGGGCACCTCAGCCGAAGTACAAAGAAGAACTGGAAGTTCAGATCTCAATATATTTACAAGTCAATTGGTGAAGTAGGGAAGACAACTATGGAAAATGCTTAACAAATTTTAAAACAGAATTTGAATAAAGTTTATGGGACTGAGTAGTTCCAAGAATGGAACTGAACCCTTGTTCAATTTGTTTCATTGGAAGTGGAGAATAGTATGAATTAGTTAATATGTATGAATTAATATGTGTGAAATAGTTGACATCTTGAGGATAACAATGAAATGATTTGAAATGCTGGGTCCTCTGTTAGTGGTGGAGAGCTGGAATCCTTTTGTAAGTGGACCTGGCTTCTGGTGTTGGACTCTCTGGGCTTTGCCCCTATGCCAAGGCCACTCTCCTTTCTGTCCTTCATTATCTAGGCCTGAAGAGGCTATGATGAGTGTGAGTGAACAAGTGTCTCAGAAAATCCATGAACGCCTCAAAGACATGGGCCTAACTGCCCTGAGTAGTGAAAAGAAAGCCTCTCTTAGAGGCCAACTTCAGAACATCGCCAAGAAAGAGAACTGTGTTCGTAGCATCATTGGTAAGAGTCCTCCTATGGTGGTGGGCCTGGAAAGGGGTGGCAAGAATGTGGAAGGTAGGAAGGTGGACTCAAGCCTGGAAGTCGGTTGTGAAGACGTTCAGAAATGGAATTACTTTGGGGAAAGTCTTTTGGCTTTAGTTTCCTTATGTATAATGTGCAGAATTGAAATAGATCTCTTTCAGTTTGAAGAGTGAACATACGGTTTTCAGGTCAGCTAGATGTGTAACTTGCAGGTGCTAGTGCTGAGTGATTCCTGGTCATTCTCTAACTATAACCCAAGACCTGTGATGGGAAACGCTTTCTCTATCCCATGCTTTAAGTTACCATGATGGTCCCTACTTCCCTCTAAGGAACTGATGCTAATTTCGGCTGAAGGATATATTCCCTGCAAGAATGGAAGCAGTGAACTTGACCACCTTGCTTCTAATTTTTGCATCTTGACAAAGTCTGATATGGTTGTATGGACCTAGAGTTGGTACACTGGCTGCAGTACCACCAGTTGGTACACTGGTGCCCTTAGAATTTCACGTACAATGTCTAGGATCCTCTTGTTAGGTCACACACGTCAGGAGCTCACTTAGCACCCTCTAACATTATAAACAACCAGAAAGTTACTGGCTCGGCATCTTTCAGTAATGCTTTGCTTTTAGGAGCTTTATAGCATTCCTTCTTCCAAAAGAAAAGAAAAAAAATCTCATTAACATGTTTTACCTGAATGAGTGGGTAGGTCAGTGAAAATATGTTAATTTAAATGCTGGCAAGCAGAGAGTGCAAGGGCATTGTGAATTTCTTCTGAAATCTCTTTGATCTTTCCCTTTTAACTTTTTTCTTGCTCGCAGATCAGCGGATCCACTTGTTTCTCAAAGGCTGTTTGGTTCGCGGGATGCAGGAGTCTCTGCTAGACTTCCCTGTTGGCCTTATTCTCATCAAGGGGGAGTTGACAAAACTGGGTTGGAAGTTTTTCCATCTGATGCGTCACAATCAGCAGGTATTTAGCCCCTATTATGATGAAATCCTTAAAGATATCATCCCTCCAGCTCCGGCACAAGAAACAGAAGTGGAGTCTATCTGATAGTGCCAGACCACAGTCTGGCAACAGGACCCAGGAAAGAGGGCTGAGTATGTCCCTGGGATGACATCACCTGTGCCCAGCAGCGTAGCCTCTTCCTCACTTCAACCTGGACTCAGGGCTGCGGGATTCCAGCATGTAAATACAAACTGGCCCAGCCCCCTTCATAATAAACTTCTGTGCTGCAAGAAAACCTCAGTTCCTTCTGTCTTGCAACTGAACCCAGGTTTCGTGCCCTTATCCCCTACTATCTGAGAACCAGTGATCCCTCAGTTCTCCTGCACTGGCTGATCATTCTTCAGGATGCTGGCTTGAGCAGGCATCAGGGCATCAGCTGCTAGCATTGTTTCCTCCAATGGGAAATCATTTCCTTGAGGGCTGTGAAAACTTTCTGTGGAATTTTTTCAAAGTATGAGTTCTGGAAGTATAAGGGCTTCCAGAGGTTGGGAATACGCTGAGTTACAAATCAGGGGAAGACATAGAATCCTATTTCCAATATCACATTCACCGTATAGTTTTAAAACTGCAGTAATAGTAAGAGCCCCCGCATCCTGTTCTGGTGTAGGGGGCATGAAGCAGTATGAAAACTGAGAACTGGATGATAGTCAATATTGTCTGCCAATGAACATTCATTTGAGGACAGTTCTCATCCTCAATGGGTGCGTGAGCGCTCTCTCTCTCTCTCTCTCTCTAGTGATCCTGGGAGTCAGTTTTAAACTCTCTCAAACCAACACCAAATGCAAGCACTTAGGTCACAGACACTTGTTTCAAGTTCATCTCTGGTTCCAGTCTATAGCTAAATCTATCTTCTATTGTGACATTTCTAGGCTTAGAACACTTCTTTCTTCTTGAGAGAAATAATGAAGGTATTCAAGAGTGGGACAGCCACCGTGTTTCTTCCCACTTGCAGTCTGAGCCTCTAACTGCTAGATTGTGATTGTCAACTCATTTGGCATCACAAATGACAGATGTCCTAGATCCACATAGATCTGGGCTTGTTTTCTTCAATTGCAGAGATTCACCCTACCATTTTCAGGCCACCTACAACACACCACCAGCAATCTAGGAAACTAGGAGCAACATCAATGTCGTTTTGGACTTGTTTAAAATGGACAGGAGAAAACAAAAATTCCCTTGTAGGATATTATAACTGGATGAGGGGTGTTCTCACCATATCAGGGAATGGGAAAAGCTGAGTATAATTTACTTAATCCAAGAATAATAACAGATGGGATCTGAGTTCCATTAGTCCAAGGGTATTTTTCTAAAAGATGGATCCCAGGTGGTTGCTAAAGCTAGGTGAATAGGGTGATATATTTATTGGCTGAATATAAGGCAGACAGAGAAAGGAGCTTAGCAAGCTACAGTCCACAGGGTCGCAAAGAGTTGGGCATGACTGAGCAACTGAGCAAAGCACAGAGGGAATCTGGGGAATGGATCATTCAAGGGTTCTAGTCTGTAACTTATCCTCAGGAAAGAAACCAAAGCTGGTTAATTTGCAATTAATAAACAGGCTGTGAATTCTAACTGAATTTTCTGATCCGATTTGCCAATATTAATACATTGCTTTTTAAAAATCTTAATTTTAGAGTCCTGATTGTCTTATATAAAAATGTACTCTGAAGGGATCCCTGTGGAGATGACTAAGTAGTTGTTGGATATAGACATTAGGCTGAAATGGAATTTTGACTTATCCTTTAAAATCGAAATTTGGTATAATTGATTTCTTTGAGAGGAGATAGAAATCCTAAACAGGGAAAGATGGCTCTACTCAATCCTGCTCACCATTTAAGGAGAAATATATATATATACACAAACACACATATTGTATGTGTATCAGCTTTGCTTCAACTCAAGCTAAAGAAAAAGCCCAGAAATGTGCAAAGATATTCCCTTTAACTCACTCAACCAGAGAAGATAAACAAAAAACAGAAACATGGTGGCTGTCCCACCCCTGAATACTCACATCATCTCTCTCAAGAAAAATGATGTGTTAAGCTTGAAATGTGACAAAAAGAAGATTGGTTCAGCTGTAGGATGGGACCTGTATTCACAGGCAGATACATTACCACTGAGCCACCTGGATTGATAGGATGTGCACATGATTAAATATGGTAAAAAGTCAATTTCTCTCCCATGCTTGTGTCTCATTCTACCTAGAAGACATTGCCGTTTTTACATTTTTGTGTAGCCTTCCAGAGATATTCTCTGCAAATGAAGTATACATTATAATGTTATGATCACCTACAGGCCAGTCACTCTTTTAAACTTTCAATAAATATGATTTCATTTATCCCTCCATTGTTTATTTCCAGTCTGTGTTTCCAGCTCTAGTGCAGGATGCTTGCCTAGAAAATTCCAGGGATAGAGGCGCCTGGTGGGCTCCAGTCCATGGGGTCACAGAGTTGGCACAGCTGAGCACACATGCACAGGGCAGTGTGGCACCAGAAGCGCTGATGGGAGTCAGGACCTGCTTTGCTTTTTGTATATCTTCTCTGGTTGAGTGAGTTAAGGGGACATCTTTGCACATTTCTGGACTTTTTCTTTACCTTGAGGTGAAGCAGGGCTGAAAGTTCTTTTGAGGATCGTTTGAAGCCACTGGACTAGATTATCTTGAAAGGTCCCTGGGTTATTTTCTTACAGCAGCTATAACAAATTACCATGAATCTCATGGCTTAAAATAACACTCATTCTGTTCTAGCCCCAGAGGTCAAGTACAAAATCAACATTCAAACCAAGGTTTTAGCAAGGCCACTGTCCGTTTGGCAGGCTTTCACTAGGGGAGATTACTTAAGTTGCCTTTTTGACATCTAGAGTTGCATTCTTATAGTCCTTGCCTTGTGATACATTCGTCCATCATCCAAGCCAGCAGCATAGCATCTTGCTTCAGTCATAACACTGCCCTCCTTCTTCTGTGTCAAATGTCCTCTCCTTTCCTCTTTATAAGGATACATTATCACATTTTGGGCTCACAAAGCTAGTCTCCTGGTGGCTCAGATGGTAAAGATTCTACCTACAATGCAGGAGACCTGGGTTTGATCCTCGGGTCGGGAAGATCCCCTGAAGGGAATGGCTACCCAGTTCGGTATTCTTGCCTGGAGAGTTCCATGGTCAGAGGAGCCTGGCGGGCTCTACTCTGTGGGGTCACAAAGAGTCGGACACCACTGAGTGAGTAGCACTTTCACTTTTCACTTTCAAGATAGTCTCAAGGTCCTTAATCACATTCCCTTTTGCCAAATCAGATAACATTCACAGATTTCAGGCACTAGGGCATGGATATCCTTAGAGGGCATTGTTCAGCAGACAACAGTCTGTCTCCTGACCCCGTCAAAGGTTCATATCCATCTTTCATGCAAAACACGTTCATCTCATCCCAATATTCCCCAAAGTCTCAACATATTACATATCAAGTCCTGAATCTCACCTGTAAATCATTTAACTAGATATGTGAGAAACTGGGTATGATTCTCCCTGTGGCAAAAATTTTCTCCATCAGTGGGTCTGTAAACTAGTGAAAAAGTTACCTCTTCCCAAATTACAGTAGTGGGATAGGTATAGGATAATAGTTGCAGATCTTCCCACTCCAAATGGGAGAAAATGAAAGAATTATTGGCTCCAAGCAATCTTGAAATCCAACTAGGTAAACTCCACCAGGGTACAAGGCCTGGAAATCATCTTCTGTTTCTGGAGATTCTGGCCTTTGTGCCTGAGGGTCTATACTTCACAACAAAGGTTCTGTACTCAGAATCATCCTTCCATTTTTTCTGAACGATACTACATGTTTGCAGCTGAGTACTTTTTATCAATTTGTTTCCTGCCTGTAGGTTTTTGGGAATCTAACACCCTTTTTAATTTATATGCTGAAAATTTGCTTATAAAACATGTCCTCAATATTTTTTTAAATAACTCATCATTCTTTGTAGGAGATTTTTTTGGATGGGTAGACAAGATCTTCTTAACATCACTTTAATTTTTTAAAATAAAATTTTAGCATAGTTGAAAGCTTTTTCAGAGTCATGTAGCTAGCTTTTAATTCCTTTGATGATATCCGTACCATGCCTCCAATGTACACAACCCATCTACTTGGTGCTGAAGAAAATGAGGAAGATGAGATCCTGCTGCAGGCCTAGATATAGAGCTGTCAGAAATGGTAATGTGTAAGGTCCAGGCAGAATCACCAGAAAGGAGTGACCTCTGAGGAGAGAAGGGACTTAACAAGAACAGAATTAAGAAAGTAGTGTCTTTTTATTTATTTTTATTTATTTTTTTGGACCCATCCTGCAGCATGTAGGATCTTAGTTCCCAAACCAGGAATCCAACCCAGGATCTGCTGTATTGGAAGTACAGAGTCTTAACCACTGAACCACCAGGGAAATCCCACAAAGAGAATTAAGTCAGAGGCATTTTCTATGGTGTCTTCTTTAAACCAAATAAGCACTCAGTTATTCTGAAGTTGTATCATTTTTCATTTAAAAATCAATGAGAACTCCCCTGGTGGTCCAGTGGTTAGGACTCAGCATTTTCCCTTCCCTGGGCTAGGTTCAATCTCTGGTTGGTGAACTAAGACCCTACAAGGCAAGCAGCATAGTCCTCAACACCCCCTTGCCAAATAATCAATGAATAAATTTAAACAATTTCTGTACTACCAAATAAAGGAAAAGTATTAGAAGTAAATATTGTAGACTTTATGCTAATATGCTTGACCAAAGAAGACTTTTACTAATCAGTAGAGAAGTGGTTGCTATTACCCACTCGCTACTACTGATTGGATAGTTTAGTGAGGCCCTGGGATGGGCTGACCAGGGTCTGCCCAAAGCCCTGGCTGAGCATTAAGACGGAGGAATTTGACTATTTACATAGGTGAACCTGCAGAACCACATTTTGACAGCATGTGGTCCACCGGAGAAGGGAAGGGCAAGCCACTTCAGTATTCTTGCCTTGAGAACCCCATGAACAGTATGAAAAGACAAAAAGATAGGACAGGAAAGATGAACTTCTCAGGTCCATGGGTGCCCAATATGACACTGGAGATCAGTGGAGAAATAACCCCAGAAAGAATGAAGGGACAGAGCCAAAGCAACACCAACAACCAAAAACAACACCCAGGTGTGGATGTGACTGGTGATATAAGCATGGTCTGATGCTGTAAAGAGCAATATTGCATAGGAACCTGGAATGTCAGGTCTATGAATCAAGGCAAATTGAAAGTGGTCAAATGGGAGATGACAAGAGTGAATGTCGACATTCTAGGAATCAGCAATGGACTGGAATGGGTGAATTTAATTCAGATGACCATTATATCTACTACTGTGGGCAGGAATCCCTTAGAAGTAATAGAGTAACCATCATAGTCAATAAAAGAGTCCAAAATGCAGTACTTGGATGCAATCTCAAAAATGACAGAAGGAACTCTGTTCATTTCCAAGGCAAACCATTCAATATCACGGTACTCAAAGTCTATGCCTCGACCAGTAATGCTGAAGAAGCTGAGGTTGAATGGTTCTATGAAGACCTACAAGAACTTTTAGAACTAACACCCCCAAAAGATGTCCTTTTCATTATAGGGAACTGGAATGCAAAAGTAGGAAGTCAAGAGATACCTGGAGTAACAGGCAAATTTGGCCTTCGAGTACAAAATGAAGCTGAAAATCCAATGAGTTTGCCAAGAAAATGCACTGGTCATAGCAAACACCCTGTTTCAACAACACAAGAAAAGACTCTACACATGGACATCACCTGATGGTCAACACTGAAATCAGATTGATTATATTCTTTGCAGCCAAAGATGGAGAAGCTCTATACAGTCAACAAAAACATGACAGGGAGCTGACTGTGGCTGAGATCATGAACTCCTTATTGCCAAATTCAGACTTAAATTGAAGAAAGTGAGGAAAACCACTAAACCATTCAGGTATGACCTAAATCAAATCCCTTATGATTATACAGTAGAAGTGATAAATAGATTTAAAGCTCTAGATTTGATAGACAGAGTGCCTGATGAACTATGGACGAAGGTTTGTGACATTGTACAGGAGACAAGGATCAAGACTATCCCCAAGAAAAGAAATGAAAAGAAGCAAAATGGCTGTTTCAGGAGGCCTTACAAATAGCTGTGAAAAGAGAAGTCAAAAGCAAAGGAGAAAAGGAAAAGTATATCCATTTGAATGCAGAATTCAAAAGAATAGCAAGGAGAGATAAGAAAACCTTCCTCAGCAATCAATGCAAAGAAATAGAGGGAAACAATAGAATGGGAAAGATTAGCGATCTCTTCAAGAGAATTAGAAATACCAAGGGAAAGAATATTTCATGCAAAGATGAGCACAATAAATGACAGAAATGGTAGGGACCTAACAGAAGCAGCAGATATTAAGAAGAGGTTTTTGGGAATCTAACACCCTTTTTCATTTATATGCTGAAAATTTGCTTATAAAATGGCAAAACCAATACAATACTGTAAATTAACCTCCAATTAAAAAAATTTATATTTTAAAAAGCATGTTAATATTTTTAAAAAATAATTCACCATTCGTTATCAGAGGCTTTTTGCATGGATAGACAAGATCTACTTAACTTCACTTTAATTTTTGTAAATACATTTGTAGCATAGTTGAAAGCTTTTTCAGTCATATAGCTAGTTTTTAATTGCTTTGATGATATCTATACCATTTCTCCAGTGTACGCAACCCACCTACTTGGTGCTGAAGAAGATGAGGAAGATGAAATCCTGCTGCAGACCTGGATATAGGGCTGTAAAAACTGGTAGTGTGTGAGGTCCAGGAAGAAGCACTGGAAAGGTGTGACCTCTGAGGAGAGAAGGGACTTAACAAGAACAGAATTAAGAAACTAGTGTCTTTTAATTAATTTATTTATTGGACGCATGCTGCAACGTGCAGGATCTTAGTTCCCCAACCAGGAATCCACCCTAAGACCTGCTGCACTGGAAGTGCAGAGTCCTCACCAACCACTGAACCGCCAGGGAAATCCCACAAATAGAATTAAGTCAGAGGCATTTTCTATGGTGACTTCTTTAAGACAAATAAGCATTCAGTTATCCACAAGTTGTGTAATTTTTGCTTTTAAAAAATCAATGAGAACTCCACTGGTGCTCCAGTGGTTAGGATTCAGTGCTTTCCCTTCCCTAGGCTGGGTTCAATCTCTGGTTGAGGAACAAAGATCCTGCAGTGCAAGCTGCGTGGTCCCCACGCACCCACCCCCAAATAATCAATGGATAAATTTCAACAGTTTCTGTACTACCAAAAAAAGGAAACGTGTTAAAAGTAAATATTGTAGATTTTATGCTAATATGCTTGACCAAAGAAGAGCTTTACTAATCAGTAGAGAAGTGGTTCGGAGAAGGCGATGGCACCCCACTCCAGTACTCTTGCCTGGAAAATCCCGTGGACGGAGGAGCCTGGTAGGCTGCAATCCATGGGGTCGCTAAGAGTGGGACACGACTGAGCGACTTCACTTTCACTTTTCTCTTTCATGCGTTGGAGAAGGAAATGGCAACCCACTCCATTGTTCTTGCCTGGAGAATCCCAGGGACGGCAGAGCCTGGTGGGCTGCCGTCTATGGGGTCGCACAGAGTCGGACACGACTGAAGCGACTTAGCAGCAGCAGCAGCAGCAGCAGCAGCAGCAGAGAAGTGATTGCTACTGCCCCCTTGCTACTACTAATTGGATGGATGGTTTAGCGAGGCACTGGGATCGGCTCCGCCAGGGTCTGCCCAAAGCCCTAGCTGAGCATTAAGACAGTGGAACTTGACTATCTACATAGCCGAACCTGCAGGAGGGTCATTAACGCGGTTCTGAGAGCCTGGAGGCCTCTCCAGGCAGCTCTCCAGCCTGCCCCCAGGCGGGACGGGAAGGGGGCACGGAGGCGACCGGAGGCCGGTCCGCGCGTTTGCGAGGACCCGGCGCCTGGACGGCTGGCAGTCGGGCCCTAGAAGAAAGGGACGACAGAAGCGGTGGCGTGAAGTGATTAGGTGGGAAGGCAGCTCCCCGCCTTTCCCCCGCCCGCCTTCCTCTTGTGTCTACACCCGGGACACCCCGAACCCTGTCTGGAGGGCCGGGGCGAGGCCCGCCCCGCGTCCCGCGAAGCCGTCTCTGGCATGTCTTTCCTGCCCGACCTCCCTGCCAGGTCCCTCGAGGTTATGTTCGCGAGTTCCGTGGGGCCGAGCACCGCCCCCCCCCCCACGCGCCTTCGTCTCTGGGGCCAGTTACGACAGCCCGTTCCCCCCACGCCCATCGCGACCGACCGGCGTGGAGCCTCTGGCGTGTTTCTGGCTATGCGGCGCGGCGGAGGCGGCTCCCCTGTGCGGGCCGCTTGCTCGCATGTCGCCCAGCGCCTCTCCCCGCCCCCTGCGTCTCGGGCCTCCCCTGCTCCGGTCCAGCTCTTTCTCGCCTTCCCGTGTGGCCCTTCTCGCTTGTGCCCCGCTGCCCATTGGAGTTTCCCTTCCGCCCTCGGTGGCTGGGAGGGTGCCTGAGACCTGGGTGCAGAGAGGGGCCCGGGGTTTAGGAAAGAGAAGGGGCGATCGGGGAGCCAGGGGTTTCTGCCTGCTTTCCAGGGGACCGGGGTTGTCGTCGGGCAGCAGTCGACCAGCACCCAGCGATCCCGAGTCACGGGCCCATAGCACCGAAGCCTGAAGCCTGCGTGCCCCAGGCGGTCGCGAATGGCGTATGGTGGTCCAAGCCCGGCGGCAGCCTTGGGGCGCTCCGCCCCTGCTTTGCTGCCTCGCATTTCTCAGGTACCTAGCCAGTCCTAGGGTGGAGGTTTAAAAACTCCTGGGGAGGTCGCCCGTCCGCCTTGGGGAGTCAGGAGACGGGTCTCTTCTTCCCCGGATTCCCCCCGCCTTTGCGGGGGTGCCTGCCCCCAGGCGCGACGGGAAGGAGGGAAGGAGGCGTCTGCAGGCGGTCCGCGCGCTTGCGGAGACCCGGCGCCCGGGCTGCCGGCAGCGGGGTTGGTGGCCTTCTGAAAGGGACGACAGTGAGAAGGGGTGTCGTGAAGCAATCGGGTGGGAAGGCAGCTCCTCGCTTTCCCCCCGCCCGTCTCCCTCGCGCGCCTACCCCCTGGACACCGTGAACCCCGTCTGGCCGTTCCAGGCGACGCCCGCCCCGCGCTCCGCGCCGTCGTCTCCGGCGTGCCTCTCCCGCCCAACCTGCCTGCCACGTCCTTCGAGGTCAGGTCCGAGGGTTGCGTGGGGCCGAGCGCCTCCAGGCGCCTTCGTCTCTGCGGCCTCTTACGACACCTCCTCCCGCCCCCACCCTGGGTGTGAGCGACCAGCGCGTGGCCTCCGGAGCGTCTGGCGCAGAGCCTCAGGGCCACGCGGCGTGGCCGAGGCTGCTCCCCGGCGCGGGTGGCTTGCCTGCCTGTAGCCCAGCGGCTCTCCCCGCCCTCTGCGCCTCGGGCCTCTCCTCCGTCGGTTAGGCCATTTCTCGCCCTCCCCGCGTGCGGCCCTGCTCGCTTGCGCTCGGCTTCTGGCTGAAGCCTCCCCTTCCGCCCTCGGTGGCTGGGAGGGTGACTGAGACGTGGGGAGGGGCCCGAGGTTTCGGGGAGAAGGGGCGATCGGGGAGCCAGGGGGTTCTGCCTGCTTTCCAGGGCACCGGGGTTGTCTTTGGCGGCGGTCGACTAGCACCCAGCGATCCCTAGTCACGGGCCCACAGCGCCGAAGCCTGCGTGCGCCGGGCGGTCTGTAGATGGAGCGTGGTGGTCCGAGTCGGGGTGGCGGCCGTGGGGCGCTCCGCCCCTGCTTTGTCTGCCTCGCCTTTCGCCTTTCGCAGTCGCCTAGCCTGTCCTGGGGCTGAGGTTTAAAGACTCCTGCAGAGGCCGCCCGTCCGGCTTGGGGCCGGGCCCGCGGGTAGGCAGGAGACGGATCTCTTCCCCAGATTCCACCGCCCCAAGGGGCCGGGGCGCCCCCTGGCGCCAGGGTCACCCTGGCTGAGGCAGTCGGGAGGGGCTACCGGCGGCTGTTGGCTTGGCCGCAGCCGCTTGTTCCCCTGCTTGCGACCCTCGCCCTGCAGGGAGGAGGGAAACCCTCCCCCGCGCCCCACACTCCCCAGCGCCTATGCGGTGTCAGAGGCTGCCCCTGCTGGTCCCTGCCTGGTGCCCCATCTGGAACTTTCCAGACCATCAGGTCTGCTGTTTCCCTCCTGGGCATCCTCCTGGGTGAATGTGCCTCACCAGGGGCGGGTCTCTCTTGGGATGGGAGAGGGGCTGAAATAAAAACCAAACTGGTAGGACTCTTAGCAGTGGATCACTCTGCTCCAGCATCTATGAAGAATGCCAGGAGAAGGAATGTGAATTGCTGGATGCAGTGATCAGTCACGCTTCCTTTGCGCTGGGGTGTGGCCCTGGGGTTCCTCCAGCTGCTAGGCCTATCTGAGTGTGGCTTGCTGATCAAAGGCCTGCGCACCCGGCTACCCCAGTGTTGCTCTGCCGGGGGTGTCCTCTCAGGGCCTCCAGGCCCTCCATCCCCCTAAGTGCAGACATGGTGGCCCCTGCCTTTGTGGCAGACGCCTGGGAATGCTGCCCACGAGAGGGAAGATAGGAAGACAGGTACACAGAGGCCCTGGCTGTGGCCTCTGTGATCGGCCCCCCTCGGCCCCTTCCACGTGCTTCAAGCAGTCTTTGGGCGTGCCCCTCTGGGATGTCCAGCGTGGGGAACATCTTGCACTCCCCGCGGTGCATGTGGCGCCAATCTGAAGGTGGTCCCCGCCCTGCTATTGGCCTAGCTGGGCTTTCCCTGCCTCCTCTGCGGCCTCCTCCCCACTGTTTTTTTATCTACTAACTGGGGACTTCCCAGGTTGGAGGCGGGGCGTGCTTCCCTGGTAGGGGGAGGAGGCTTCCCTCTTAGGGAGCCTGATGACTAAGCGGTAAAGAATCAGCCTGCAGTGCAGAAGACCCGGGTTAGATCCTTCAATCCTTCCACTGGGAAGAGGCCCTGGAGAAGGAAATGGCAGCCCACTCCAGTATTGCCTGGGAAATCCCATGGACAACAGAGCCTGGCAGGGCTACTGCCCATGGGGTCCAAAAGAGCCCGACATGGCTGAGTGACTAAATATGCCATGACATAAATGTGACAGAGTAGACAAGAGATCAACAAATAATACATCTAAAAAGGAAAGTACTTCTACAGTGAACCTCTAGACAGATGCCAAATCACATTAGCTTAAAAAATGAATTAGGAGATATAAGAAGTGAGAAAGTCAGTTTGAAGAAAATTTTATGTGATAGTAACTTTTAAAAATAATATACAAACATCCTAAATACTTTAAAGTATTTTAGGTAGGTAAGCACATTACCTAAGGACAGATGCATTTGGAAAGTTTGCACCAACCTAGTAAATATTGGATACCCAAGAGTCATGTTGATGGAATCATAGAGATGGAAGATGCAGAATGAATTTATTTTCTAAGTACACATTTAGAATGTTTAATAATTTGTAATTGGCCAAATTTGTTGAGAGAAAGCTCTAGAAAATATATAATAATAAATTGACTAAACATTCACATGTATTTTTAGATTTTCTTGAAGATTTATCCCTCAGAGTGTGTGTATTTTTGCCTTACACTTCCATCATCCAAAATGTTCACAACTCTTGCGCAGATTTCTCTTCAGCTCATGCAGGAGATGGATTTCTTCTCTTAGGTCACAGAGACTCAAGAGGAACTTGCTGTTAGGAGACAGAAAGCTCCAGAAAATTCTGCCTGATGCCCTGTCTTCACTCCCTCTCCCTTGCTCAGTAAGCTGGTCTGAGACTTCCAGAGTTCCAATTCTGTCTCTGACAAACAGGGAACATCGATCCACATTGTCCCCATTTTTCCAAAGGAAGCAGCGTGACTTTTCCCCCTACTGTTATTTCAGTGACCACTAAGCTCTGCTTCCTGTGTCCTTTATGTTTTCTATTTCTGTCCCTGGAATGCCCTCCCTGGAATGGGCTGAACTGTCATGCAGCTACTTTCAGTTCTTTTTGCAACTTTGATCGTCCTTCAGAAAAATCCCATAAATATGGCAGCAGGAGTTTATTAAAAACTATCCACGGTGATATCAAGTTCATTCAGTAGAGCTCAGTCCCAGGGTCTGTATCTCCGTGTAGCATCTGAATGACTCCTGACAAGCTCTTATATTTCATTAAGCTTCAGCAGCCTCAGAGAGGGCCAGGACCTGGCGACTCTGCATACCAGAGTCCTGATCAGAATGTGAGAAGGAGGAGACTACGAAGCAGGAGGCACGGGGCCTGGCATGCAGCAGGCCCTCAGAGTTCCCTGGATTTGTAGATCCCAGTAAGTGGGCCCCAGGCCTCCTGATTCTAGCTAACTGCTTCTGCACGGGTGGCTCAGGTTCTAAGGGATCTCTCGGTGTCACACTGGTAGCGAAGTGTGTGTGGGGGGGTGGAGGGCAGTAAGAACCGGGGGCTCAGTCTCCTCTGGCCCCAGGGCTCCCCTCTCTCCCTGGAGAAGGAACTCCTTTTGAGGACTCATCTTTCTTGTGTGGCCCTGACAAGGTGATTTGGGTCTACTTTTGGTTTCCTTGACCGTTTGCCTTATTTTTCCAAAAACCCATGACTTCATCCCTCAAGCTCTCCTCACAAACACCCTGTGAAGACGTGGTCACTGCCCACAAGCCAAACTGGGTGAGTCAGTCACCATGAGGTCTTGGCCTTAGGACCCAAATTCAGACTGAAATTGAAGAAAGTAGGGAAAACCACTAGATCATTCAGGTATGACCTAAATCAAATCCCTTATGACTATACAATGGAAGTGAGAAATAGATTTAAGCCACTAGATCTGATAGATAGACTGCCTGATGAACTATGGACAGAGGTTCATGACATTGTACAGGAGACAGGGATCAAGACCATCGCCATGAAAAAGAAATGCAAAAATAAACAAAATGGCTGTCTGAGGAGGCCTTACAAATAGCTGTGAAAAGAAGAGAGGCAAAAAGCAAAGGAGAAAAGGAAAGATATAAGCATCTGAATGCAGAGTTCCAAAGAATAGCAAGGAGAGACAAGAAAGGCTTCTTCAGCGATCAATGCAAAGAAATAGAGGAAAACAACAGAATGGGAAAGACTAGAGATCTCTTCAAGAAAATTAGAGATACCAAGGGAACATTTCATGCAAAGATGGGATCGATAAAGGACAGAAATGATATGGACCTAACAGAAGCAGAAGATATTAAGAAGAGGTGGCAAGAATACACAGAAGAACTGTACAAAAAAGATCTTCATGACAAAGATAATCACGATGGTATGATCACTCACTTAGAGCCAGACATCCTGGAATGTGAAGTTAAGTGGGCCTTAGAAAGCATCACTGGGAACAGAACTAGTGGAGGTGATGGAATTGCAGTTGAGCTATTTCAAATCCTGAAAGATGATGCTGTGAAAGTGCTGCACTCAATATGCCAGCAAATTTGGGAAACTCAGCAGTGGCCACAGGACTGGAAAAG